>JAUMJJ010000079.1:35310000-35664330 GCA_033556795.1 Tapera naevia | reverse complement strand
GAAGGGAGGGGGGAAACATGGCGGCGGCCGCGCATGCGCAGCGCCTGCGTCACCGCGGCGGGAAAGGGAGGGGGGAACATGGCGGCGGCGCGTGCGCAGGGCGCGCCACGCGGGGGGGCGGGACATGGCGGAGGGGGGCGGGACATGGCGGAGGGGGGCGGGACATGGCGGAGGGGGGCGGGACATGGCGGAGGGGGGCGGGACATGGCGGAGGGGGGCGGGACATGGCGGGGGGGGGCGTGCCTGTCCCCCTCAGGTAGCGGTGAGGGGGGAGATGTTCAGGCAGGAACCTTGAGGGACCGTCGGGAGCACCTGTTGGGTGCTCCAGCTGCGCGGTGTCGTCTCC
Organism: Tapera naevia; assembly: GCA_033556795.1. Taxonomy (NCBI): domain Eukaryota; kingdom Metazoa; phylum Chordata; class Aves; order Cuculiformes; family Neomorphidae; genus Tapera; species Tapera naevia. The sequence continues at coordinate 35,663,984 of JAUMJJ010000079.1, read as the reverse complement.
TGTGCAGACTTTCTACACTGAAAGGGTGATTGGCCATTGGAATGAGCACCCAGGGAGGGGGTGGAGTCACCGACCCTGGAGGTGTTTAAGGGGAGACTGGATGAGGCACTGAGTGCCATGGGTTAGATGATGGGTTGGTGTTGGTGTTGGGTTATAAGTTGGACTTGATGATCTCAGAGGTCCTTTCCAACCTTATGACACTGTGACTTGTTGTCAGAGCAGGGATTAATGGATTGCTGGAGCAGCTGCCTGCTCTGCTCTTGGCCATGTATAAGTTTTCCTGTTTAATTCATAGAATCTCTAGGTTGGAAAAGACTTTTGAGAGCGAGTCCAACCAGACTCTACTAAACCAGATCCCTGAGCACCTCATCTACCCGGCTTTTAAATCCCTCCAAGGATGGGGACTCCACCACCTCCCTGGGAGCCTCTGCCAGGGCCTGAGAGTCCTTTCAGTGAAGATTTTTTCCTGATGTCCAATCTCAACCTGTCCTGGAGCAACATGAGCCAGCAGTGTGCCCAGGTGGCCAAGAAGGCCAATGGCATCCTGGCCTGCATCAGGAATAGTGTGGCCAGCAGGAATGCAGTCTGATATCTGCACTCCCCTGGTGCAACTTGAGGCCATTTCCTCCCATCACGTGTCACTTGGGAGAAGAGACCAACACCCACCTCACTACAGCCTCTTTTCAGGTCGTTTTAGAGAGTGGTAGAGAGTCTTCCCTCAGCTTCCTTTTCTCAACAATCCTTGCCTCAGCTGCTCCTCATAGGACTTATCCTCCATCTGCTTTATTAGCTCTGTTACCCTGATTCCTGTTAAAATGTCCCTGAAGAGAAGGACTTGGGGGTGCTGGGGGATGAGAAGCACGATGTGAGCTGGCAAGGTGCGCTCACAGCCCAGGAGTTCAGCCATAACCAAAGCAGTGGGACCAGTAGGGCAAGGGAGGGGACTCTGCTCTCTGCTCTGCTCTGGTGAGACCCCACCTGGAGCCCTGTGTCCGGTTCTGGAGTCCTCAGTGCAGGAAGGACAGGGGTCTGTTAGAGCAAGGCCACCAAGTCGATCCAAGGGCTGGAACACCTCCCAGCCGAGGACAGGCTGAGAGAGTTGGGCTTTTTCAGCCTGGAGACCTTAGAGCAGCCGTCCGGTACTGAAAGGGGCTGTGGGAAAGCTGAGGAGGGGGTCTTAATCAGGGAGTGCAGGGATAGAACGAGGGGGAACACTTTTATGCTAAAAGAGGGGGGATTTAGATGAGAGCTTAGGAAGAAATGTTTTCCTGTGATGGTGGTGAGGCCCTGGCCCAGGTTGCCCAGGGAAGCTGTGAATGCCCCATCCCTGCAGGTGTTGAAGGCCAGGTTAGATGAGCAGCCTGGTCTAGTGGAAGGTGTCTCTGCCCATGATGAGGGGATTTGGAGGTGGATGGGCTTTATGGTCTTTCCAGCTGAAACCATTCTGTGCTTCTTTGAGTTTTTCTGAAGAGCCACAGTCGTCCTATTCAGGATCTGTTTCCCTAGCCCTTACTTCTTCTGTTAAAACCTCAACATAATAGTGTGGTGTGTGACTTCTGACCTTAGTGCTTTTAAGTCCTTAATAATTCTTTCAAGTGATTATAATTCTTTCCTTTGTTTTGAGCAAATGCCTACCATCAGGTAAGCAAAGTAGCAATCTAGAATTAAACGAGCAATTTTGCCTTCTGTCAGGCCTCCTAGAGACTGAACACACTGCAGGGTGACTGTCACCACTGTTTAGGTAGGAATTATCGCAGAATCACAAAATCCTTTATGTTTGAAAAGACCTTTAAGATGATCAGGTACAACTGTAGAACTTCACACTGCCAAGTCCACCACTAAACCATGTCCCAAAGCACCAGATCCACACGACTTATAAATACTTTCAAGGGTGGGGGCTCCACCACTGCTCTGCTCAGCTTGTGTCAGTGCCTGATAAATGCTTTTGGTTAAGAAATATTTCCAAACCTCCAACTTGAGGCTGTTTCCTGTTGTCCTATCACTTGTTACTTGGGAGAAAAGCCTGACCTCCACCTCACTACAGCTTCCTTTCAGGGAGCTGCAGAAAGCGATGATGATGTCTCCCCTCAGCCTCCTCTTCTCCAGATTAAACAGCCCCAGGTCCCTCAGCTGCTCCCCAGAACCACTGTGCTTCAGACCCTTCCCCAGCTCCATTCCCCTTCTCCAAATGTGCTTCAGCCCCTCAAGGTCTTTCTTGGAGTGAGGGGCCCAAAACTGAACACAGGATTCAAGGTGCAGCCTCACCAGTGCTGAGTCCAGGGGGACGATCCTTTCCCTGCTTCTGCTGGCCACGCCATTTCTGATATCAGAAATTATAGTGTCACCTGTATGATTGTTCTCCTATTGTGCAGGTGTTTATTTGTGTGTATCTTTGCTCTAGGCACAAAGTATGTGAACTTAAAATATTTAAACACATAACGTACAAAAATGCTGATAGGAGAATAATAAATGGGTGATGGCATAAGGCCAGAGAAAGAAGTGTTTGAGAGCATAGGAAAATCTTACATTGTGTAAGATTTGGTAAAATGCTGAAGGTAACAAGAAGTTAATGGTGAGATTAAAGGTAGCAGGAAGAGTGTTCTCTCTAATGTGGAGAAGGTGGACTCGAAAGAGGGGTGCAGAGATGGGGTTGGTGTCGCTATGGCAATGGACTCAAGAGATCATACCAAGAGTAGCACGTGGCCTAGATTAAAGTGGCACCTTCACATTGCCTGCTGATGAAAGCCTGGACAGAAGATACGTTAGGCCCATTTTATGCTCTGTAACTCCACAGATGGAATAATTTTGTGCTGCTGTACAAAAAGCATCCTCATGAGGCCAAATATGATTTTTTTTGACATTTTATTCTATGACTAAACATGCTATTATCTACTTAATAAGAGCATGGATATTCAGTGAAATGCAAAAGTTAAAATAAGATGTAAAATTCTTTCAGAAAAGAATGGCAATTTAAGTTTGAACATTGCATAACCTTTATTCAGTACCAGTTCTTTTGTTTCAATTTCTCTTAAGTTGGAGAATCAGAGGAGCATTGGCTCGAAGGGTACTCCAGTTCAGCCCCTGTGCCAATGCTGTGCTGTCTTCCAGTCAGAGAGTTTTCCCTCGTGTCCAACATGAACCTCTCATGTCAGAGTCAGTGGCTGCTGCTCTTTCTCATGCTGTCTGATGCCGTTGAGAGGGGTTTGGCTGAGTTGTCTTTCTCATTCCCTGTTAAGCTGCTGTAAGATTTCTCCTTAGTGTTGACTCTCACAAGGTGAAATGCCCTGCTTTGGCAGGGTCTGCAGGTCTGTGTGCTGTAGGCTGCTGACCAACTCGACTACTGACCTGCAGACCCTTGCCATTTTATTCATGTCTGTCTGGAACTGAGAACCCTAAACTGGTTATGATATTCCAAGTGAATTCTTACCAGTAGAGCATAGAGTTTTTTCCTTACTCTGCTGTCCATGCTCCTTGTAATGCAGCCCAAGTTTGCTTTGTTTGCAATGAGAGCACACTGCCAGGTCATATTTAACCTGGCATCCAGCATAACAGGGCCACGAAGATGACGAGGGGACTGGAGAAGTTGAATGAGCTTGATATGTTAAGCCTGAAGAAGAGAAGACTGAGAGGTGAGCTTATCAATGCTTATCAATAGCTAAGAGGCAGGTGTCAAAAGGATGGGGACAGACTCTTCCCAAGGGTGCCCGGTGACAAGGGGCAGTGGACACAGACTGGAGCAGGGGATATTCCATCTGAATATGAGGAAAAACTTCTTTCCTGTGAGGGTGATGGAACAGGCTGCCCAGGGAAGCTGTGGAGACTTGTTCTCTGGAGATATCCAGACCCATCTGGATGCCTTCCTGTGCAGGCTACTGGAGGCAGCCCTGCTTTAGCAGGGGGGTTGAATTGGATGGTCTCCAGAGGTCTCTTACAACCCTGACCATTCTGTGATTCTGTAATAATCGTAGTTCCTTTCCAGCATGGCTGAGATTGTCTTGCACTGTGCAGAACTTGCGCTTCTCCTTGTTGACTTTCATGAAGTTTCTGTTGGCATAGACCTGAAATTTTTCAAGGTCTTCTTGGACTGAAGCTCTGCTATTTGGCATGTCTGCTCTCAGCCTCTTGTTTAGTGTTGCCCTCAAATTTGCTGAGCGTGTTTTCTGTCACATCATTCATGTTATTGTTTAAGATATTGAATGATACTGGCCCCAGCATCAGCCCCTGGGGTAACCTGCTGCACAGCAGACATCAAGATATTGATCGCTGCCTTTTGAGTCTGGTGGTCCTGCCAATTTTTGATGTGTCCAGCAGCCTGTTATTCCAACCAGTACTTTCTCAGCTTCCAAGGGCAAATGCTGTAAGAGATGGTGTCGGGAGCCCTGGTAAGGTCAACATGTATTACCACTGCTTTGCCCTCATCTGTATGGCTGGTCATTCCATCATAAAAGGCAACCCAGCTGGTCGTGATTTGCCTTTAGTAAATGTTCCTGTTCTCTTTGTATTTGGAAGTGATTTCTAAGAGGATGTGCTACATGGTCTTTCCTGGGTTGAGCTGAGGCTGAGCAGTCTGTAGTTCCTTAGTCCTCTTTTTACCTTCCTTGAAACTGGCTGTTACTGTAGCCCATATCCAGTCATCAGAGATCTCCCTGATCCCTGAGATTTTTCTACATGTCATTATATCTGGATCAGTCACAGCGTTCTGATGGTCACACCAGCAAGCTTGCTTCGCCGTCCATGTGGCTTAGCTTCTTTAAATAGCCATAACCCATTTTTTTTCCCCACATTGTTTGCTGCTTTTCTTTCTGGCTGTGCCTGCAGAGATTTTGTGAAGACTTAGGCAAAAGAGATTTTGAGTATTTTGCTCTTTTCTGTACTCCTTGGCTGTCTTCTGTATTCATCAGTGCACCTAGATTTTCTGAGCTTCTTTATACTCCTGTCATTTTTTGGGAAATAATTCCTTATTACCATTTATGTCTCTAGCTATTTTAATTGCAGCTTTGGCCTTTCTGTTTGGGTCCCTAAATGCCTAGGCAATGCTTTGATATACCCACTCTGTTGCTTGTTATTGTTTCTACTTCTTGTATGCTCTCCCTTTGCGTTTTAGTTCGTTAAGCAGCTCTGTGCTTCTGGTGAAGTTCCCAGATTTTCTGCATGATATTTTGTTCCTTAGTTCCTGCTGAAAGTTTTTGACAAAATTCAGACCACCCTGAAGGGCCCTTTCTCCCTTTGACAGCCTCACGGTGACCTCCATGTAGCATTTCCCTAAATAAGCCAGAGTCTGTGCTTTGAAAGTCTTCAATGAATTGGCTGTTTACCTTTATAGCCTTCCTTTGGAACCTGAACTCTGTCATCTTGTGGTCACTGCAGCTCCCTCCATCTGCTGCTGCAGTGCCACCAGTTCTTCCCTGCTTCTGAGCAGCCAGTCAATAACTAGATGTTGTCCCTGGTTGGTTCTCCTGGCACTTTCTGTGTGACACTGTCACTGCTGCACCTTCCTGAATTGCTTGGACAATTCAGTGTTACCCTCCCAGCGGATGTCTGGGAACTGAAATCTTCCAGGGCACCAGAGCCTGCAGTCTGGAGCCTTCTTTGTGGAATGCCTCATCCACTTACCTCCGCTTGGTCGGCTGCTCCATAGCTGACTCCAAACCACACCATCTCTAGTGTTTCCCCTCTGATCTTGACTCAGAAGCTCTCAGCAGACATGACTTCGGTTTCGCGCTGGAGCTCTGTGCTGTCAAGGAGTTTGTTTTCACACAGTTCATCTCCCCATTCTATTCTTCTGTGCTAATCCTTCCAACATACCTTGTTTTCAACCATGACACTGCTTGAGTTGTGTGTACTGTGCCAGGTCTCTGATTCTGATCACATCATAGGTCTGTGACCACACCCGGTCATCTGAGTCATCTTTCTGAACCAAACCCTGTCTGAGTGTGCAGACACTTGAGGAAAACATCTGCCAGACCTTTCTTTTAATTGGTAACTAGCACTGATCCTAATGAAGTGACCTGAGGTGTCCACCCTGTTCATCTTCAATGGTGTTGAGTGCCTCTAACTTAGGCAAAGAGCTGCAGAGTGTTTGGCTTCTTGTCTGTGCAGTCTCATTTAAGATCCTGTTGATCTCCTGTTCCTCATCCGTGATGCAATGTAATGTGCTCACTACTTCTTGCATCTCCTTCTCTTGCTCTGCAGCGACGATGTGTGCCCGAGCGCAGCTCTCAAAGGTGAGGCTGCTGCCCCTGCTGCCATCCCCGTGGAGGAGCACCAGGCTCTCCCCACAGCCTGAGACCACTCTCAAGGAGTTCACGCCAGAGGGAGGTTGAAGTAGCAGTGCTATCTGGGTCAGGGCTTTGTGTCCGGGAAGGTGTTTTCAGCAGCTGAGCGTTTTCTTTGTTGAGCAGCACTTCTGGGCTCTCTTTGTGCCTCCTGCACATTGTGTTAATTGCATCGCATCTGCTTGTGCATCCTGGTCCCATCACTCCAAACTCCTGGTGCTTTCTGGATGTGAGAAGGGCATGAATGCACTCTGCCCCTCAGTGATATTTTGTTGTTTGATGGGGAACCTCTTACGTTGAGTGTTCTTGATCGCCATTCACAAACCTTGAGAGTAGAGAGACCAGCTCAGACTGCTCCCTCCTTTGCTGCAGTGCAGAGGAGAGAAAAAGATAGCTGAGTGGCAACTTTAGCTTGAAAGCTGCATTTAATCTAGGCATGTGAAAAGCTAAATTGCACTTCTGCTGGCCACGGGATTATGTGAGACTTGACTTTGTCTCCGTAACTCTTTTTTTTTGTTTTATTGTACAGTTACTACTAATAAGGATCTGAATCTAAGAAAGTGCTGAAGTTGAACTTTGTACCTTAAATGCAACTCTGTTAAGTGGCTGGAAGTCAGTTTGTAGAAGTCAGTTAAATGGGGATAAAATAATGTGCTGAAAACAACACAAACATTAGTAAGCTTTACTTGCTGGTTTTATAATCAAGTTGGATTTATCTGATCTTCAACAAATTTTGTAATCTGTTTGTTGTGCTCTTTTTTTCCTCCTTGTAGTAGAGCTGCTGCATTTATTTTGGAAAACAGTTTCTTTTGTATGCTTTCTTTATAATGGTATAGTAAAATCACGTATTATATAGTAATATAGCTTTATAGTGAAAATATATATGAAAGTTACCTTTAAAGTAAAATCACATAGTATTTCTTGCTTCTATCTTTCTAATATAACTCTAGTTTTCAGAATTAATTTTAGTTACATGACTGCTGAAACATGGCTGTGTTTTATGAGTTTGTGAGCATGTATTGCTTAGATTGAATTGACTATTTAATTTTATGATAGTGGTAGGAGCACTAGTCAAGAAGCCCCAATAATGGAGAGGGAACCTCCTGCACAAGATGTTGTGTACACATATACACACATTTTTTTCTGCTAGGTAACCTGAAATAGCAGTGTATAGTAAATCAAAAGGATGTTTTGCCCCACTGAGAAGTGCGAGGAAATCGTTTCTCTCTCTCTCTGGTCTCAATTATGTTCCTAGCAGAGGTACTTAGGTTGTGACGCACACATCTGTAGCAGGGCAACTTTTTTGAGGCAGTGAAAGTACAGCTCATGGGTAGACACTCTTATGATTGTATAAGCCTATTAAGCCTCTTAGCTTTATGTTTAGAGATTAGTAGGGCAATAATTACAAATGTGGAGGAGGTCATGGTGAACTTCTGTCTGACCTTCTGTGTAAAAAAGAGCACAGCATTTCCATTAATTAATTCTTGCTTGAATCAGATCATGCTCTTTAAAGAAAACGTTGGTTAAAATTGTTGTCTGACAGGGGAGCCACTGCAAAATTTCGTAAACTGTTCCAACGTTTCACAACTTGCTCCATTAAAAAGGTGCATATTTTGGATTACATTGTTATGTTTCAACTTCCAGTACTGCAGCTTGGAACAGTTTCCTTCATGAGGAGGAGTACCACAGTATTATGTATTTTCTGGTTTTCGTGAGATATGCTTAGGTTGTTATTAAATTACTCGTTAGCCTGTGTTTTAAAAAAGTAAATCATAGAATCATAGAATTGTTTGGTTGGAGAAGATCTTTGAGATCATCAAGTCCAACCATACCTGTCCACTACTAAACCACATCCCTGAGCACCTCATCTACCCATCTTTTAAACATCTTGAGGGATGGGAACTCAACCACCTTCCTAGGCAGCATCTGCCAGTGCTTGAGAACCCTTTCAGTGAAGACTTTAACCAGACGCAAACGAAGCAAATATTTATTCTCTCAACAAAAGGCACATTTTCAATCACTTATTATTTTTTTGTTTCTTTTCCTTAAACTGTCATTAAAATGTCTCCTTGAGTTTTGGATGTCAGAAATAGACATGGGATTTTACTAGTGACAGTGTCAACTGCAGCCTTATTCCTACTCAGTATTTTCCTATTTGTGTACCAACGATAACTAGTATTTTGTGTTCAAGTCTTGCACTGGGAGCTTTGTCTTTAAGTGATCATCTCCTGCATATGTAAGAGCTTTTCAGGTCATCAGTATAATGTCTGTTTCTATTTATAACTTAAGGAATTGATCTACATTTGCTTCCACTATTTGATTTAATTCCAAGTCTGTGTATTTTACATTAAATTCATACAACAGTGAATTTCAGTTCTATGTGGAATTAGTACGATACTTCAACTTGACATTCTGAAGTCAAGAAAAAGTTGCACTGAAAGGTTTTGCTGAGCCATCTGGGGAAGAATGTGGCTAGTGAGCATAAGAAATTGAGATTTTGATAGGTCTCACCCTCATTATTTTATTAGTAGTATTGTCTTCAGATGCGGCAGGAATATTTTGATTCTGTTACCTTGATATCATTAAGACAGATACATGATCTTTGAGTCAAAGGGTGGCTCTGCCTAAATTCCCTTAAGCTGGGACACGGTGCTTGGGAGGATCTTATCAATATTTGTTAATAACTGATGGGAAGGAATGAAGGAGATAGACTCTTCTCGCTGGTGCTCCATGGAGGGACAAGACGCAACAGACATTAACTGAAATGCAAGGGAATTCCATTTCAACACGAGAGGTTGGTTGAACTGTAGAACAGGTTGGCCAGAGAAGTTGTAGCTTCTCTATCCTTGGAGAGAGAGTCATAAACTGCCAGGGCACTCTACTGAGCATCCTGCTCCAGCTGCCCTGTCTCTGAGCAGGGCAGTTGGCCTCAGTTATCTCCAGAGGTTCCTTCAGCTGTGCTGTGACTCTTTAAATCCTCTTTGCTGTAGCCGTGGAGATATCATCATTTCCATCTTTTCTAGGGTGCTCCAACAGTTATAGAATTCCCTCAGGATCTTGATCCTCCTCTGTTGGCTGAATTGGCTTCCTAAGCAGATATATCAAAATGACCAGCCAAAGCATTCCTGGGATGCTGGTACTTCTTTAAGTAACTCTGGGAGGCTGGAGCCAGACCCTCTGGTCTGATCGCTTTTTGGTCATGCTTCTTTTTGCATTTCTGCCTTTACAGCAGTCTCATAGAATCATAGAAAGGTTTGGGTTGGAAGATACCTTAAAGCCCATCCGATTCCACCCCCAACCACCACCACGGGCAGGGACACCTCCCACTGGATCAGTTTACTCAAAGCCCCATCCAACCTGGCCTTGAACACCTCCAGGGATGGGGCAGCCACCACTGCTCTGGGCAACCTGGGCCAGGGCCTCCCCACCCTCACAGGAAAAAAATTCTTTCTTAGATCTAAACTAAATTTCCCCTCTTCCAGCTTAAAATCGTTCCCCTTGTCCTATCCCTGCACTTCCTGAAAAAGAGCCCCTCCCCAGCTTTCCTGTAGCCCCCTTTCAGTACTGGAAGGCTGCTATAAGATCTTTCTGGAGCCTTCTCTTCTCCAGGCTGAAAAGGCCCAGCTCTCAGCCTGTCCTCGGATGGGAGGTGCTCCAGCCCTTGGATGATCTTCGGGGCCTCCTCTGGACTTGCTCCAACAAATCTGAGTCCTTCGTGTGCTGAGGACTCCAGAACTCAACACAGGGCTCCAGGTGGAGTCTCATCCATTGTAGAGTGAGGCAGTCTCTCTGTCTCGCTGGATACTCCAAGTGATTAGAATATATCCTGAAATGTGTTCCAGTTTTCCCCAGGATGAGCAGAGGAGGTATGTCTGTTTTACCTAAATTTCCTAGAGAACATATGCAAGTTTTACAGCAGGGATCAACTGCTCTTTCTTTGGTGACGCACTTCTTATGCAGAACATAAACGGGTATTTTATGGGAACTGTTTTATTCTTTCTGTTTTGTGCCCTGCCTGCTGAAGGAGCACTTGTTCCAACCCAGCTGACTGTAAAGTCATAAAAAATAGCATACTTACATTATTACAGGGAATTTTAAATGAGCTGATTTTAGGTATCATATAGAATCATAGAATGGTTTGCGTTGCAAGGGACCTTATAGATTATCTAGTTCCAATCCCCTTTCATGGGCAGGGACACCATGATGGCTCAGAGCCCCATCCAACCTGGCCTTGAACACCTCCAGGGATGGGGCAGCCACACCTTCCCTGGGCAGCCTGTGCTAGTGTCTCACCACTCATTCCTAATGTCTAATCTGAATCTCCCCCCTAATGCCCAGTTTGGGAGTTGTTTAGTTAATTTCTGCTGTTGTATTTAGTTGGACATCTTTTGAGGCTTAATAGTTTCCAAACACAGTAAAAAGAAATGAACACTGGGAAGCAGAACTAGTCCTTTAAATTGTTTTGCCTGTGTACCCATTTTAGTGGAATTTCTCTCTATGCTGTTATTTTTTACCATCCCTCCAGACCAAACAGAAATTATTGAAGTCAAATTAGTGGCCTGATACATTCATTTTCCTCATCCCCTGCCCTTGGAAGAGGCAGCTGCCTTGCTTGCCTAGGCTGTCATGGGAAAGGTGCTGAGGCTAAAAGACCATAACTTTTCTTATGCACGTCCATGACCTGGTGTAAAGGTTGACTCTACTTGAAAACATCATCTGAGTCTACTGGGTTTGTTGTGTCTCAAACATTGTGTGTCATAAACATTGTCTGGGTGCAAGTCTCAGGGATTATTATTTGACTCCTGAGCTAAATAGGCTGCAGCTGCCACAGAGGAGGGGGTGGAGGTGCAGTAGCAGGTGCTGCCCACTCCACACACCTGATTGCCCCAGCCTCAATTCTAGAAGCTTGTGGAAGGAGCTTCTGCACATGCACAGCAAGACCACCCTTCATCTGCTAATGGGGCACGGACTTGCCCTGTAAATGGAGCTGGTCTGCAAGGTGCGGTGTGTGTGCCAGCACCCCGTGGAACTGGCCCTAAGAAGAACTACAGGACCACGTGCTCCCAAAGACCACGTTTGCCAGAGGAACTGCTGTGCCCTGCATGGACTGGTGACTATTTTTCTCTTTCTCCCTACTATTTTACTTTCTCTCTCTCTCTGACTTCTCACTATATCTCTTTTCCATGGCACTACAGCATCAGATCAAATTTGAGTTGCGTTGTGGTTTTGTTTGGCTGTCTTTACTGTGTTCAGGGTATGAGGTTGTGATCTGAGCAGATTGAGATCTGTTTTTGCATCTTTGAGAAGCTGCTACTCAGAGTGCAGCGGAGTATCTGACTTGTTATTTTGGCTGTTCCCAAAATAAATACTACCCTGGGAGATTTTTGGGTCTCGAGTTTGCCGTGCAGACACCAAAATATCCTCCCTAGCTGACTGTATAGGGCCCTGAACACTGCTGGTGTCTAGAGTGGGACCTAACACCTGGTACAAAGCCCCCAGAGGGGACTGATCCCTGTGGGCATGGGATCATTTGTTAATTTTCTTAACAGCTGATGAATCTGTGTTGTCATTAAAGTTTAAATTATGCTGATTTGTAATGATACAGGAGCACTGCACTGACAAAGCATGCTGGGTGTCACTGAGCTGTGATCCCTGAATAACTCATCCTTAAATCATCACTATGTCCCTATCAAGGGTGAATGGCAACGTAGAGAAATGCTGAACGGGACAGCCTAGTCCCTTAGTACTGGAGAATTTATGTCACACTCTCTATGGGTTTGTAGTCACTTTGTACTGTGCAGAATTAGGGATAAAATCTGGCACCTTATGCTGCAGCTGTACCAAAATATGTATGTGGTATTAGGTTGAGAAGTTTTAAACAAGTTTTCCTTGATGGTCTGACAGTTTGCTGAATTGTGCAAGGCATAGGATTTTCCAATAGAATTGCCAACTAAAATATAAGTGTAATATTTTTTAAGATATTCTTTCAGTAGAATATAAGGAATAATATGAAAAATATTAGGTATTTTTTCCTTTAATGATAAAAAAAGTTTGTTAATCATGGGAAAATACAAAACTTTCAGATATGAATTTAATATCTCTAGAGTCTACGTCTAAAATAGAGATTCTTGAGTGAGATTATGACTCAGAACAAAGTCTACAAAGGAAATATAATTTCTCTTAAGATTTAGACGGATTAATTTCTTAGTGTTCTGTCACTTTATTTACCCGATAGAGTGTTTTACCTAACGTGTTAATGATTTACACATTTTTATTGATGTTTGTATGGAATATAGGCCAAAAAATGTGAGGTCTGACTTCTGCTGAGGTAGAGTGAAGTAGCAGTGTCGTATGTGGTCCAGTGTTTCTCGAATTTCAATTTCCCTTTCCAATTTACAAGAATTAATTACTTATTTCTTCATTCTAAGAGACAATCTTTGCCTCAAATACCCTCATGCTATCGATTTCCATACATTATTAAAATTCATTACAATTTCACTGCCTATGTCAAGATTCAGATCAGATAGGATGTAAAGCAGAATACATTTCTTGGTGGAAGCATCTCACCCCCAGTAATTGTTTATTATCTGAAAGACAACTTCTGAAATTTGTGGTTACAACATCTTTACAAGTAGGTGTGAGATGAATTCCCTTGGAAATCCTGTCTAAACTGACATGCCATGGCTTTTTCTCTCTCACTCTTCTTGTCAAGTATTTATATCTAAACACTAAACTGATTTTCAAGCTGAGTTTACAACTCTAAATACTGTACAGTCATTGGAAAAAAAAAACCCAGGAATTACTTTTTATCCACCCATTTAATTTACATTTTGGAAGGTGTTGCAAGGAGAAGCAAAGGTTAAGACAGTCTATGGGGATTTTGTTGTTTGCACGTGCTTTTTAGCTCTTGGCAGCTGGAAAACAACAACAAAAAAGGAAGTTAGCATGCACACAAGATGCTCGATAGATTAAAAGCATACAGGAAATATGTTTAGAGCTGCACATCCAGCTGTCAAACGCTGCTCCCAAGGTAACACCACCCCACCGAAAAACCCTGCGCTACCTTATCACCTCCGACTACCTTGCGATAGAAGGGGCTACGTCATTCAGCACTAAGCCCTCTCCAAAATAAAAAAATCTCTTGTTGGAGTCCCTGGAGTTCCTGGCAGACTGCTTAGCATGCTGCTCACAGTCAGATGTGTGCGCTGGCATGAAGCAGTGCTGCACAAAGCTGTACCCCCAGGACCGCGGCGGGGCGGGTGCGGAGGAAGCTCTCCCCGGGGTTTCTCCTGGCAACAACGCGGGTTGCTGGGAAACAGAATTACTTAAGTGGGGAGAAACTTTACCCAACTGGCAGCCTCTTGAATGCAAATAAGGCTTGAAGGAGACTCCTCTTGCTGATACCGTAATTTCCCTCTCCAAAATGAAAAATGAATCCAGAAGTTCTTTATGCAGAGGATTATGTGTGGATCATGCTCTGAGGAATCATTCAAAGTTGTGTGATAGAAGAGGATAATTATTTGTAGTAAAAGGTAGCGGTGTGGTACACAGGATTCATTGGCTTTTGGCTGTTGAAAAGGGATGAAACTTCTGAATTTGCCAGATTTGTGCTGTTAAATAAACCTGTCAGTAATGAAAATTAAACACAAGGGTTATAATTACACAGGTTATTTTTTTCACTAGAGATTATTTTGTATTATTTTGTGTGAATCTTGGGATACACTGGACTTCTTTGGCTAATTGTATTTAATGCTCTTCTTGACTATTGATGTTTTGCCATTCGTTAGTGCCATGAATGACATTGACCTGACATTTAGGTGATGTTGTGTTTTGACTCAGAAAATAAGAAGGTTGAGCTAAACATCTGGCTTTCTTCGCTTGGTCTCCATGCTACTATTTAAAAGCATTTGTTGCTTGGTTGCTAAAGATCTGTGGCCCTAGTTGTGTCTTCAGTTGTGTCTATGTAAATTGTGTGAACAAACGTTCTTCTCCAGTATGATATTTGGCTGATTTTATCATAATCACGCTGGTACAAAGATACTATATGTGAGGAAGACTAAGTTGGTTTTTATTGATGGGCTGTTGAGGTATTCACATACAAGTAGGCATTGCTAAAATACTGTGTAGGAGATCATAGAAACATAAAATGATTTGGTTGGAAGTGACCTCAAAGCACATCCAGTTCCAACCCCCTGCCATGGGCAGGGACACCTCCCACTGGATCAGGTTGCTCAAAGCCCCATTCAGCCTGGTCTTGAACACCTCCAGGGATGGGGCAGCCACCACTACTCTGGGCAACCTGGGCCAGGGCCTCCCCACCCTCACAGGAAAACATTTCTTCTTTAGATCAAATCTCAATTTCCCCTCTTCCAGTTTAAAATTGTTCCCCTTGTCTTATCCCTGCACTTCCTGATAAAGAACCCCTCCCCAGCTTTCCTGTAGCCCCCTTCTGATACTGGGAGACTGCTCTAAAGTCTCCCCAGAGGATTCTCTTCTCCAGGCTGAACAATCCCAACTCTCTGTGTTTCCTCATGGGAGATGCTCCAGCCCTTGGATCATTTTCATGGCCTCCTCTGGACTCGCCTCCGGTCCTGAGCATTCCAGGTGAGGTCTCGCAAGAGCAGAGAGGGAGAATCCCCTCCCTCACCTTGCTGGTCACATTTCTTCAGATGCATCCCAGGATATTATTGCCTCTTCTGGACTGCAAGTGCCCATTGCTAGCCCATACTATGCTTTTCATTGACCAACACCCCAAAGTCCTTCTCCTCAGAGCTGTTCCTAATCCATTCTCTGCCCAGCCGGTAATTGTGCTAGGGATTGCCTGACCCAGGTGCAGATCAGGTTGTGCCCCGGATCACACAGGTGCCTCTTAACACTCCTTTGGTGAACGTGTATCACAGTATCATAAGGTTGGAAAGGACCTCAGAGATCATCGAGTCCAACCTATAACCCAACACTAACACCCTCACTAACACCAACCATCATCTAAACCATGGCACTCAGTGCCTCATCCAGTCTCCCCTTAAACACCTCCAGGGTCGGCGACTCCACCCCCTCCCTGGGTGCTCATTCCAATGGCCAATCACCCTTTCAGTGAAGAACTTTTTCCTAACATCAAGTCTAAACTTTCCCTGACGAAGCTTGAGTCCATGCCCTCTGGTTCTGTCCCTGGTCACCTGAGAGAAGAGACCAACCCCTGCCCGACTACAACCTCCTTTTAGGGAGTTGTAGAGAGCAATGAGGTCTCCCCTGAGCCTCCTCTTCTCCAGGCTAAACAGCCCCAGCTCCCTCAGTCGCTCCTCGTAGGGCTTGTGCTCCAGCCCCTTCCCCATCTTCGTTGCCCTCCTCTGGACACTCTCCAGCATCCTGACATCTTTCCCAAATTGGGGGGCCCAGAACTGGACACAATATTCAAGGTGAGGCCTGACCAGTGCCGAGTACAGGGGGACGATAACTCCTCTGGTCCTGCTGGCCACACTATTCCTGATGCAGGCCAGAATGCCATTGGCCTTCTTGGCCACCTGGGCACACTGCTGGCTCATGGTGAGCTTCCTGTCAACCAGCACTCCCAGGTCCCTTTCTGCCTGACTCCTCTCCAGACACTCTGTCCCCAGTCTGTAGCTATGCATGGGATTGTTGTCTATACCACAGGTACAGACATGGAATTACATTACCTGTTGCTGTTCCTCTTTCCACATCTGACAGAAAAGTATGGAGGAAGAGACCTTGTTTTCCATTCCACCAGGTGTAGAGCTGGGATAGAGCACTGGAAGGGCCTGTATGTGCTGTTGAATTGCTGTTGCGAGGTTTGCTACAGCAATACACAGTTAGGCTTTTATAGGTAAAACAGGCGCTTTTGTGATTAATTCAACACATGTTGAATGTCAGAACACATTTAAACTTTGTGTATAGTGCCCCAAAATGCCACCTTCTTCCACTGGCTGCAGGGGGAGTGGCCAGTGCTAGCTAACGTGGACATGTTGGGATAACTTGAAGCTTGTCTTTGCTATCTTAGGCAACTGTGGAATCACACAATAGTTTGGGTTGGAAGAGGCCATTAATGGCCATCCAGTCCAGCCCCCTTCAGTGAGCAGGGACACCTTCAAACACATCAGGTTGCCCAGAGCCCTGTCCAACTTGACTTTGAATGTTTCCAGGCATGGGGCATTGAGCACCTCTCTGGGAAGCCTGGGCCTGTATCTCACCACCTTCAGCATACACAATTTCTTCCTTGTACCTCGTCTGAATCTGCGTTCTTTAATTTAAAACCATTCCCCCTTGTCCTGTTGATCCAGGCCCCGGTGAAAGACTCTATCTTTCTTATCAGCCCCCTTTAAGTACTGAAAGTCCACAGTAAGGTCTTCTTGGAGGCTTCTCTTCTCCATGCTGAACAACCCCAACATTCTCAGCCTTTTGCTGTAGGATAGGCGTTCCAGTCCTCCGGTCACTTTTGTTGACCTAAGCAGATCTTCCACAATTTTCCATGGGCCTATTGACTTAAATTATGTAGCTGTTTGATATTGGTTAAATCTTTGACACATCTGTCTTAGTCCTACTTGGAATAATTTCCTGGGGTTGAACTACTTTGACTACTTAGAATGTTCTGCTAATTATGACCATGATATTTATTGATCTTCTTATCTCTTTTTGTGTCTACAAAAGCATCTCTCCGTTTTTGTTTTTTCTTTGATTAGAGGAGGGTGAGAATGGTTCCATACCTACTTCTGTGTTCTGTTAAAGTGTAAAGCTGTTTTAATATCTTCTCATAAAATAGGTTACTTCTCAAAAAATGTATCATAACCCTACTTTTCAGCATGGCAGAGCTCTGTTACATATGGTATTCTTAAAGAAAAGGGTAACTGCTTGGGAGAGTAATTCAGACTTGACATGATAATGATTTACCGTGTGGTTGCATGCACAGATTAGCTCAGTGTAAGCCAGGTGTGGATTTATAACATCATAACTGCTCCAGGTAACAGCCTATGTGGATGCCTTTGTTGTGCAGTGAATGCAAAGCAATTTATCTCAGTTTCATTGAGAAGTGAGCTATGTTACAGGGTAAAAAAATGCAGTTAGTGCAAAAAGATGCTCTAATATTTTAAGAGCTTTGTTTATGTGAATAATTAGTATCTTTTTTTTTTCCCCCGGCACAATGCAACCCAAATCAGTTGAGGGAATAATGTTATTTAATGACCTATCTCAGTAGTTGGTTTTCAGTGTAAAGCCTTGAAGATTTCTTCTTGCCTAAAGAGTTTTTCTGGTTGCCCTGAGTCAAAGGCTGTCTTTTTTCCCACTCTCTTCATCAAATTCCAATTCACAGAATCCTGTTTTTAGTTTCTGTAACTTTCTTTGTTAATGTTCGTATACAACACTTTCAATAATGAAGAATTTACCAAGTAAGGTTAAGTTCTTCACATAGGGAAGTGTAGAAGTGCAACAGCTTTAGTTCCCTCAGAACCCTCAGGAACTACAAAACTAAACCACCTCATACTCTAATTGATATGAAAGAAGATTAAGTGCAGAGCAGACCTTGTGTGAGGTTGCCATAATGCAGATTTAAGGTTGTTCCAGTGCTTTAGCTATTAACCTCTGTGTCTTAGTCCTTTTGTGTTTCTTTGATGTGTAGTATTTATTTTGAATATTTTTGGCTTAAAAGGCTTCTGTGGCTTAATTAATGTCTTCCAGTCAAATTTTTACTTTCAAATTACAGTGGTGTATGTTGCCTTAATTTCAGTTTTATATAATTTTCTTAAATTTATACTTCCTTTGCGACCATTGAATTATCAGGCTTGTAGTTTGTTGTGTGATAAGCTTTGTTTTCTCTGTGCATGCTAATGTTTTATTTATTATGTGTAGAATTTCAGTGGTATGGATACATTTGTGTCTTGCTCTTATTTTGTTACTTGCAAATTTTTACAATATGTATGAAACTTGCATTTCAATTTCTATTACAATTAAAACAATAGATACAAATAAATCCTTAATTCAAACAAGATAAAAACCTGTGCAATATATAGTGATGTTTATTGCAATACTTATGTATTGCTCATAGTTAATTCCTAATGCAGATAAGCAAAATTGGACTTAGTTGTATTTATTCCACCTGGCTGAAGAGATTAATTCAGTCTTGGGTTTGAAAACAGCATCTTATTTTCTGTTTAAAAGTGTGACCAAGTTGGATCATAGAATGGTTTGGGTTGGAAGGGACCTTAAAGCCCATTGAGTTCCAACCCCCCTGCCATGGGCAGGGAGCCTTCCCAATAGACCAGGCTGCTCAAGACCTCTCCTTGAACACCTCCAGAGATGGGGCATCCACAGCCTCCCTGGGCAGCCTGTGCCAGTGTCTCACCACCCCTCATTGTGAAGAATTTCTTCCTAATGTCTAACCTGAATCTCCCCCTTCCAGTTTAAAGCCATTCCTCCTCATCCTGTCACTAGAAGCCCTTGTAAGACATCCCTCCCTGGCTTTTTTGTAACCCCCTTCAGGTACTGGAATAGATTGCATCTGTATTTTTACTGTAGCTTGGCTTGGTTTTTCAAGAATTTGATTTTCTAGCAGCTTCTGCTTCTGAAGATGTTTTAAGGGCTGCCCAAGGAATGGCTGAGAAGGAGAACTCTGGTAGGAATTATTTTTTTTTGGTGTCCCTCAGTGTGAGACAAAGCTCCGTGCTCTGTTTGGAGAGAGATTTAGTGCCTGAGACATGGGCTGGTAACTTCTAGGAACTCAGTGAGAAAGTAGAAATGTCATGCAAGGGATGCTTATGTGGAAGTGCTCTTAGAAAGCATAAGGATTGACAATAAAACATGGCACATCCTGGTCCACTGCTCTGTGATCTGAAAACAATCAACAACTGTTCTGGGATGTTAAGTGTTTTCCACAAACTGCAGTAAACTCTGGTGGTTGTGTAGGGGAGAGGTTGCAGTATCGCACTCTTCCTCTCAAAAGGGAGGCACAAATTGGTTATTGTTAATGGCAGTGCTGGCCTCTCTGCTTTGATTGAAGCATAATCTGGATGGTGTTGATATTTCTCCAGAGAGCTTTCTGTTTCTGACATTCCCCATTCATCATTTACTATTTGTGGGCTCAGAAATGCACTTTTGGGTTCATCACACATTCAACTCCTGAAAATTTCATGTTTACAGTTGTTTTTGGACAGTATTTTAGTGGTGGAGTTGGCAGTGTTTATGGTTGAACTTCATGATCTTCAAGGCCTTTTCGGACTTAAGTGATTCTGTGGGTCTGTAATGATCCTCTTTTATTTTTTTTTTTTGTTAGTGATTCTGGGATGTTCTGATCCTCTGATCCTCCTCCTGTTTTTTATCATTTCTCTCACAAATCCAATCATAAATACAGTGATTTGGGAATAATTGCTTTGGAGCTCAATTGCGCTTTCTGAAATTAAGTAGTAGCTCTAACAGGATATCTGTTTGCATCGTTCACATCTTCAGAAGTGGAGCGTTCTGCTCCTAAAAGATGCCTTCTGATGTTGTTGGCAGCTGAACACAGTTCCTGTTTAAAACACTGTGTTGAGCAGTGGAGGGATTTGGGGTAGAAACTTATCCCTTGTATCTTACTGTTGAGTGGATTAGTGCACTTGTTCTCTTACCAAGTTGTCTACATTTCTTGCTGTTTGATTTAATCTGGTCCTCTGTGCCATTCACTCTTGTCAAATTGCTTTTCAAACTACCTGAGGGATGTTCTTTTTTACTGGAGCAGGATGCCATCCCTCTCGGGAAAAGCTGGATTCAGACTCATAACACTGAGAACCCAACATGGGCATTGCAGGTGGTTTCAGTGACAATAACCTGAATCGGGGCCCCAGCTCTGTAGATGCAGATGACTCAGATCATCTTTGTTATATTGTCAGACCTTGGGTCTGCCTTTGCCCTGGTGAACCATTCCTCTGAAATTCCCTGACATGGTTCAGGATTTAGCACAAACTGGGAACTGTTCCCGGCGAACAGTTTGACTCAGCATCCTTTTTTGTGGATACAGTTATGGTGTGGCTGTGGTGGAACTGCTGACACAGGTCCAGAGGATGGGATCTGTGGTCAGGAAGTAGCCATCCAGACACTGGAGTGTCTTTCCAGTCCTTGGTGGCGCAGAAGCACAGACTTTCAGATGTGCCCTCTTGCATTTAAATGACTGAATTTCTCCTTGAGTCCTCATTAAGGAGTCATCCTAGTGTTGAGCATTTCACACACCAGTTGAGACCTACTCAATGTTTGATTTAATTTACAACAGTTAAAAGCGAGCTTTTTTGAATGAGAGAGAAAAAAATCAACAAATATGTATTCTATCCATGTGGATATCTATGCACAGACCTTCCTGGGTACTACTGTGCTAAAATATTATTAAGTATAATGGGTAAAAATTGGAGCTCTCTGGGCTGTTGGCTGGATGCAGATGAGGAGTTCTGAGATATTAATCTCCGTAGAACCTTTTAAAATATTTAATTTGTGAAAATGTAATTGTTGAGGAGGACATCAAGCACAAAATAAAGCATTTCATACCTGAATTTTACAATAAAGCCTTGCTAGATGCGTAACAAAGAATATGTTCTTATTCCTCACACATGGACTGACAAGTATGAAAGGATAACCTGGCTATATTTTGGATAAATTCTTTCTTTGTTGTTTGATTTTTCAAAACATCCTTTTTCATAATTACTGAAGATATTTGAGAGATTCTATCCACTTCATCACAAGTCTATTTTCACGCTACCCAAGTTAACTGTAAGTGTATTCCATTATGAGTAACTACTTCTACCTTAAGTGCTATGCATATATTTTTCATGTTGCATGCTGTAATCTCTTTTCTAAATGACAGTCACAAGCGCCTGTGAAGCTGGGTTCCTAACATTTTGATTTTTGTAAGTATCTGTTTTTCTCCTGAGATCTAAAAGGAAATTACAAGCAGTTAAGGGTACAAACGGTGTTTAAACTTCCACATGGCACTTCATAGAGATAATGCACGTATCTAAAGTGTTCCAGGTGGTACTGGATGTAGAGAATGGGAAAATATTTTAGCCTATGAATGCAAATTTTGTTTGATATATCCAGAAAAAACACTGGTCCTCAAAAAACCAAAAAACACTACGTTTAGGGAAGATTGACTTGTATTTTGCCATTTCACATTGGGGTGTCATGCCAGTGCATAATCATAGAATCATAGAATGGGTTGGAAGGGGCCTTTGCAGGTCATCCAGTCCAACCCCCCTGCAGTGAGGAAGGACAACTTCGAGGTGGCTCAAAGCCCCATTCAACCTGATGTTGAATGTGGAATATTTAGGACGTTGTTGGTAGCTTCCCATAGAGTTTGGACTTGCATTTTTTTTGCCTTGCAGAGCTGGAGAACTCTTCTCAACATTGTGTCAGTGCAGTAGCCCTAAACCCACCGCACTGCGGCATAGCTCAGGCTTGCAGATTTGATTTTAAACAGGATTCAGCTGGAACAATCCAGTTCTGGTGCTAATCCTTTTCCACAGTAGTCGAGAGGCGCTGCAGCCTCCCATGGAAAAGGCTGCAGTCATGCATACATTGTGTTGTCAGAATGATAAATGATAAATGAAGGTGGTGAGTGGTCAGCTGCCAAGGGAAAGACAATCCATCCTGTAGGAAAATTAATTGGGTAGATACACAACTGTGCAAACTGAGCTGTTGTAGGTGGTCCCTGTGAGGGATGTCTCATCAGTCCATTGATCGCTCACCCTCAGACTCTGGGGCACCTGATGTGCACACCAGAGGTCTTTGCAGATCTGATCCCTCTTGCTCATATTCTTCATGCATTTGCAGGCCTTTATCCTTGTCTTCTTGTATGGTTTTTCCAGTTTTGTGATTGAAACTTGAAAAGACCACTTCAGCTGTTCCTCTGCTTCGTCTGTGTGGCTGCAATATTCCTTTTTTTTACTTCTTCAACTGTATTTTTCTCAATATTCATTCTCCTTTTATATTGGTCTCTGTCATAGATACATTCATTTACTCGTGGATTCTTAGAGCTTCACCAGTGTTGGCTATTTAATAATAAATGAAGAACAGAAAAGTGGAGGGTCATTAGGCAACTCATCATAGAATCATAGAATGGTTTGGGTTGGAATGGACCTTGAAGATCATCCAGTTCCACCCCCCCTGCCATCTCTCTGTAAGGACAGCCCAGGTAGATGTAGTCTTTTTTCTGTCACGTAAGGTGCTTTCACCCATAAATAATAAATGAACAAAGCATCTGGCTCAAAGTTTGACTCCTAAAAACCCTCTGGCTTGTTCTCCAGGAATTGGTTTCACCTATCTCTAATGGGAATGCCCAGAAATGGTAACTGGAATGTGATAGCAGAAAGGCCAATAGAGTTAGCCCTGACCTGACAAACATGCCGTGTCAGGAATGTGTTTGTTCTTAAAAGTAAAATGGTTTGGGGAATACCATGTGAGCAATATTTTCGAGCAATATTCTGCTATCAGGCAGTCAGGATGAAGTGTTACACAGCTTTCAATGAACTGTAGCATTAATGTTTTGTCAAGGAAAACAAACAGGGAAGTGGGAAGGGTAACTGACATTAAAGTTCTAAAAGTAACTCTTTGGGGTTAAAGTGTCTTGATGCGTTTTCCTATGAATAAAGGTGTACAAATACTATTTAACATTTGTAGTTTATGTTGTATATGTTTGCTCTTCTCATAAAACTTTCTTGGTACCTTTGCCTTTCCTGCAGGCAAAGAGAATAAGCTGTGGTTGTGCGTGGAAGGGGAGCCAGTTTTGTGGGTGATTTCTGTATTTGATTCCAAATAGAACAGCTGAAATCAATGAGTTACATCTGTGCCTAAGTTTTCCACTTGTGAGGTGGGAAATCGTGCTCAGTTGACAGGAATGCTAGGACAAGTATTCAGGTTCTGCTATTTTTGTGAGACACAGGTGCATTTGAATGAGATGGAAAATATATAAAGGGATTTTGAGAAAAAAGCAGAATAAGGAGACATCGGGAGGCTTTCATCAGGAGAATTTTAAATGAACGAATTGTAGAGGCATCAAGGTGAAATATATAAAAGATGGAAAAAGGAATTTGAAATCAGTGGTGACAAAGGCACAGCTAAATGTTTTTTTTTTCCTTATTCATGAAATGAAATCTGAGTGGTATCTGAGATATTGAGAAAGAATAGATTTGTGGATTTTTCTGTGAGCCTGGGGCTGTAGACGGGGTTGAAGGAGAGACCATGTTGTTCTGTGATGATAAACCTGCTGACAACGAAGATTGCTAAATTTGGAGTGGAAATGGATAGGAGAATACTTGGAGAGAAGGCTGAGGAATTCAACTCTATATTTTGTGTGGTGGAAGAGAATAATGTAAAGGAAATATCTGGAGGATAGCTGGAGACAGGAGGATATTCAAGAGAAAAAGAGTCAAAAAGTGCTTTATAGAGTTACTGATACAGAGCCTGATGTCATGAGAGGGGGCCAAGTTACTGGAGGTTTGAGTACTGAACAATTGCAGCCTCCCTTGGAAAAGGCCACAGTCTTGGTGCAAGAAGGAAAGACGAAAGGACTGACATCAGAACTGTGGGAGACCTGGATGAAAATACAGAGAAAAGTGATTAGAGAAGCTGGGGAGAGAAGAAAGTTGAAAAACAAGCATGAAAAAACATCCCCAAACACAACATGTGGAGAAAGTTTTCTGTTTTCTTCCTGTCTGGAGGATATTGGATTATGTGGAGCATTAGATTGATCCAGGCTGGAAATTTACTTATGGGAAGGAGGAGAAGGAAGGAAATTGCTTGTGTGGAAAGATTTTGACAGCTCAGATTGGAGGAAGAGGCATCTTGGAAGGTGTTGCTGAGGTTGGTGTAAGCAATTTCAGTGGTGTGGAGCAGAACTGCAATTACTGGGTATTTAAGAGAAGAGAAGCGGAATTAGGAGAGCTACTGTAGACTGCGCATTTGAAAAAAAGTGCTTTAAGATCGGAAGAGGGTACTCATTTCAGCAAATGAGATCCACTGTATTTGGAGCAGTGTATGCTGAGAGATAAAATAAGGCTTTTCATCCTATTAGCAAGGCTTTTCTTTCAGGAAAGCGTTTGGCTGCTAGGGAATGAATTTGTTTTGCTTACTTGCCATAAGAGTAATGAAGGAATAGTTAAAATTTTTTATCTCTGTGGCAATTAAATATTTTTTTTTGGAATATATCTGAAATACTCTGTTGTTAATAAATACAGTTTTGGGAGGAAAACTAATTAAAAGATGAGTTTCTAATAGCGACTGCTGAAATAGTGTAGCCTTTCAGAGGTGATTCCACTGAAAGCAATTCCTATGAGATCTTTTTGTTTCCATGTTGATGCCTGATGGTCTTTCAGAAAAGGCAAGCTGACATATTAGAGTTTTCAGTCAAGTGCACAAAGAAGAGAAATAGAAAAATTATACAGAGGTGTGCTTTTTTTGCCCAAGCTGACCTGTCATAATGATGCTAGGTGCTAATTGAGATGATAGGATGTGCAGTGAATTGAGGCAGAAATGTGATTTTTAAAGTTAATGATGTTTCTTTTGGAGTTGAGAGGTTATTGGGAAAAACATGGGTAGGTCTATTAGAGTTGCTGGAAACAGGGAAGAGGAACCTTGGGACGATGTTGAATTTATCCACCTGTCTGAAGGTCAGATAATTAACCTATTTTTGAAAAAAAACCCAGTAGTTAAGATTATACATTCTCTCGCAGGACATAGCAGTTGTTATCTATAAGAAAGGCTTAAATTAGGTCGTTATAGTTTTTGTTTAACTTGTTTGATTTCTTCTCCTGTTCACTGTACTCACATAGAATGATTTCTGTTTGCCTTTCTCGTACCATCTTTTAAGGTATTTGAAGGCTGCTGGCAATTTTCTCCTTTGTTAAATAGCTGCAGTGTGTGATTTAGCGCTGGTTTCAGAACTGAAATTTAAATATCTATATTCAGGTACCCCTGTGTGCTCTGGGTGTGTGAGCTCCAGCTATATTCCATGGAGGTATAGCCCTGGAGTGAAGCCTGGGTTGTAGGCTAAACAAATGGGTGGAGAGAACAAGGGAAACAAAATTTGTGGATAAATATGCTAGGAAGAAATGTTGATCAGGAATGGAGTGCTTGGGATATCCCAGACGTGTATCTGATGGTACAGGATAAATAGGAATTGTACGACAGAGGACTAATGGTTTTAAGCTGAAAGAGGGGAAATTTAGACTAGGTATTTGGAAGAAGTGTTTTCGTGTGAGGGTGGGGGGCCCTGGCCCAGGTTGCCCAGAGAAGTGGTGGCTGCCGCATCCCTGGAGGTGTTCAAGGCCAGGTTGGATGGGGCTTTGAGCAACCTGATCCAGTGGGAGGTGTCCCTGCCTATGACAGAATTGGTGGAACTGGATGAGCTTTGAGGTCTCGTCCTACCCAAACCGTTCCATGAGTCTATGGTTGTATGACTTACAGCTTACCAAACAGTCCCACCTTGCCACTTCATTGGGTTTTGGTCTGCTCTCCAGAGACCTTGGAAAATGTGGATCTTAAAGCAACACTTCCAGAACTCCAGGGCTTGCTTAGCCTTAGAAACAAAACATGCTAGACTGAAGAAAAATATTTTGCTTCCTTGTTTAGCTGATGTCATCCCTGAATCAAAGCTTTGGGAAGGTTGTATCACTAAGTGTAGCCTCAAAACATCTGGGACTCTATATTGGATCTCTCGTCAAGAAAATAGTAGCATCCATAAGCTTATAAAATTATACACTTAGGGAAGTTTTTTTTCCCCCCGGATAATCTATTTTGCTCATTAATGTAATGCATATGTTTTAAAAAGTTGGCATTTTGCCTTGGCAAATAGCTTGAAGATAAAGGAAAGTTTATTCCTGTAATTCTCCTCATATGAATTCCTGTCATTTAGAATCTCTTGAGTGAAGTCCCAAATATAATTTGCTGTCCTTAAAGTCTTGCAGCATATCAGGAACATTTCCACCAAAGTTAACTGTTAATCCTGAGCCATTTCTCCTGTGAATGCCTCAACCAGAACTTGGGCTTTTGAATTAACAGATGACATCATTGGCATCTACGAGTCCGTGGAGGTTGATGAAGATTTTTAGTGTAATAGCTGTGATCAGAGTTAGTTTTAATTTTCAGCTGATTTTTAATAATGGTGGAATTGATGAGAACTGGTGGTTTTCAAGCTGGAGTTGAGAAAGTTAAAACGTGCGTGACATTTGAATATGATCTTAATTCAAATCTATATGTCTCCTGCTCCTGGCATCTTCCCGCGATTCTCAGGAGAAAAGAAGGAAAACATATTATTTTAAGGAGTATTTGGTGCTTATTAAAATTGCACATACGCCCGCCTTCAAAAGAATCTTGATTTACTGCAGGTTGTTCATGTGTCGCATGCGGACATTTTTAGAGAACAGATTTCTTATCGCTGCGAACAGTGAATGGCTTCCAGTGCTCCACGATCGGTGAGCAAAAACCTTCTATCCATTGTAAAAGGTAGGAAACCATGAAATCTATAAGCTGATTTGGCAGAAGAAGCGGTTGTTGGTGCCAAGATTTGGTTACTGACCCACAGTTTCCTGTTTTTAAATATATTAATTGATTCGCGAAGAGCATCTTTTGGAAAACAAGAACTCAGACAGACTGGCACAGGCTGGAGCTCCGCCAAGACTGCTCGGGAAGGTTGCCATGCTGGGAGCGAGCGAGCGAGAGAGAGAGCGAGCGAGAGAGCCGAGGAAAGAAAAAAAGGCAAGACTTGGCACGGCTCAGTCAAATCAGCTTCTTTTGTCTGCTTTCTCGGCTTGAGCTTCAGGAAAGAAAACCGTCCTGGGGTACAGAAAAACTCACAACTTTTTGGTTTTCAAACTTAGATAGCTTTTTAAGTCTCTTGGTCTGTTTGAAAGTGGTGGTACATTAAATGGCGTTCAGTTACCAGTGATAAGAGAAATAAAAGACTTCTTTAATGAAGCCTCCACAATGTCAGTTTGTACATATGGGAAATGCGATATTTGCTTTTTTTTTTTTTTGGTATGTTTAATTAAATTCTAAAGGGAGCCGAGTAACTTGGAGGATTGCGCAGGGAATACCTAAATAAAAGGGAGAATTTTCATTTTTTGCAACAAAAAAAAGTTTTCATCGACATGAATATGCTTTAAAACCAGATCTGACCTCCTTCGAAATATGTCCAGAATGGGAATTTCAGCGTTTCGCTCATGTATGCTACAGATATGAACTTTTAATGGAACCTCCTTAAAGATTTCATCTGACCCAGCACTGAAGTAAAGAGTAGAAAGTTGTGTCATCTTAACATAAAAGTAAGTATGTTCTTCCAGCAACAATATTTATTTTTGCTGCTTCGTGCTGTCCTAGCTCCATCTCCCAGCTATCAGTGACAACACTGAAGACCAGCAGGGCAAGCCGAAGACACCCAGACTACGCCTGAAGGGCAAAACAAGAAATGGGAGTGTGGTTATTTTGCTGCTGCTCTAAAACATTCCTTCCAGTGCATCTCACCAGAGAGCATGTGAAATTGCTGAATTTTCTACTTTTGGACAAAAATAACAGATGGGAAAATATCGAATGCTACCAAGTGAGGGATGTTTGAAGATGACAGAGCTGGATTTGAACTGATGACAGTGGATATAGAAACTTCGATTTGTAGTTACAGTACCTGTTTGCTGTAAATTGTGAAAAAATCTGCTCTTTTTTCAGACGTGGATTAAAAAAAATCTGTGCCGACTGAAGCGTGAATGTCGTATGATTTCAATAAAATTAAGGACCTAAAAATCCATTGTTTGTTTTCTCCAAGTGTGCCTGGATTTTCAGGGAGACAGGTACCTTATTTCTGCTTTCACAGGAACAAATACAATCATGCTGCCTATTAGGCCTGGATGTGGTTGGATTATGCTTCTGCTGTGACAATATCAGCATTATTATTTCAGAGAGTAACTGTAAAGCATAGATTTTTATGGATCGTCTTCACTTATAGTAAGTATTATACTATCCTTAAAGAATAGATTTTTCAGCCTGTAAGGGATGTAATTTCTGTCATGCTGCAGAAGTAGATTTCCCTAATTCTTAACATGCTGAAGGAAAGTAGCAAACAATATTACTGAAAAGCATTTAAAAAGGAATGCGTTTTTATTTTAACTGTACATCATGGCTTTTTGATTGCTAGACTATAAGAAATAACCGACCTTTTTGATTCTGTGAAAGAACCTGGGTTACTTAATATTACATTAAATTGGTTTTGTAGCAAGATATTTCAGATTTTTACTACATGAGTGAACCTTTTGAAAGGTGCTGTAGTTAAATAGTGGCTATGATGTTGTTGTGATTACCATTTGATGTGCTAACACTTTAACATGGTTTGTTAGTGATTTTCAAAGATGATTTTAGAGAAATAGCAACGCTATCTTTCTAAATCATGAAAAATTATATTCACCAGCTATGTGTTAAAAACAGGAATCCCACAACGGATTATAAATTGATATACATGGTAGAAAGGAGATGTTTGGAGTTCAGTTGTGCTTTCTGTGTGGTTTGCTGGTGTGTTGTTCATTCCTGCACAGGCATTAACATGTGGAGTGACCGGAGACAGAGGTGATGGATGTGAGTTTGCAGTCACAACAGTGTAGTAAGTTTGTCTGTCTGCGTGTGCATCTCCTGAACGAATGTCCTGTATTCCTTAGAAACAGTGTGCAGTCTCACACCATGTGCTGTTTTCTTTAACCACGGCGTTTCAGACCAGTTTTTTAATGGGTGTCCCTATTAATTGTCAGAAAACAATAGAAAACATTTATCGTGGTGCCTCTAAGTGAAAACAGTCTCTGAATGTTAGAATAACCGTATTTCTCTCCGGAGTACTTCTATAATTTTATAGATTTCTCAGGTTTTAAACATGATCTACGTGTGGGTTCTTGCAGTGCATTTACAGCTAGAAATATTTGTACCAATATTTGAACATATATTGACCGTGAAGTTATTTTGAATGCAGTTACTGCAATTTTGAAAATACTATTTATCTTTGGCATTTCTAGCCTGTATGTTGCTTTCCTAAATGAGATCGACACCACTGCAGATTTTTTTTTTTGGCCTACACAATATAGAAAGTATTTTTTCTTTTTGCTTCACTTTTAAAAGTTCATCTAAGTGCATGTTTTTGGAAGCTATCTCAACTTTACAAGTTAAAATCAAAATTTGAATTGCGTGGTTCAGATGTTTGATTCCAGAATGTTGATTGGATTGTGTGAAAATGTAATTTGCGAGTGTAATTTGATGTCGTTTATCCTATTTACATATTTTAGTTACAACCTGTAGAATAATTTTCTGCATACTTTAATCAGATTATTCATTATCACTATTCATTTATGGTCCTGAATTATTGGTGAATTTCAGTAACTTCATAAATGAACAATTTGTGTTTAATTCTTTATGAATCATTAATATATAGTTTCTGTTGGATTGTACCATTCCTTCAAGTGGCAGATTTGACCGTGGCGGTGTGGATTAGGGTTTAAATTGATTCTTCTGATTAAACTACAGAGGCAGAATATTATTTCACATATGAGCGTTGTGTTTGATACTGTAATGGGCCTGTGTCTGATCTCACTTGTATGTATTAATAATACATAAACCGAGCTTACTCTTGTTTGTACCAGTATCAAAGTAGATTGAGATCAAAATGAGGCTCTAATAGCTTAGGTTGTGCCTTTTATAAGTGTATGTGTAAACCATTTTTAACACAGATATGTACGAAGGTTGAATGAGCGCTCACTATCAACCAAGAAGTTCATTGGCCAAGGAAGAGATACGTTGTTCTCAGTGTGACTATGGATTTTTCCTAAATACGGCTGTAGGACAATACTATAAATGTTAAAATACAGTGTAGGCAGATTTTGCATGTTATTGCTGATATCAAGGGAGAATGCTGAAGATTACCTTGATATGCTACACATGGTAGAGCTCTGGATTCTGCCATTGCTGAAACGTAGCCTCATCTTCTATATTCAGTATTTTTTTTTAAAAGCCATGTGTATTTCAGGGCTCTTTCCATTTACAATTTGCCATTCATAGAATCACAGAGTCATAGAATGGTTTGGGTCAGAAAGGACCTCAAAGCCCATCCAGTTCCAACCACCCTGCCATGGGTAGGGACACCTTCCATTGCATCAGGTTGTTCAAAGTCCTGTCCAACCTGGCCTTGAACACCTCCAGGGATGGGGCTGATTATTTTGTAGCCTGCTACGTAATGAGGTGTTTTTTCTCTGCATGGCATCTTTTTATGGGACGGGTGTCATCATTTTCATTATTCCATGTAACTGTAGTGCGTGTCGCATCAGATCTTGCTCCGATGCACAACGAGATGTATAAAACTGTAAGTTCATTCCTAATCTTTTTATCTGTGAGTCTAACCTAGTCCAAGGTGGAAAGCTGCCTGAGAAACTAAAGGAAGAAGTAGTCTTCTCTTCTTTCTTATCATCTATACTTTATTATAATTTATTGTAAATTTATTGTCTGCTTGTCATGAAAACAGACAGACTTATTCATTTTGGTTAAAATCATTGTCCAGTATTATGTATGCACATGCTGGCTAAACACTGCAGATTCACGGAGCACTTTTGACTTAGGTGGAATTCCAATCTTTATGTGTGCAATAGAAATTTTGAGCAAAATCAATAGTATTTTGTCCAGTGTAACTGTTAAAATAGCGTGTAAGTGAACTAAGTAACTCTTGCAGTCATTGTGAAGGAATAAATACCTCTAGAAAGTGATTTAGATGGCTGTCACATCGATCCCGTGAATTACTCTCTTTATTTACCATAAAGGTAACCCAGAGCAGGTGACTTAGGTGAAGACACCTGGCATTTAATTGTATAAATCTGAGGAAGATCAATCAAATTCTGAATAAGACAATTTACAAAAAAAAAAAAAAGTTTTGAATTGGAAAATGGCAGTGATTACTTGTACAGGGTTGTGTTCTGCTTTGTTGTAGTGTTTGCTATGTTCAATTTCAAGGTTAAGAAAATAGGAAAATAAGGCAACAAACGATAAGAAGATAAAAATATTAATTTGTAGTACTTTTAAATTGTCCTAAGATAACTGTATTGTCTGGTATATTCACGTCTGGTTTTTTTAGATAAGGAATAATCCACAGTGGTTTAGGGCATGACTGATTCTGATAACCTGGTGGAAATTATTTTAGAAATTATAGAAGCTTATCCTCTTGATAATTATGAACATCCATATTTTTCCAGGTTTTTTTCTGTAAGTTATACCCACTGTACTTCTGTTTCCCTGTGCCACTACAGCAGTTTTTCCAGGCTTCGTTGATGCCATTAAAGTTTAAAATGGTTTTATCTTCCCTGAAGCAGACAGGAGCCACCTACTTAATATAGTTGAAAGCTCTAGTGGTCTTCACCTGGTCTTGGTTGTTCCTCGTCCCATGTCCAACAAAGATGCCACTTATTGTGGCTAGAAAACTTAACAAAAATGAATTGACGACTGTGTATTTTCTTGTCTTAAATCATGGAGGTGTTGGGATTGAAATGTGACCTGATTTGAATGTTATTTTCGTTACAAGCAAGTCAATTATAGACATTGAAAGAAATTCCCATTGTTGTCCCTTCTTCACATTTGTTAAATCACCTATTTTTTTGTAAGTTTACCAAGATTGAGCAGAACAAGGCTATAATTTCCTTTAGCTGACTTTGTTTTGTTGTCTTTGTGTAATAAAGGGTAACTCTTCTGGGTCTGCTTTGATTTTAAACATTGTTAAGACAAAGACACTTGAATCTTATCTAATGTTTTAAACTGCAGAGTCACTTTTGTCTTACTACCTCCTAATAAAAATACAGTGCCCTTCTGTATTTTTTTGGTGAAGGTAAAAGGTCCCCGGGTTGGATGAGGCTTGAGCAGCCTGATCCGATGGAGGGTGTCCTTGCTCATGGCAGGGGATTGGAACTGGATGATAATTAAGGTCCCTTCCAGCCCAAACCATTCAGTGGTTCTGTGATTCTGCGATATGCTTGAAGATGCTTGGGTGACCCTTCTTACATTTTCCATGTTCCAAAGTATCTTGGAATGAATGAATTTGATTTTTTTTTCTCTAGTTATTCCTATACCATATCATTTTCCCAAGTCTATGTGAGAGGATACTCAATAGTTGTTTGAAGAGTCTGTGAATTTCCTTTTCATGAACCATAAAGCAGCTGCTCACCAGGTGTTCATCTTGATGCTGTCTTCATTCTTCTCCTGGTATTGGTGGATAGGAAAACAGCTTTTTAGGGACATAGGATATATTCTCTTGGAATGCCTGGGGAGTGTAGGTGCCCAACAGGAGAGTGTAGTGCCATTTCAGCCATGCCTGAGATGTCTTCATGGAGCTGGCAGGCAGGGTATACAGGAGAACTGGGGTCTTTTGGAGTTGCTCCTGAAGCCAGCTGGGGGCACTTGAAAAGATATCAGACATTTGGGATTGCTTTATTTTTTATCTTTTTACCGATGAAGACTAGAGATGTTCTGCACAGATTGTTTTTCTATCAAGTATTTGATTCCCAAAGTCAGGTTGTGTAATTCAGAGGACCATGGCCCTACTAATAATGTAATCTATCTCCTGAGTAATGACAAGGGAGCTCACGAGTACAGGATCTGGATGCCTTGTGACATGTCCTCTTAGTCTTACATCTTGGCATCTTGACACCGATGTGTTAAGATTTATTATTCAGAGCAGTGCATTTGCTTGCATATCTCCAGGTCTTTTTTTCTTTCTCTCTTGAACCTGTCTTGTTTTCTCTAACTGCTTAAACTTTCAATTCCCAGATGACTGATGTAGTTTATTTTGTTGCTTTAGCTAATTCTGTTATTTCTCCATTCTTCCCTATTTTTCAGGGATTCAACACTGAAAAACCCCTTTTGGGGAAAGGAATTAATTTCTCAGTAAGGGACACAAGGTTACCAAGATATCCTGCTACTGTCTATTTCACATGAAGGGTTAAGGTTTACGTTTGATCTCGTCCTTCAGAAATTTCAAGAGGCAGATAAAAGGTGTTGGAGTTCACTGGACGTGCGTTGGGACTGCTGTGTTCAGAAGCCGTTCTTTGCCACCCTTCCAGAGATGTTTGTAGTTCCAGGGTACTTTGTGGTGTAGTATGTGAGGGCACAAAGAGAAAACAGGGCTTGAAATTTACACATTAGTGTGCGTGTGAATTAGGATCATCGTGGCACAGGAAACTGAGAAATAGTAGAGAGTAGCACAGTGTTGCAGAAGAATGGTGGACTCCAATTTCCCAAAGCGTTTTGATTCAGCCTGGGCAGTCAGTGCTGCTTAGAGCAAAGATTCTAGCTGGGTGAAGGATGTACTCCCTGGGTGTGATAGGAAACGTACTTCATACACTTTTTGACATAAATAAGGTACGAGGAGGTAAGATGGATTCTGAAGGACAGCAAGATCTGACTGCTTCTCATCAATGTGACTGCTGATTTGCTTAGAGAAATTATCTGGCTGGCACTGATGACTGTCTTGGTGTCATCTTGTCTTGTAAATTCTTATTCTTGCTGACCTCTACAGCCTGTGTAAAAGTGTTGGTTTGTCTGAAACTGAATCATATGAAATGTTAGGCTTTAAAAACAGAAAGTAGAGTTATAGAATGTCCTGAGTAGAAAGAGCCCCACAAGAATCATTGAGTCCAAATTCTATCCTTGTCTAGGACAACTCCAACATTCACACTGTGTGTCTGAGGGCATTGTCCAAATGCTTCTGGAATATTGTCAGGCTTGGTGCTGCGACTGCTTCCCTGGGGAGCTGTTCCAGTGCTCCACCACCCTCTGGGTGAAGAACTTTTTCCTAATATTCAACCTAACCCTCCCCCGGCGCATCTTCCTACCATTCCCTTGGGTCCTGTTATTGGTTGCCAGAGAGAAGAGTGAGAGAGATTGGATGGAACACCTGTGGAGACTTTCAAGTTCACTCTTTTCACAGATTTACATTGCTATAAGGAAGGCAGTTGAGATGGAAAAATGTTTCAGATGGTTCAGGAAAATCATAGAATCATAGAATACTTTGATTTGGAAGGGACTTTTACAGGCCGTCTAGTCCATCTATGTCCAGTTTTCCCCTGTGCCGAGGAGCAGGGAGATCTTCAGCCAGATCGGGTTGGTCAAACCCCATCCAACCTGACTTTGATCCAGAGTCTGGGCCTCCACTACCTCACTGGGCAACTTGAGCCACTGTTTCACCGCTTATAAGATGCTGGTAGAAAGCTCCACAACTTAGGAGGTAATCAGATTCCCAAGAGGAATGCCCAGAGAAGTCACGAATGTCCCATTCCTGGAGATGTTCAAGGCCAGGTTGGATGGGGCATTGAGCAACCTGATCAAGTGGAAGATGTCCCTGCCCATGGCAGGGAGATAGAAACTGGGTGAACTTTAAGGTCCTTTCCAACCCAAACCATTTCATGATTTTATGAATCTAGGAATGTCTTTCCTAGAGAAGAGGAGCCTGAGGGGAGTCCCCATCACTGTCTACAACTGCCTGAAAGGAGGTTGTAGTGACGTGAGTGTTGGTCTCTTCTCCCAAGTGACAGGTGATAGGATGAGAGGAAATGGCCTCAAGTTGCACCAGGGGAAGTTCAGATTAGACATCAGGAGCAATTTCCTCACCGAAAGGGTTCTCGGGCACTGGCATAGGCTGCCCAGAGAGGTAGGTGGTTGAGTTCCCATCCCTGGAGGTGTTTAGAAGATGGATAGATGAGTTTTCAGGGACATGGTTTAGTAGTGGACAGGTACAGTTGGACTCGATCTCAAAGGTCTTTTCCAAACAGATGATTCTATTGTTCTGTGCTATGAATAAAGGGGTGTTTTGACTTGACTAAACTGTAATGAGAAACTGTAAAGCTGCTGTGCTTATCCTTAAGGAAGCTATTAGTAAACTTGATTTAATATGCAGAAGCTCTCTAAGATTACATTACCCTTATGTAAGACAGAACAGGTTTGTCACAAGCAATTAAAAAAATGAATCGGTTCCCTGACTTTTTGAAATATTTCAGGGTGTAGTTCCTCCTGAAGAGCAGTGTGAGTGACATGGCATATCTTAGAGCAGATCTGATTTGTGGATATTTAATAGTTTCTCTGTGTTCCGTGCTGTCGATTGGCTCCATGTAAGCATACAGAATCATATATTTCTGCTGAGATATGTGACATAGAGCAGTATGCATGATGCTTGTCTTGACAGGTGCAAAAGGTGGGGATTCCACACTAGCAAGTTGTTATTTGGGCTGTTAAGATGTTTTAATATGACTTTGATTTAATCTTCTATATAAATTAATATTAGAAAAATGAGAGAAGAGGCTTACAGAAAACACTGTCTTTGAGATTACATTGAATTGGATTATTTCTTTGATCATCTTCTTAGACAATGCACTTAACAGCTCTTGCTTTTTTCATGGTACATAACAAGGGTTTTAATCCCAGCTCCCTATCTGCAAAACACTTGATAGGAATAGGAATACAGTCAGTTTCCTTATTCATCTAATACATAGCAAAGTGAAAACAAAGAATTCTCTGGGATCCTTACTTTTACATAGGCAGAACAGTCATATGATTACTTTGTTTTTGTTTTCCATCGTGAATGATGTTGGTAATATGGGTTCCAGCCCAGAATTACACATCTGGAGAGAGTTCTGAGGAGAAGGCAGATTGAGAGACAAAGTGTTCATTCAGGAGAATCACAGAATCTTCCAGTTGGAAAAGACCTTTGAGATCGAGTCCAACTGCACTCATCTTCTGTTATACTGTGTCCTTCAAAAACTCATCCACCTGTTTTTTAAACCCCTCCAGGGCTGGTGACTCCACCCCCTCCCTGGGCAGCCTCTGCCAGGGCCTGACCACCCTTTCGGTAAAGAAGTTCTTCCCAATATCCAGTCTCACCCTCCCCTGGCACAACTCATGGCCATTTCCCCTTGTCCCATCACCTGTCACTTGGGAGAAGAGGCCAACACTCGCTCTGCCACAGCCTCCTTTCAGACAGTTGTAGACAACCCCAGGTCCCTCAGCCACTCCTCACAGGATTTGTTCTCCAGGCCCTTCCCCAGCCTCGTTGCCCCTCTCTGGATGCTCTCCAGCCCCTCAAGGTCCTTCTTGTACTGGGAGGGCCCAAAACTGACCCCAGTACTCGAGGTGTGGCCTCACCAGTGCCCAGTGCAGGGGCACAATCCCTGCCCTGCTCCTGCTGCCCACGCTGTGTCTGATCCAGGCCAAGATGCCATTGGTCTTCTTGGTCACCTGGGCCACTGCTGGCTCATGTTCAGCTGCTGTCAACCAACACCCCCAGGTCCTTCTCCTCCAGGCAGCTCTCCAGCCACTTTTCCCCAAGCCTGTAGGGGGTTGTTGTGCCCCAAGTGCAGGACTCGGCATTAGGTCTTGCTAAACCTCATCCCGTTGATCTCAGCCCATGGATCCAGCCTGTTTAGATCTCTTTGCAGGAACTCCCTTCAAGCAGATCAACACTTCCACCCAGCTTGGTGTCATCTGCAAACTTGCTAAGGGTGCGCTCGATCCCTTCATCCAGATGCTGAGAAGCATGCTCAGAAAAATCTAAGCTAGTACTATATTGATAGAAATGAGATTGAATGTTATAGGATGGAAAGTTTTGTGCTGAAGTAGGCAGTAACCACTGATAAAATCTTCTTCAGGAAGTTTATGGTCATATCAGAGGGTCATTTTAGGTGGTTTTTGCATTTGTGGTGTTGGTCTATGAGCTTGTATTGTGTCCAGTGACTAGTTGTAGAGTGTTGCATTGTGCTGTCCTTAATTGTGAATTACTTCCTCATGGTCTGTCTAGGAGAGGAACGCTTTCTAATCTCCGTGGGGGAGAAGGCAGGTAGCATTTTGAAGAAGAAAGAGGGGACCTCTTTTTTAGTAGTAACTACTTTTTAAGGCTTGCTACTTTCACTCTACCCTTGAGTTCTAGATAGGTATCTGCAGCTGGGAGGTGGAATAGGAGATGGAGTAGCTGGATGTTGTTGAATATTTGCTTGTGTGTTGTCTTTATACAAAGATATTACCTTGCATGAATCTCCAGGTGCTGTGATGTCTGTGGTTCTGAGATCGAAGCAACCACTTAATCGTTGGTTATGAAAGTCATAGCAAGTCACACTTCTTGGCTACAGCCAGCTGGGGTTGTGGAAGAGAGGCAGTGATGATGGATCTGTCTTTTGAGGGTGTGGATTTCTTCAGTGGCTAGGTGGTTGTGATGCTTCAGAATAAGAAAGCAGAGATGAGGTCACTAGTGAGGTACAGGCAAGTGCTGCCAGCGGCAGAGCGTTACTGAAACTGCTTTGCTGTTTGAAAAGAAAACCAACAGTGTTTCCAAGTAAAACCAACTCTGGCTCATATTTGGTTACCAAGAGGGCAGCACTTCTGTTACTGCTTCCAGTGAGCAAGAATGTTGTGGAAGTATTCCCATAGGTCTGACCTAATGGCAACGTATCCATTTGCTGCATTATTGAAGGAATTAATGCATGGACACTTGGTAGTGACCTGGGAACCCACCTTTATAATCAGTAGATAGGTTTACGGTCCCCAGAAGACATGAAATTCCATGTATGAAATACATCTGCCTTTCTATTAGCTGTGTGCAGTTGTGATGCATTTTAAGGACTTGAGATGTTCTGACTCTTTTACACTTATGGCTCTTGATTTGTGTAGTAACTTTTTATAAAAGATCTTATCTAATGTCTGTTATGCCTCTTGTATTTCACTATGACTGAGCTTACAAACTCATAACATTGCCATAATCTTGCATTTAAGATACATTGTGCTATATAATAAGACACATTGTCCCAGTGTAATGTTTTTCCTTTCATGTGGATTCAGGCTGTACAATATAATTCCTTTTTTTCTATTATAAAACCTTTTCTGTCTAAATTCTTCTGAAAGGGAGATGGTAAAAGCTGATATATTTGTAGTGAATGAACTAGTTTTTGTGGAGAGAGCAGAGTGATTCCCTGCAATACTGTCTCTTCTTTAAATCTGCTGTGTTGTGGAAGGCTATTGTGATGCTTACTTTTATAGTTCGGAAACATTTTCCTTGTTATTTAGTTCAGATGCTGACATAATGAGTGCTCTGCTGTAATGAATATTTGATGTGTTTATGCTAATGTAAATGCCCAACTATCTTGCCAGTTCTCTTCAGCCTTTATAACTTTTTAGGCAGCAATTTTGAGAGCGATGCAGTTTGTCTGCCCAGCTCATTTTGATGAAAAGGTAGAATAATTTTATGGACACTCAGTTAACTTCTGAAATTCATTTTCTTGTGGTCTTGGCTGTTATACAGTGAGATTTTAACTTGAAATAATCTCTTTAGACTCTCATGAGAGAACTGGGCCAGGATCAATATCTGCAGTGTAGTTATGTAGGACTTATTGCTCCCATTTTCCTTCACAGACAGCAAGAGAGGTAGGGACTTTTAGGCAAATTTCTTTATTATATAAAACACTGCTATTGGGGCCTCAGGTGGAATAGTTTCTAGTGAAAAACAGCATCTTCTAATAAAATTTCTCACGGAATTGCTGAATTATGACTAAGGTGCTCGTAAACAGTGAGTTTGTGAGTCATAGAATCACTAAGAATGGAAGATCTCTAGGATCATCCAGTCCAACCCCACTGTACTTACTAACCATGTTCCAAAGTGCTGTGGCTACATGGTTTTTGAACACCTCCAAGGATGGGGAATCCACCACTGCCCTGGGCAGCCTCTTCCAATCCTTCACCACTCTTTTGGTGAGGAAATAGTTCCAAATATCCAATCTAAACCTCCCCTGGGGCAACCCGAGTCCGTTTCCTCTCATCCCATCGCTTGCAACTTAGAAGAGACCAGCATTCACCTCACTACAACCTGCTTTCAGGCAGTTGTAGACAGTGATGAAGTCTCCCCTCAGCCTCCTCTTCTTCAGACTGAACAACCCCAGGTCTTCTTATAGTCTTTTGAAGCACATCTGTAACTGAAAGGACTGGTGTGTTACATCTTTTGATCTGTGCACCTCGCTGCGTGGAAGAACAGCACCTCTGCCTATGTGGAATGGATTTTGTAGTCTTGTAGTGCAAGGAAGGTTGTGATGCTCTGGCCAGTCTTTTCCTTATGAACTCACAACCTGTTTTCTTACTCTAATTTTCGTTTAAAGAAATGAAGGTATTTTTTCTGCTCCCTGTTGTCCTTTTTGTTTACGAAACTTGCACATTCTGTGCCTGCCTCACTCATTATTACCAGACAATCTCTGATCCTGACTGCATATGTTGCCTCCTTTGACTTGACTGTGGTATTTTCCCTCAGTTGTTTTCATCCTCTGGGATCAGGGCACAGTCCCACTGGCAGGGTTTAATGTGTGATATTACCATAAAACATTACAGCTGACCGTGACTTGTAATGAGAGGGCACAGCACTTTGCCCTGGAGTGGCCAGGCTGATGTTTGCTTTGTGGATTCTTTTATGAGGAGCTAATTGAAACAAATCTTCTGGGTATTCAGCGGCCAAATGTAGTTTTAGAATGAGGAACTATTTTTGGCATAATCAGATAGTGAAAAATTGAAAGGAAAAAGAAAAGACAAAACCAGAAGGAAGATAAACAAGTAAAGGAAGGAGGAGAGGAACAAATGTTTTTAGGTAAGGTCTTCCAAGAAGTGCCTACATTCATGCTTTATGTCTTCACATTTCTTTTGCTGTTAGGAATGGGGTTTTGTTGATTACAGAAAGTTCTTTTACTACTGCAGCACTGACTTCCCTTTCTCCTCGTACATGTGTAGTAGATGAGCAACCTCTGGTGCTCCCAGGGAAAGGAGGGCATTTTGTCTTTGCCCTGTATTGCCCTGGGATAAGGGAATATAACCTATTAAAATAATTTAATTTTGGACAACGTATTAAGAGTCACTAACTCTATTGTATTACTACTGTGCATCAATTAAAGTTATTTGCACCTTTCGCTTGCTTAATTTTTTAGGAATATTTGGAGGGTTTTTTGTTCAATATAATTTTTTGTTTACTTTTAGATAACAGCAAAATCCTTATGCATTTATTTTATTTCTGACTTACAGATGTGTGTTATTGAAATTGTCTTTCACATAGGAGATTTTATTTGAAGGTGGGAAGGGTGCGTATGTGTCTATACAAATGTATATGTGTGTGGTGAAAGTCAAACTTTATGTCCATAAACTTTGCTGAGATAATGAAAATAGACTTTTTTTTCATTATAGTCGGATGTCGCAGAGCTGGTATAAAGATTTTGTTGTTGTTGGTCAATTTTCCAGACATTCTGGTATTCAGCTTAGTTTGTACACTTGCTTAAATTTGAGTTTCTGAGTGACATGGTGAGAATGTTGGGAGTGTCCTCTGTAACCGTAGGAGTTGGGACTCGATGGTCCTTGTGGGTCTCTTCCAACTTGGGTAATTCTATGATTCTATGACATTTAGATCAAAGGCTCTGTAATTGTTTTATTGTGAATAAAAGGGCTGGAGAACAAACCCTATGAGAGGCAGCTGAGGGAACTGGGGTTGATCAGCCTGGAGAAAAGGAGGCTGAGGGGAGACCTCATCACTGTGTACAACTGCCTGAAAGGAGGTTGAAGTGAGCTGGGTGCTGGTCTCTTATCCCAAGTGACACTGATAGGATGAGAGGAAA
The DNA here is from genome assembly GCA_033556795.1 of Tapera naevia. Classification (NCBI taxonomy): domain Eukaryota; kingdom Metazoa; phylum Chordata; class Aves; order Cuculiformes; family Neomorphidae; genus Tapera; species Tapera naevia. The sequence goes on along the minus strand of JAUMJJ010000079.1, from coordinate 35,623,072 downwards.
TGGCCTTGGGTTGCCCCAGAAGAGGACTGGATATTAGGAACTATTTCTTCACTGAAAGAGTGGTGAAGCATTGGAAGAGGCTGCCCAGGGCAGTGGTGGAATCTCCTTCCCTGGAGGTGTTCAAAGAACATGTAGACATGGCACTTTGGGACATGGCTAAGTAGGCATGGTGCTGTTGAACTGACCGTTGGACTTCATGATCTTTGAGATCTTTTCCACCCTTAACAATTACATCATTCTATGGTAAGTTGTGTCCAAAAGCTGCTGGAGTGAAAACCACAGCAGTGTGGCAGCTTTGTAAATACCTGGAGGTATTTAAAAGATGGGTAGATGAGGTGCTCAGGGATGTGGTTTAGAAATGGACAGGTATGGTTGGACTTGATTTCGAAGGTTTTTTTCCAACCAAATGATTCTATGATTCTATGATTCTAATTTCATTTGTAATGGATAAAACTGAGGCATGGATGTGGGAAATCCTTGTTTGCCTACCCTCTAGTAACACATTTCCTTTCCATAGTTGGAGTTTCTTATGTTGCCTCAAATTCACTGTTCTTTCTTTACAAGTCACTTCTCTTTTATGTATAAAAAGTTTATAGATTTAGTAGCTAACTCAGTTATTGGTTTTAAATGTGCCTTTGGGCTTCAGGCTGTGCTTTGTGTAATACTGTTATGTATGCGAGGGATGGGCACATGGAAGACGTAACTTGCCTTTTGGAAGGACACATGAAAATAAAATGTGGTATTTGCATATCATTCTGGACGAGACCAGAAGTCTTCTGAGGCACAAAAGTCAAAATATCTGATGGAAAACTTTGAGTGCATTCCATATGATCCCAGCCACTGGTGAGATAAAAGGCAGGACCTTTTAATGAGATGATGTTTAATAAGTCCAAATGTTGGGTACTTCATTTTGGACACAACAATCCCATGCAGAGCTACAGACTGGGGACAGAGTGGCTGGAGAGGAGTGAGGCAGAAAGGGACCTGGGAGTGCTGGTGGACAGGAAGCTCACCATGAGCCAGCAGTGTGCCCAGGTGGCCAAGAAGGCCAGTGGCATCCTGGCCTGCATCAGGAATAGTGTGGCCAGCAGGAACAGAGGAGTTATCGTCCCCCTGTCCTCGGCACTGGTCAGGCCTCACCTTGAATACTGTGTACAGTTCTGGGCCCCCCAGTTTGGGAAGGATGTTAGGATACTGGAATGTGTTCAGAGGAGGGCAACGAAGATGGTGAAGGGGCTGGAGCACAAGCCCTACGAGGAGCGACTGAGGGAGCTGGGGCTGTTTAGTCTGAAGAAGAGGAGGCTCAGGGGAGACCTCATTGCTCTCTACAACTCCCTCAAAGGAGGTTGTAGTCGGGCAGGGGTTGGTCTCTTCTCTCAGGTGACCAGGGACAGAACTAGAGGGCATGGACTCAAGCTTCCTCAGGGAAAGTTTAGGCTTGATATGAGGAAAAAGTTCTTCATTGAAAGGGTGATTGGTCATTGGAATGAGCACCCAGGGAGGGGGTGGAGTCGCCGACCCTGGAGGTGTTTAAGGGGAGACTGGATGAGGCACTGAGTGCCATGGTTTAGATGATGGGTTGGTGTTAGTGTTGGGTTATAGGTTGGACTCGATGATCTCAGAGGTCCTTTCCAACCTTGTGATACTGTGATACTGTGATACCTTGATTTGTCCTAAAATAGCGCCTTCTGCTACCTTGAAGGAGACCAACACCATTTTATTTGAATTTTCTGTTAGGGTACTCAGGTGTTCTCCTGACTTTTTCTACATATGAGTATCCTCCTTAGTGTGCCTGGAGACTTTTGGCTGTAGTTCTTCTGTCCATAACTTCACCTCATGTCATGCTCCACTAACACCTGCATCTCAGAGCTCCTGTCTTTCTCCCTGAGCTCCTCTGAGATATCAACAGCATGAAGGTTCCTTCATATTGCTGAGGAGCTGTGAGGCTTCCTTTGAGGTTCACTTTTTCCATTCTGCTCACATCTTTCCCTTCTCAGAAACATTTACATCACTCGTATGCGGATCCACAGTCTTGGTAATGGATGCTGTGACGTCAGGAATAAAAAACATTGCTGATAGTACAAACACAATCTGTAGCCATTGATTTCTGTCTAAACATTTAATTTACTTTTATTTGCTCTTTCATTGTTTAGACATTAGAAGAAACCTGTCCCCCACAAAATGGCATCTAACACCTGCTAAGAATTTTTAGTAAATATCCACTTTATTTCATCACCTCACTTTTCTAATTTTACTTGATTAATTTTTAATGACAATGATAGTGGGGGTGATAACATTTTTTTGTTGGCCACAGTACCACTCTCCTCTGCACAGAATTATAGAATCATTAAGGTTGGAAAAGGCATCTGTAAGTTAATCAAGTTCAACCATCAACACAAAATCAACATACCTGTTGAACCATGTCCTGAAGTGCCATGGCCACAGGTTTTTTTCAACACCTCCAGGGATGGGGACTCCACCATTGCCTTGGGAAGCCTCCTCAAGTCTTCCTACGATTCTATGATTCTATGTTTCACCACTCTCTCAGTAAAGAGATTGTTCCTGATATCCAATCTAAACCACTCCTGGTGCAACTTGGGGCCATTTTTTGAGACTGAGACTGCAACTGAAGTCTGTAGAACTTCATTTAGTAGTGTCATGTCTGTGTTAATATTTCTCTTGCTTTCCTTTATGCTGAAAATTTATGTCTCTGAACATTCTGTTCATTCTTAATACACTGCAGATAGATTTGTGGCTTTCCTCCCTGCTGTGAGGTCCTCAGCACTCCTGTGAGCGGGATGCAAAGTAATCCTCAGCACTCATGCACTCATCTGTTCTCATAGCACAGACCAGGTTTGCTTCACCCCAAAGAGAACTCACACTGAAGAGGAAACTCAGAAATTTAACCTATTTGGAAAAAGGGTTTGTTTGGAAAAATTTGTCACCTTCTTGTGCAGCACAGGCTCCACTGAGAGAGAACTTGCTGTGTTTTAAAAACTTTAGCCCCTGGTTCCTCATTGAGCAGTTAAATGACACAAAAGGCATTTTTTCCTCACTCCCATCAATGCTTAGGACAGCAAACAGCTTTCTCCACGTTGCAGAGCTAATGACATCCCCAGCATAAGAAGGATGTGGAACTGTTGGAAGGGATCTAAAGGAGGGCTATGAAGATGATCGGAGGGCTGGAGCACCTCTGCTATGAGTACAGGCTGAGAGAGTTGGGCTTGTTCAGCCTGGAGAAGACTTTGCTATGAGGTCCCTCCAGCCTTCCAGTATCTGAAGGGGCTGCAGGGAAGCTGGGACTGTTTACAAAGCTCTGTAGTGATAGGACAAGGGGAAACGGCTTTAAATTGAAAGAAGGGAAATTTAGATTAGGCATTAGGAAGAAATTCTTCACAGTGAGGTTGGGGAGGCCCTGGCCCAGATTGCCCAGAGAAGTGGTGGCTGCCCCATCCCTGGAGGTGTTCAAGGCCAGGTTGGATGGGGCTGGGAGCCCCCTGATCCAGTGGGAGGTGTCCCTGCCCATGGCAGGGGGATTGGAACTGGATGGGCTTTAAGATCCCTTCCAACCCAAACTATTCTATGATTCTATACACCTGAAAATAGAATCAGAGAATCATGGAATAATTTGGGTTGTAAGAGACCTTAAAGCCCGTTAAGTTCCACCCACCTGCCATGGGCAGGTTACTTGACTGCATCAGGTTGCTCAAAGCACCATCCAACCAGGCCTTCAACTTCTCCAGGGATGGGGCTTCCACGGCTGCTGTGGGCAACCTGGGCCAGGGCCTCACCTCCCTTGGAAGGAGGTTTTATTGGTGATTGAAGAATTCTGCTTAGCAGTTTCAGATAAAGTTGTCCTTATATGCAATTGAAGTAGCCCAGAGAAATTTTTCTGTGTTTATCATAGAATCATAGAATGGTTTGGTTTGGAAGGGACTTTAAAGATAATCTAGTTCAGCCCCCCCCCGCCATGGTCAGGGACACCTTACACTAGACAAATAGTAATAACAAAAAAAGAAAATATGAAAAGTGGGAGCCTGGGTGAGCCTCTTAAAATTGATCTAGGGTCTGAGCTGCCATGGGGTTTTGGGTGGCAGGGCTGCCTCTGTCCACTGGTGGGTACACCACAAGCCTGTTCCTGCGTCCTCTCAGCTGGCTAAGTCCAAACTTGTCATGTCACAAGTCGTACTGGGACCTGAGCCTTTGCTGTCCACACTTAGCTCCTTGTTTCCTTCTGTTTGTATTACGCGTAACCTGGACTTAATTTCATTTACTATCAAATTAATGAAAACCTTCTCCTCCCCTTCACTGCCTAGGAAGCATCACCTTTCCTATAATTCTTTATCCAAAGACTTTTTTGGTCCACCTATTGCAGATTCCTAAATCCCAGTATTCTTAAATGGACAGCTTATGTTTAAGCTGTTGTAAAGCTGATTACAGATATTTGCATCGTTCAAATATTTTGAATTCAAGCTGTAATCTTGCCATTGCTGTGTAACAGTTATTCTGAAAAGCAGTTGGAACCCAGTGAGTTCCATGCCTTAGGTAGCAGGAAGATGCTTTCAGGGCTTTCCAGATCTAATTTCTGCAGTGTGGCCAAGTATTTCAAGCGCATATGTTGAATCTGGCTTTCAACGTCTGTATTTTGCCTTTGATTTTATTGGAAGGTGTAGAAGACTGGTCTTTTGGAAAATCAAGCTCCTCTAATTATGTAGGTAACATATTTTAAAATGTTAAATTTTATCTATGAATCGTTCTCTCCCATTATTAGGGATGACATTTCCATTTAATTTCCCAGTGGGATTCCATTTAATGTTTTCAAAACAGCGTCGGTTGAAATCATATTTGTTTGCGTTTATAATGACATTTTCATTAGAGGAATCGCAAAGTTTTTAAAATGGAAGAAAGAGATGAAATATTTATAAAAGTTTCACTTGTTATTTTCTTTTAAATTCGATGTTTTGAATAGATGTCAGACTTGCAAGGCAGCTGTGGTGCATCTAAGGATAACACCAGAAACAAAGGATTTTGGAGTCTGACGAGTTTTCTTGTTTTGATCATGTTTTTATTAAGTGAATCTTGTGTATTTAGTGCTACTATGAATGAAGCCAATACTTTGGTCCTCTTCCTTCAGAGATGATGAAGGCTGGATGTGGTTTGATCTAATAAGATCCTTCAAGGCCTTTGAGTCTTTGCCTTGTTCTGGCTTTGGTGAAATGTGGTGTAGTGAGTAAAATAGGAAATTTAAATGGGTTAGGAAAAAAATCTAGGCAAACTGCTTATGCGTTTGGGAGAGTGAAAAGGGAGAGTAGCAGAGGGAGAAGCAATGTATGTGTGAAGAGAGAAAATCTTAGTATGCTGCTTATTAATAGGATTTATTGCTGCTATTGATAATAACCCTGATTGAAACCATTTCTTTCACATTTCTTGATACATTATCAAGAAATTTGAAGAAAATATTAAACGTGTTATCTCCTACCCCATGTCGCCTTTGTCTCTCCTGATCTTTTAGCTTGTTAGGTTTAAAACATTTACGGAGGAAAAAAAATTTTAAAAGGGCACATAACACAAAGGTAATAATCACAGTGCCATGCTGTTTTATGGGGCAATAATCCAGTTGCCTTGTTTGAATAAACTACTTGGCCTTCATCCTCCTAGGCTTTACCTTAGGGAAGGGAACTGGGTTATTGCCTTGTAAAACAGTGCTGCGTTCCTGTTGCTGATTAATTATAAATCTTTGTCTATCACGAGTCGTGGAGTACTTTCTATCTTACAGCATTCCTGTTCCTTTTCTTCCTGGCTTCATCCTGTGTTCAAAGAATTCACAAATAAAAGCTGAGTTCTGCCTTATTTGTGGTGCTCTAACGTTAATATCTGTTCTGGGAGTTTCTGTATAAGCATGTTATACATTTCTTTTCTTCAAATGAAGGTGAATCGCAGCATCCTGTGATAGGAAAAGCTTCTGAGTGAGAGTCAGCCTGCATAAATTTCATTGAGACAACGGGGAGCACAGTGGTGCCTTTAGTGCTAGTGAGGATCCTTCACATCCCCATGGGAGTCCACTCAGCTTTAGATCATGTATCCACGTATTTTCTGCAACCACTGGGATGTGGAAGCCAGTAGTAAGTAGACATTAGCAAGGAATTTGAGTGGTACCACCCAAATGAATTTTAAGAAGGTTGGCATCTCCTTAGACTTGAACTGGGAATGTGTGGGCTGCTGCTTCACAATGGCACCATCAAGGTATTTTCCTTGTTAGGACTTTACCTTATTCCTCTGCTTGTTGTTAACTGACCTGGTTGGGCTTTTCTGGAGAATTAAGTCTTCTTCCATTTCTGGGGACTTTCTGGGAATGGGAAGGAACAACCCAGAGACACTTGAAATAGCAAGAAGCCAGACAGAGCTGTGACATGATGGTTGCTGGCAGGGCATTTTCTGAAATGCAGGCAATCTGGCAGGACACTGATTGCAGAAGCGTTGAGTAGGGTTATGGATTTGGTAGACACTGTCCGAATTGGAAGATTTGGATTTACAAGATCATTTGTAATTTCTGTGCTGAAGGAAAGTCTGAATCACATTCTTATAAATTATGTGCCAGGTCCCTCAGCCACTCTCCGTAACCCCTGGGCTCCAGACCCTTCCTCAGCTCTGTTCCCCTTCTCTGGCCTCTCAATGCCTCTTTTGCAGTGAGGGTCCCAAAACTGAACCCAGGATTCGAGGAGTGGCCCCACCAGCACTGAGTCCAGGGGAACGATCCTTTCCCTGCTCCTGCTGGCCACGCCATGGCTGATCCAAGCCAGGATGCTGGTGGCTGCCTTGGCCACCTGGGCCGCTGTTGGCTCAGTGCATGTTCTACATCCTATTTAAATCTGCTTAGATTAGGATTTTCCTCCTTTTCCTTTCCCACTCAGCTTCACAATTTCTTGTTCGTCGTTGTTCTGCTTCTGTGACCTTGCATGCTGAGAGATGCTATTTGTTTTGACACCCCATATGCAAGAGTCTCTCTTGTGCTTGCCTGAATTACAAGGAGTCCACTATTAGTGTGGGCTCCTCTTTCTCACTGGATGAGGCAGCCTATTGGCTTCACAGCTCTGTGCACTGCATTTTATATGTTTTCTAAATACATGCAGTAACAAATGTGTTTTATAGACATATAAACAAGACACTTCACCTCACTGGTGACTTGTGTTTGAGATCAGACATGTGGATGACTCACCAGCTCATGGTGACAGTGATTTTTGGGTGCCTGAGGGACTTTTGATCCACTTTTGAGGAAAAACGTGATACTTCTTGAAGTTCCCAATGCGAAAGCTTAGCAGGGGCTCTCATTTGTTGTATGGAATGGTTAAGGACTGTGCCCACTCAAGAAATTTTGAGTTTTTACTTCTTTAAGTGATCAGTGCTGCTGGCTTCTCACTTTTATGAAGGTCTTTGAGTCTTGAATATTATGAACAGAAGTGCATAAAATAAAGGTAACTCCTTCTCGCTTTACTGATGTGTCACAGAATGGTTTGGGTTGAAAGGGACCTTAAAGCCCATCCAGTTCCAACCCTCCTGCCATGGGCAGGGACAACTTCCACTGGATCAGGTTGTTCAAAGCCTCATCCAGCCTGGTCTTGAGCACCTCCAGGGATGGGATAGCCACGACTTCCCTGGGCAATCTGGGCCGGGGCCTCCCGACCGTCACAGGAAAATGCTTCTTCTTAACATCTCATCTAAATCTCCTCTCTTTCATCTGTAATATCAAAAGGATTTTTATGAACAGCGTATGCTGATGAGCAGTGTCGTATTGAGGTGTTACATGGTTAACAGTTATTTAATAATTTGTAATGTACAATTTTATTCTTACTACATTTCGAGAGTAATGAAAAAACATTTATCAATTTATTTAGTAGTGAATAGAATCAGGAGGAAAATGCGAGAGGTTGTAGGAGGATGAGTTTTGGGATGCACAAGGAAGTCATTGCATACTGAGATTACTGAACTGCTGGGTTTGGTTGCAGCAAATCTACAGTTTGCAGTGAGGAGCCAATTTAATTTTAGAAATTAGGAGTCCTCATGCAATCACCTGCATTTGGTACGTGCAGGCTAATAAATGTCTTCCTCTATGTATACTCCAGAGAGGTATTCCTTAAAAATGAAATATGTCTCTGCACCCCCATCCCCTGGACTCTTATTGTTTTGTGCAAATGAAGTTGAAACACAAGTGTATTTTAGCTTCACTTTGAGCAACTTAATTGGTAGGATATAGGATGGAAATAAATTGGCTTAAATTTTCACCTCATGTACCCCTGTTTCAGTTCTCTTGCTGGCCTTGTGAACTGTAATTATTGTTCTTGCATTGCAGTTATCTTTGAAGAGGCAGGGTTGCCTGTGGCAGTTGAGGAAAAATCAGAAGAAAATTTAAATGATTAATTAATGTAATCTAGTGTCTACTTTACCAAAGGCTTTCAGGGACTTATTTAGCTCGATTAATGAGAGAAATTCCAACAGCAGGTTTCTAGAATAGGTTTTTGAAGACTGTAAATGACAACACTGCTGGAGGGAAAGTGATCTTACACCTTCTTATATTAAGTCACCCACTAAATTAATGCTAAGGAAAAATAGTCTTTTAAAGCTTTTATTTTTTATTTAGTTATTATTTAGTATTTGTACAGATCAGCCTAGTACACATTTTCTTTGAAGTTGTGATGGACAGAGGACATAAATCTCAGATACAGCTAAAAGTGTCGGTGTTCCTAAAAGTGACTGGACAGAATCATGGAAGAAAAGTCTGCTGAGGGATACTGAATGCAGGTCCCACCCTTGGGCCAGGGAGTCACAGAATCATAAAACCATAGAATTTCCCAAGCTGGAAGGGACCCACAAAGATCATTGAGTCCAACTGCTGTCCCTACACAGGACACTCCCAACATTCACACCGTGTGACTGAGGGCATTGTCCGAAAGCTTCTTAGGTGCTGGCAGACTTGGTGCCCTGACTGCTTCCCTGGGGAGATGTTCTGGTGCTCCAGCACTTGCAGGGTGAAGAACCTCTTCCCAATATCCAACCTAACCCTCCCCTGGCACATCTTCCTGCCATTCCCTTGGGTCCTGTCACTGGTCACCAGTGAGAAGAGCTCAGCACCTCTTTCAGCTCCTTCCCTTGTGAGAAGGCAGTAAAGAGCTCTGAGATCCCCTCTGAGTCCCCTCTTCTCCAGGCTGAGGAGACCAAGTGACTTCAGCCTCTCCTTATTTGCCTTCCTGTCCAGAGCCTTGCCCAGCTTTGTGGCCTCCTCTGGACACTCTCCAGTAGTTTGATGTCCTTTTTATCCTGTGGCACCCAAAAGTGCCCCCAGTGCTCAGGGTGGTGCCGCACCAGAGCAGTCCCTGAAGTCCCTGGGGGCTGGGTGAATATTTTAGGTAGCTGTCAATATCTACTTGCACTGCTTCTGTGCTCTTGTGCAGGAGGGAGAGCCAGGCTCTGAACTGGCCTTTAGTTCAGCCTGGTGTGGTTGGTTTGTATTGTATGAGGTCTGACACAAAAAACCTGATACTAACTGTGTAGCTTGGGAGCCAAGAGTGGGAGAGGAGAGACAAAGAGATGGACTCTTAACTCGTCACAGCGAGACAAGGCTCAGCTCGATTGCTTCACTCAGTACGAGTGGACGCGTGTTCAGATAAAGACATTTGCTTACTCTTGGTCAGAAACTGTTGGTGTGCAAGAGTGAACAGTGAGTTTTAATATCAAATTTCTTGTGAAACAAGAAATCTGCGATGGCAACTTTTCAGTTATTGACTGAGGCTTAAAGTGAAGAGATCCCAGAGATCAAGTCAGTGCTCAGAGGAATCCACTTTTTGTTGGACGTGGAACTCTTGCAGTGAGTCCAGAGGAGGGATAGAAGGATGATCCAAGGGCTGGAGCACCTCCAATCTGAGGACAGGCTGAGAGAGTTGGGGTTGCTCAGCATGGAGAAGACTGCGGGGAGACCTTAGAGCAGCCTCCCAGTACTGAAAGGGGCTCCAGGAAAGCTGGGGAGGGGCTCTTGATCAGAGAGTGCAGGGACAGGATGAGGGGGAATGGTTTGAAGCTGAAAGAGGGGAGATTGAGATGAGATCTTAGGGAGAAATGTGTTCCTGTGAGAGTGGGGAGGCCGTGGCCCAGGTTTCCCAGTGAAGCTGTGGCTGTCCCATCCCTGGAGGTGTTCAAGGCCAGGTTGGATGGGGCTTCGAGCCCCCTGATCCAGTGGGAGGTGTCCTGACCCATGGCGGGGAGTTGGACCTGGATGGGCTTTGAAGTCCTTTCCAACCCAAACCATTCTATGATTCTGTGCTTCATCATGTTTTTAGGCACTGTGTTCTTCTGCTTAACCACTTCCATTGTGAAAAATCTTTTCCTTGTATGGAGCTGGACTGTTGCTTGCTGCTGATATTTTGTTTTAAAAGTACACAACTAAATGTTTATTTCTTTTATTTAAGTTTAATTCTTCTGAAATGTTTTCAGTTCTTTTTCAAAACAAACCCCCTTCTATTATTTGAGTATTTCCAGCAAAGTTTGTATGTAAGGCCTACAGGGAGTTGCTATTGAAGAATGTCATCAATTCCTTTCCAACTCTAATTTTATGATTTCACATCAGTGAAAATATTTATCAACCCAGAAATTACAGCTATTTATGGGGATGCAAAATGTCTCTAGTTGAGATACAGAATCCTAGTGTGATAAACACCAAGGAATTCACAGGGAGAGAGCTTTAAAGTCGCCTTATTTTTTTTTGTAGTCTCAAAACTATGCAGAGGCATAGACTTTCTTCCTAATTTCTCCTCTTCGCTCTTCTCTATAGATAGTGCTAATCAAAATAGTAATTATGTAGAGAAAAACTCCTTGAAATGAAACTAAAATGCGAAGATTTGCATTGTGTTGTAGACTTGTAGAGTTATTTGGGTTGGAGAAGTCCTCTGGATGTCTGTGGTCCAGCTTCCCACTCCAAGCAGGGCCAGCCTGGGGAGGTGAGGTTGTTCACCTATCAAAATAGAGATGGCTCATCTCTCAAAAGTGCTTTATTGGTTGAAATGTAAAAGTAGATTTCGACCCATTTTTTTAAGCTGTCTCTGTTAAAAGGGTTTTTCATGGCCAGAAGTTTAATGACAAAATGAAAAAAACATGAAAAGTATTTTTCACTATGCTAAAAATGTTTATGCTTTCCGTGTGGCTACGCAGACTGTGGCTAAGTGCATTAATTTAAAAGCTGTGCTAATTATTCTTCCCCTTTCAAGAACAAAGGCAACGCTATTACATTCTCCACAGGTCCAGCTGGCCATCAGGAGGCTGCTTTGGCAGTGACCATACACAGAATTAGAGGTGAAGTGATAAAGGAGCAAGAAAGCTGGAAAACAGGGGGATAAAATGAATTCCCGGGCAGTCAGAGAAGGGTTGGAAGGAGGATGACTTGTAGAGGAGAACTTAGTAAGGAAGGAGGAAGTATGGCTCTCAAGGTGACCGTGTGAAAAGAGGGACTGAGATGTGGAATTTCAGAGACTGATTTTAAGGTCATGAGCCACAGGTCTCAAAGCCACAGGTCATGAGCCACAAAGGGTCTCCTCCCTTTAAAAGGAGGTGACCAGCCAACTGCTTCATTACCATTGGCTGCAAAATGTGTAGAGTGGTTCCCAAGGGAGGCCTTTAACTCTCTGTGGGTCTCCATGTTCATGATATCCCCAGGTTCCCAGTGCATCTGAACAAGTGTACTGGAAGGATAAAGCATGTACTAACAGTTTGTGTAATCATTATGAGCAGCAAGGTTCTGTTTATAGCTTGCATTAGTACAGGGCTTCACCAAATTAGGGTATGTGATACACCTACAGTTTTAATATCAAGAGGTTTCAGCAGAGGTGAAGAGAGAAGAGACTCTTTTAGAGCTTGCATAAAATACTACATTTTAATACAAAGCAACAGCTTCCATGAACCCTAAATCAGCCCCAGTGCACCAAGAAGGTTCATTATTCAGCCCAAGAACATTCATGCACAGCTCACAAACCAGCACGAATGGCATCCCTTGTGGCTTTTGCTTTAGTGAAGCCTCTGGCATTAAGAGGACTATTTCTTCCCTGTTTATACATCTTGATTTATCCTTGTTGGCAAGCCCTCCTTATTCTTTATATTGTGAAATGCACACGATACCTTGACTGCAGTTATGATATAGAGGATGTGACAGTTTAAACAGCCTTGAAGTAGCTTCATCTTATTCATAAATGGCAAAATGTTCTCTCGTCCCTCTGCTTGTATTTAAAATGACCATTGTCCCCTTGGTATCTATCAGGAAATCTCCACCAGGACAGCAAAAGATACGCTGTGTTAACTACAAATTTTCACTGGTGAATATCTGTCAGTTCTGATTCTGTTCTTGCTTATGCTCGTGCTTCTGCTTCAGTCTTTCACTGGAGAAACTTATGATTCATTGGTGAGAGAAATGTTCCTTAGTACGAGAAGGATATTGAGGAGCTGGAGCACGTCCAGAGAAGGGCGAAGATGCTGGGGAAGGGTCCGGAGAACAAGTCCTATGAGAATGGCTGAGGGAACTGGGATTGTTTAGCTTGGAGAAGAGGAGGCTGAGGGGAGACCTCATAGCTGTCTGCAACTGCCTGAAAGGAGGTTGTAGTGAGGTGAGTGTTGCTCTTTTCTCTCAAGTGACAGGTGATAGGATGAGAGGAAATGGCCTCAAGTTGCAGCAGGGCAGGTTCAGACTGAACATTAGGAAAGAAACTTTCTTGACTGAGAGGGTTCTCAGGCCCTGGTAGAGCCCGCCCAGGGAGATGGTTGAATCACCATCCCTGGAGGTGTTTAAAAGTTGGGTAGATGAGTTTCCCATGGATATAGTTTAGCAGTGGACAGGTATGGTTGGACTGGATGATCTTAGAGGTCGAGCAAGATGATTCTATGATTTCTGAACTTACTATTCCTCCCCTAAAGGGGTGTTACCTGTAGCTCAAAGGAAGTTCACTAAGAAGCCTCTCGATGGAGCTGTTCAGATAGCCACAACTATGTCTAAAGGCCTGCTTCACTGCTACAGTTGTTGGTAAAAGCCCATGATATTTTTAAGTATCTTCAAAATATCTTAGGGTCATCAGAAGAGCAGGAGTCTACATAAGTGTGCCTGGGTGTTTTTTGTAGTCTGGAGAAGAGGAGGCTGAGGAGAGACCTCATCACTCTCTACAACTGTCTGAAAAGAGGTTGTAGTGAGGTGAGTGCTGGTCTCTTCTCCCTAGTAACAAGTGATAGGATGAGAGGAAATGGCTTCAAGTTGCACCAGGGGAGACTGAGATTGAATATTAAGAAAAATTTCTTCACTATAAGAGTGATGAAGCCCTGGCAGAGGCTGCCCAGGGCAGTGGTGGAGTCCCCATCCCTGGATGGGTTCAAAAAACATGTAGACATGGCACCTCGGGACGTGGTTTATGAGGCACAGTGGGGTTGGGCTGGTGGTGTCCAAAAGTTGGTATTGTAAAAATCACAGCAGTGTAGCAGCTTTGTTGGTTTTGAAATGAGCCTTGAGACTTTTTCTTCTGTCAGAGTTAGTTTTGGGAGCAGTGCAGGTGCCATAACTTAATGTTATACTGACATTTACATGGTGGTGGTGTAGTTGGTTATACCACCCCTTACTGGTGTCCATATGATTTGTCCAGGCTTGAATGTGGTGAAGACCATGTTCAGTTCCTGTGAAGGACATGCATCCTGGAGATGCATCCAAGGGGGACCTCTGACTGTGTTGGATGTGTTTGTTATGTGTTGCAAATTCAGGCAAAGATAAAGCATTAAAATAGTCAAAGTTTAAAATGGGAATAATTACCTGTTGACATTTGAGCTTATTAAGAGTTCCCAGACAGTCCTAGGTTGCCCAGAGCAGTGGTGGCTGCCTCATCCCTGGAGGTGTTCAAGACCAGGTTGGATGGGGCTTTGAGCGCCCTGATCCAGTAGGAAGTGTCCCTGCCCGTGGCAGGGGGGCTGGAATCTTTAAGGTCCCTTCCAACCCAAACCATGGTATGATTTCATGGTTCTGTGAATCCTTGGCAAAAAGGTGATGCCATCTAGAGTGACATTAGTAGCTGAGCTCAATACATCCAGTCTCTCCATTTTTGGGAGTCCTCCCTTTCAGGAATGAGGGATGAAACGAGTGTGAGGCATTGATGGGAAGCAAACTCCTTGCTCTGAGAGCTTTAAGTGACTTCACCTCAAAGAAAAGAGGTGGCCATGCCTCTATGATTTGGGGTGGCCCAGCCAGGTGCCGTGTTGTCACTGGAACCGGTCGCCTCTGAAGATCGTTGGAGACCACGGCAGTGAAGTTAACTGAAATATTTCTCTCCTTCTTGACAGTAGATATTTCTGGAGGATGAGCAAGTGCTTCTACATGACAAATTTGGCCATTAACTTCCTACAGAGGCTGAGAAAAGAATAAGTGAAAATTACCTGAATTATTTTGGGCTTGGGCTTGTACTTTTTGTTATTCTCTCTGTTTTTCACTTTGTGTGTTGAGTGCCTTGAACTCTTGTGGTGGTGTTTCTCAGGTTTTGTTTGCATAGCTGAGATTTGTGTGATTTTGCCACACATCCTCACTAGTTCTTGCTGCTAGAAAAAAGGCAGGATGAAATTTAAACACCACCACGTCCTTTCTTTTAGTCTTAATTGCTTTGAGTTGGATCAAAGACTCCCTACTAAAAGGAAGAAAAACTTCTAATCTGAATTAAAAGAATCTTCACAGTCTTATCATCAAACCCAAAGAAACATCAGTTTCCTTATTTTTACTTTCTTCTGTTTTCCCAATACCTGTAATCCTCCTCATGCTTCTATTTACCTTTTTTAAAAAAATCTCTGCATTCTTTTTGATGTTTAGCTGCAGAAACTGACTTTTCAGAAATCGTGGTCTTTTCGGGGTGTTAAAAATATCTTCGTTTTAATACTGTAGCTGCACAGATAATTTTAATAGAGCTATACACGCTTTTATAGCTTGCAGTGTTTCTGTGCATTTAGATTGAAAAAGTCTGGTATTATATATTGTTATTAAAATGAAACTTTACTACAACATTAATCCACCCAACAAATAAAGAATCCTGCAAAGTATTTGATGTTGGTTGCAAAAATAATATCAGTACTATATCATATTCAGAAGAGCATTTTATGTGTTTCTGTGCTTTATGATCTATAACACTGCATTGTTTTTTTCTAAAGCTTCTGTTGCATCCTTCTTAGAATTATGGAATTGTTTGGTTGGAAAAGACCTTTGAGATCATCAAGTCCAACCGTACCTGTCCACTACTGAACCAGATCCCTGAACACCTCATCTGCCCATCTTTTAAACACTCTGCCAGGGCCTGACCACCCTTTTGGTGAAGAAATTTTTCCTGCTGTTTAATCTGAACCTCTCATGGTGCAACTTGAGGCTGTATTTGTTGAGATTATTTAGCAGCTTGGTTTCTCATGTCCTTAAGGGTGCACAGTGACAATTTTCACTGCTGCCTGTTTCAGAGTGTTTTTACATCTCATTTTCATGATCCTGTAATCTTGTTAGATCAATTCCTGGTTGCGTGACAGTTTTTAACACAAGGATCATCTGACTTAGTCTTCCTTTAATGGGCAGAAGCAGATGCTTGATTTCATCAAGAGTGATTTAAACCTTCTTTCACCCATTTTTATTATCTCCTTTATTATATTTTTGTATGAAAAAATACACTGGACCTGTTTTGAAATATGTCTGAGCTGTACATCATGCATCATTTAACTGGTTATCAAGCCTTGAAGACATTGAGTTAACCATCTTAGAATTTTTCTGAGTTAAGAGATTTCTAGTTTACATTGTTTTTAAGGTACAATTTGTTTTGATCATTCTTTAATAAGATAATGATAAATTTAATATAATGTCCTTCATCATTATTAATACTTTGGGATTGTAGTCTCCTAGCAACAGAAAAGAAGACAATTTGAAAAAAAAATGGTTAAGTATAGAAAAATCTAGTACTTCCTACTTACTTATTAATTTCAAGCTCTTAGTAACTGGGAAAAAAAAACTGCAGCCAAATTTTTAAAAAAGTCGTTCCTCCTAATTACTTTATGTATTTTCACAATACTTTTAATGAAGAAAAGGTTGAAGTTTTTGTTTTATGATCCCTGCAGGAAGAAATGGTGAATTTTGCTCACAAGGTTGAGCTTAAGCACAGTGTTTAAGGGCATAATGCCAAGTCATCCATGCTATTGGGTCATCCTAACGTTGTAAAGAGTGAAACAAACTCCAAGAGTAAATCCTCCCTCTGTGCTGGGGAGTATCCATCTTCAGTGGTCAGAGGTGACTGTCAGCCCATCCCTCACTGTGTTTCCCCTCAGTTGTAACTTGGGGCAGTTGTAGATGAGTTTATGTTCTGTATCAACAAGAAGCTCCTTCCCCAAGGCTATATAAGAGAGAACCCTCCCTGCCTCCATCCAGGTGCCCCATTCCCAAGACCAGAAGTCCTTAATCTACAGCTGATAGGGAACATCTTGCCTTTGAGACTCTGATGCTGCTCATAGTAATGATTTGAGTTTGAATGGGTGTGATTAAAGTGGACTGGAGGAGTGAGGGATGATGTTGCCCGTGGCACATTAGGTTGCCAACAGTGTTGCCCATGGCTCTGCAAAGATTCGAGGCCCTTTGTTGTGGAACTGTGTTTTGCTTTGGATGCTATGGAGCTTGGCTACAGGTGCATTGTCTCTTTTGTAAAGCTACAATTCTTAAAGAGACAAAAATGTGTATTTAAAATACAAAATGCATTAAAAAAATTAAACCTATGCACAGCCCCAGAATTCTTTTCCCCCACACCACTGCATGGCTTTATGTAGCCTCTTTCCCAGTATTACTTTTTACCTCATTTAAAGAAAGTTTCTAAATGTCATAGAATCATAGATTCTGTCATGATTTTGAAGCTTAAAAGCAGACTTATGATGTGGATCTTGACAAATGCAAATTTTAATTCTATATGAATATGGAAAGAAAGCTCTCCTTGTATGTGGGTGCCTGTATGTGGAGAACCATAGAATGGTTTATGTTGGAAGGGACCTTAATGCTCCAGGTCCAAACTCCCTATCATGAGCTGGGTTGCTCCAAGCCCCATCTGACATGGCCTTGAACACCTCCAGGGATGGGGCAGCCACCACTTCTCTGGGCAACCTGGGACTGTCTGTGAACTCTTAATAAGCTCGAATGTCAACAGGTAATTATTCTCATTTTAAACTTTGACTATTTTAATGCTTTATCTTTGCCTGAATTGGCAACACATAACAAACACATCCAACACAGTCAGAGGTCCCCCTTGGATGCATCTTCAGGATGCATGTCCTGGGTCTCCCCACCCTCACAGGAAAACTTTTCTTCCTAAGATCTCATCCCAATCTCCCCTCTTTCAGCTTCAAACCATTCCCCCTCGTCCAATCCCTGCACTCCCTGATCGAGAGCCCCTCCCCAGCTTTCCTGGAGCCTCTTCAGATGCTGGAAGGCCTGTGACTTATAACATCCCTGTACACCTGATTTCTGACTCACTGTTGCTATGGGTCTTGTCATTTATTTGATGAATTTCTACTATTTTGTTACTCTGTTAGGATTTTAGGTTTGACCTGATCTGCCTCATTTGTTTTCACTCTTGCCTTCTACTCATATGTGATCCTTTCATCGTGGATCCTAGTAAACATTAATATTAAAGCTTGCATTTAAAAGCAAATATTGTTTTAAGCAGAAGAAGCATGTAAGACAACATAACCTTTTCATTTGATAGCTGTAGTTACTGCAGGCTTTTAGTATATGAGGATAGCTAAAATGTTACTGTTGAGAAAAATGGATGCTCTACATTGTCTAGAGCTCAACTTCATATCATTTGGGTTGCAGGGGCTCATTGATCTTTATTTTGTTTTAAAATAAAGACACACAGCCTACTTATCAACTCAGAGAGCAATTCTTTAATTCATGAAATGTCACTTTGTCCTCGTTTACACTCTACACACTGATTTTCTCTCTACCAGTAAAAACTACAGTTTCTAAATATGTTTTTGGTGATGGTACCAAGTTACACTGTTAAAATTGGGACAAGCTTTGTGAGAATCCATTCCTTCCACATATCTGGGCAGTTCAGAAATCTAACCACACTTTATAAGATGCTGTCTGGAACCATGAGAGACATTTCAAAGAACTTTCCCCTTCTCACAGGGGTATTTGTGTAATCATCTTTGCTGGAACAATTTCCTTTGGCATGCTAATGAATTCTCAACTCCAGGAGGTTCTTCCTAAAAAGTTGCTTTACATCAGATTTAATGCTGTTAAAAGCACACAGGAAAATTTAACCCACAAAACATGTGCTGTCATTGTTTCTGCTGCTTCATGAAGGTATCACATGCATGATGTGAAGAGTTGATTCACTAAGTTAGCTGTTTATATAGCCTGAAGAGGAACAGGCTAAGCTGAAAACTTGCTCTGTTGAGTGTAAGCAGAGCCTTGGGATGATGCTATTGTGGGTCCACATTAATTACTCAGTAATTATCCAAGAAGAGAAGCAAAGAGTTCCTCCTGTATGAAGACAGTCTGAGAGATTTGGGCTTGTTCAGCCTAGAGAAGAGAAAGCTCTGGTGAGATCTAAGAGCAACCTTCGAGCACTTAAAGGAGGCTCCAGGAAATCTGGGGAGGGGCTCTCGATCAGGGAGTGCAGGGACAGGAGGAGGGGGAATGATTTGAAGCTGAAAGAGAGGAGATTGAAGTGAGATCTTGGGAAGAGATCCTTCCTGTGAGGGTGGTGAGGTAGGTACTGGCACAGGCTGCCCAGAGAAGTCGTGGCTGGAGGTGGTCAAAGCCAGGTTGGATGGAGCTTTGAACAACCTGATCCAGTGGAAGGTGTCTCTGCCCATGGGAGGGGGTTGGGACTGGATGGGCTTTGAGGTCTCTTCCAACCCAAACCATTCTATGATTTTATGATTTTGGATGTCTGTAGTTTGGATTAAAAAGAAAATAATGAAATGAGACTCTCCTGTAAGTACTGCTCTTTTGCTGACCTACATGAGTTTTCACAATTCTCTCTCTTAATGACCCTATTATTCTCTTTATTAGGGTCCTACAGAGGGACCCTGACAGACTGGAGAGATGGGCTGATTCCAGTGGGATGAAGTTGAACAAGTCCAAGTGCTGGGTTCTACACTTTGAACACAACAATGCCATGCAGAGCTATAGGCTGGGGGCAGAGTGGCTGGAGAGTAGTCAAGTGGAAAGGGACTTGGGAGTGCTGGTAGATAGGAAACTCAACACGATCCAGCAGTGTGCCCAGGTGGCCAAGAAGGCCAATGGTATCCTGGCCTGCATCAGGAATGGTGTGGCCAGTAGGACCAGAGCAGTTATCATCCCCTTATACTTGGCACTGGTCAGGCCACACCTTGAATACTGTGTACAGTTCTGGGCCCCGCAGTCTAAGAGAGATGTTGAGATGCTGGAGAGTGTCCAGAGGAGAGCAATGAAGCTGGTGAAAGGGCTGGAGCACAAGCCCTGTGAAGAGCACCTGAGGGAGCTGGAGTTGTTTAGCCTGGAGTGGAGGAGGCTCAGGGGAGACCTTATTGCTCTCTACAACTCCCTAAAAGGAGGTTGTAGTCGGGCAGGGGTTGGTCTCTTCTCTCAGGTGACCAGTGACAGAACTAGAGGACGTGGACTCAAGCTTCGTCAGGGGAGGTTTAGATTTGATATTAAGAAAAAATTCTTCACTGAAAGAGTGATTGGCCAATGGAATGAGCACCCAGGGAGGGGGTGGAGTCATTGTCCCTGGAGTTGTTCAAAAACAGATTGGATGAGGCACTTAGTGCCATGGTTTAGATGATGAGTGGGTGCTGGTGTTGGGTCATAGGCTGGACTGGATGATCTCAGAGGTCTTTTCCAACCTTCTGATAGTGTGATACTGTGGCTCACCTTGTGGTATCTTGAGTCCCTGGTCACAGTGCAAACATAGAGTGGCTCAAGGCACATAATCCTTAGAAGAGAACTAGGACCCCACAGAGCCAAATCAAAAAGTACTTTTTTTTTTTTTTTAATATGTTTCCTCTCTGAGATAACAGGAAAAATGTAAAGTCTTCTGGCCACCATGCTACTAAGTCATAGACCTTATTTGTTTCCTTTCTGGCTGTGTGACTCCTGCGTGTTTATGGTTTCAGCTAGACTTGTCAGTAGTTGTTCTGCTTAATCTAGTGGGTGGGATATTTCATAAAGGTCCAACAGAAATGGATCTGAATCCTGTTAGGATCTGGGGCAGAGATTTAATGTGTCGCTGTGTTAATGGACAGGTTGATGTGCGTTAGCACTGCTCTCTGATGGAAACAGGCACAGTCACTGTCTTGGTGAAATCTGCACTTAGTTACCAGTCAATCCTTTTCCTGTTTTGAATATATTGTCTTCAGTAAGGAAAACAGCACTTTCCTTGCTAAGGATACGAATGAAATGCTGCAGCATTGAATTTGGAGCTGGAGAACAAGTCTTGTGAGGAGTGGCTGAAGGACCTGAGGTTGTTTAGCCCAGGGAAGAGGAGGCTGAGGGGAGACCTCATCACTGTCGACACCTGCCTGAAAGGAGGTTGTAGTGAGGTGGATGTTGGTCTGTTCTCCCAAGTGACAAGTGATAGGATGAGAGGAAATGGCCTCAAGTTGCACCAGGGCAGGTTCAGATTAGACATCAGGAACAATTTCTTCACTGAAGGGGTTCTCACGCACTGGAGAGCTGCCCAGGGACGTGGTTGAGGCCCCATCCCTGGAGGGGTGTAAAAGATAGATATACGAGTTTCTCAGGGATGTGGTTTAATAATTGACAGGTATGGTTGGACTTCATGATCTCAAAGGTCTTTTCCAAACAAGTGAGTCTATGATTCTGTGAGTCTATAAATACTGCAGAGAAGTTAACTACTGGATTTTTGAGGGGGTACAAACATGTCTTCCGTATTGATTTTATGGAAGTTATGCATGCAAATACTTTATTTTTTAACATCTTTGCCCATAAATTATTTTAAAAAGTTGTCAAAAGGCTTACTTCAGTAATAATTCTTAATGGAGGGAAAAAGCTGTTCCATCATTAGAAATAGCTCGTGAAATGGCTGTACACCACTTGTAAGGTTCCTTCAAGAATGGTACATCTGTGATGATGCCTCCACGATCAGAAGGATGTGGAAATAGCAAAGAGAAATAAAGGTCAGGCACAGAAATTATTTTGATACTTAAAGCAAAGCCTTATCACATGAGTCTTGAAAAACTGAAATTATAATTCTGTATGAAGAGAAGATGGATAGGCAGCTCGCTTGTGTGAGGGGACTTTGTATGTGGAGGATCATAGAATCAAAGAATGGTTTGGGTGAGAAGGCACCTTAACGCCCATCCAGTTCCAACCCCCCTGACATGGGCAGGGACACCTCCCACTGGATCAGGTTGCTCAATGCCCCATCCAACCTGGCCTTGAGCACCTCCAGGGATGGGATAACCAGCATTTTTTCGGCCAGCCTGGGCCTCCCCACTCTCACAGGCAAACATTTCTTCCTAAGGTTTCATCTCAAACTCCCCTTTTTCAGCTTCAAACCGTTCCCCCTCATCCTGTCCCTGCTCTCCCTTATCAAGAGCCCCTCCCCAGCTTTCCTGTAGCCTCCCTTTGAGTACTTGAAGGTTGCTATAAGGTTTCCATGGAGTCTTGAAACTTCGGATTGAATTGTCTCCAGCACATCTTACTTTGAAAGAAGCTTGTTTTCTCTGAGAGAATGTCCAGTAATAATATAATAAAGAGAAAGTTTTGTCAGGTAGGGGAACAAGCCCAGAAGCAGACCAGCTGAGTATTTTTCCAGATTAGATGAACCCACCAGTTGCTGTGGGGTAAATCATACTTTGTTCCCTTTAGTGATTTATTAGGTGTCTTTAGAATAACAGATCTTCAGCAGTGCCCCAAAAGTAAATTTGACCCTCGCCCTTTTGCAAAGCCTTTTTGCCTAAATCTCGGATCAACTCTCAATACGGTGAACATGGGTGAAGAACTGCCTGCACCAAAGAGCTGTGCTGGTCCAGGCACTGTTCATGACATAATGTGACCGAGAGGAAGAGTACCTGACAATTAGAAGAGCATTTCTAAAAATTAGAAACATTGAGTCCTGGACAGGCCTTCTAATAGCAGTAATCAATTAAATGCTGTATGAATGAAGTGACCGGTGTCTCTCTGAGGGCTTAGGGCTTGGCTCAGTGATCAGATCGTCCCTCTTAACAGAATAACAATTAGGCTATAACTTACAATATTAAATAGCTTCCAGTGTGCACAGAGTTTATCTTAATATCTGCCTTTTTTTTTGAAAATGGTTTGACTATCTAGCCTTCACGACTCCTACGACTGTGGGCTGAAGATAAAATTTTAACTCATTCAGGAAAATATGCTTCCATTCATACAGAGCCCGAGATGTGCTTTTCCATTTTATGTTCTCAGAAAAATGCCTTGGTGGATAAAAGCTTTTTTATTAAATTCATGCTATCATATCTTCTTTTTTACATTTGGCAAGGATTAATATTACTCTGTCGTTTAGTCATAAAAGAACAGGTCCTTATAATGAACTGTGACAAGGGAGAGGTGAAGAGGAACTTTGATAGACAGATCTGATATAATGGCACAGAAGATAATATACAATCTGCTATCCTCGTATCTTGATCTTTTATATATGTTCAACTGCAGGAATAATAAGAGAAAAAAGCTTTTTATTAAAAGAAAAAAAAACACTAGATAGTTTGATTACAGAAAGCTTTCTTGAATCACTGCTGCAGAGGAGCAGGGAATATGTGTGACCATCCGACCCTCTTTTCCTCTCAGCAGGGAAATGGTGATGTTCTCTCACTGATCACTGGAGCCTAATGGAGGCTTCATTTTCCTAAGATGTCCTCAAAACTGTTAATTTATCCTGCAGTTCCTTTGCTGGCTGAAAACTGAGAAGGCTTTGGAGAAGGCATTAATTGTCCAGAACATTTTGGGTGTGTGTTTCTGTCTTATTTCTTCTTCATCTCTTTCTGCCGAGGGGGGAAAAAAAGACTTCCAGCCTGTGGCTCTGTGCTATAACTGAACAGAGCTTCTGTGATTGTGCCACGTGTCTGTTCCTTGTTGTTCCCAGTAACTTCTGAATTAGATGATAAGCTTCAAGCAAATTTGGAAGAAGGATGATATAACTTGAAGGAGGGAGATCAGAGAGCGCTTGCAGTGATGGAGAGGCAGGGAGGTTTAGTTGTTCTGCTTTAGGGGTGGTTGGAACCCAGTCAAGATGTCCTTGTGGCCATCTAATCAGCAGAAGCATGACCTCAAACTCACCTCAGTGTGCTTCCTCAGCAGTAAAAAAAGGGTCAAATGGCATTTGGAGAGGAGCTGTCATCAGTGAGAAAGTGGAGGGAGCAAAGTTTATAAATCTAAAGGAAACCAGACTTCACTGGCTTCGTTTCTCCACGGAAGGTCCCGGTTGAACGTGTTGGTCCACACATGATCCAGTCATAGTGTGGATGAGTTGTGGTTTGCTCAGGTTTGAGCCTTTGCTTCATTCCAACACGGGTGAAATCAAACTGTGCTTTCCCAGTTAAGATGTTCCTGCACACGACTGTGACAATTCACTGTCACGTAGGGCATTCTCTTCTCTTTGCCCCCTCTTTAACCATCGATCTCCCAAATGCAAATTTTCCCCTAAATCTCTTACACTGTAATAAAAAATTGTGAAAAAGTCTGTGAAGGTGAAAGTAAAAATAGTTGACACCCAGCTTGTTTGACATTGTACTTCCAAGGAAACGTTTTCTGCTCAAACACTGTCTGCATTGGTTCAAGCACAGCTTTTACATGTTAATTTATTGTGGCTGGAAGTGTCACCCTGAATCCAAATAACTGCCTGGGTTTGGAGAGACCGAGTTTGTATTTGCTTGTAGCTTTAATCTCTCTACAACCACTGAAGGAATGATTTTAACTTGAAAGTCTTTGTTTCTTTTTTTTTAAAGATGTGTTTAATTCTTCTTAAATAAACTTTTCTGATAAGGTATTATCATTAAAATGATTGTATTAAACTCAACATCATGAATAATTCGTAATGCAATTTTGAAAAAAAATTGCCTTGTGAAGCTACAATAATTAGTTTCATGTGATAGGAAAAGCATTATTTTTAAATTTAGACAGGAAGTGAATGTTTATTTAGATACCTGATTCATGCTAAATTGTGGCATAAACAAGTGATTGTAATTTGAATAAATGACAAGTTAATTTGTAAACCATCCCTAGGATGCAAACTTGTACATTGCAACCTACCTGATAAAATGGATTGCTCTGTCTGTTTACATGTTAGCTGTAAAGTGGGTGGGTTTGAAATGTGATTGCACATTTAACATTAGACTGGAGCCCATGAAGTTGCCTTTTGTGGGGGTTTATTTTACGTCTTATTCATAGAATCATAGAATCATTAAGGTTGTTAAAGACTTCTAAGGTCATCAAGCCTACTAAGCTATGTCTCAAAGTGCCACATCTACCTGCTTTTTGAACATCTCCAGGGATGGAGACTCCACCACTGCCCCGGGCAGCCTGTTGTAATTCTCTACCACTCTTTTGGTAAAGGATTTTTTTCTAATATCCAATATAAATCTCCCCTGGTGCAACTGGAGTCCATTGCATAATATATCTATAATTTTCTGAGGACTCAATGACAATTCTCATTAAATGCTTCCAGTCTTTTAGACAACTTTAAAGAAGCTGTGGGGTGGTTGGATGGAGTCGTGGCATTGAACTACTGTTGTCCTGCAGCTGGGACTGGAAGCTGCTGTGGTACCAACTCTAACCTGCCTCTCCTCCAAGGATACTCTCTGGCAATCTTGAGTCTTCTTTTCTCTTACTGACATCTTAAAAAATCTGCTTCCTTTCTCAAACACCGAGTGAACTGTGCTGAGCAAGTGCTCTGATCTTCTGTCCTGCCCTTAACCCCTCATCTTGCAGAATCCTGAATGTGTAATTTTCATTGAATCAGCCTGAATGGTGCTTTTTCAACTCAATTAATCATCACGTAATGAGAAAAAAAACTCGGTTTGATTTTTTTAAGTTGCAATTTGCAAGGCTTCTGCAGGAAGAGGGAAACATATTTTCACATTCTCTGTTGAGCTCTGTCCTTGGACTCCTGGGTGTTGGCAAGTGTTTGTCAAGAAGTTAGTAAGATGAAATGTAATGTCATTTGCATGTCAGCTGTTGAGTATCTGCCACGTGATTCAATTAGTAGTTCATGGAGCCTGGCTTACATTCCTTGCTCAGAAAAGTTTTGTGAGTGGCTTTGATCTTGGCAGTGTGTGGGAAAGAGCAGTTTAATAAAACAGCTTGAATAATAAATACATTTATTTATTTATTTTCACAAAGCTATTGCTTTTAATAAAGCTGCTGGAATACTTTTCTGCATTGCTGACCGTTAAGTGGTGCAGAGTTCAGTTTGTGCTTTGTACATGAAGCTGGTTGTTGTGAGCCAGTCCCCACCAATCCCAAGTGGCCAAGAAGGCCAGCAGCATCCTGGCTTGCATCAGCAATGGTGTGGCCAGCAGAAGTAGGGAGGACTCGCAGTACAGCATTTCTTCCTAATATCTAATCTAAATCTCCCCTCTTTCAGCTTCCAATCCTGTCCTATCCCTGCACTCCCTGATCAAGAGCCCCTCCCCAGCTTTCCTGGAGCCCCTTTCAGTACTAGAGAGCTGCTCGAAGGTCTCCACAGAGTCTTCTCTTCTCTAGGCTGAGAAGAAGCCCAACTCTTGCCAAGCCCAAAATACCACTGGTATATGCAAATTATTTTGAAGTGTTCTTTTGAGTGTGCTTTTTTGTATCTCCATTATGATTTTTGGATGACCTCATTAGTGACTGCTTCCTAGTTTAATGACCTGGAAAACATTTTATTCTATGAAGGAAGATGCGCTGTTGTTCCTTCTACCATGCAGAATTCTCTGTCATGATGAGGCTATAAAATGTTAGCAAATAATTTTTTTCCCTTTTCCATGAAAAGCATCATCAGGAGAGTCTTCACAGCAGTTTTGGCACCTTTTGTAACTTCACATTCAGTGCAGAACAGTGCATACTCACTTCATCAAAGCTTATATATGCAAACTTTTGTTGTGCTAATGTGAGCTCCCTCAGGGTTCTCTGTGGCATTAACACAAATTTTAACATTTTGACTTCTGCACTGCTGGATTTTGTGTATGTCACCTGAAAAGCAGCAAGGGTTTTGTTTCTTTTTTGTTGTTATTGCTAGTTCTTTGTTCCTTCAAAGGCTTTTCGAGGCGTTTGCCTCTATTTTAGTGGATGCACTGATTTCTTTCTTTAATTTAGAGGCAGAAGATTATTTTCTCTGTTACTTTTTGAACTGACAGGTTCTTTTTGAGCTTTCAAAGGCGCTGCAAGATACAGAGTTGTGTCGTTATCAACACTGTCAGATTCTTTCTGCAATAACAAAAACGCCTACCAAAACCTCTATAGCAAGATGAGAATTTATTGTGAGTGTGCACAATACCCTGCCTAAGTTTTCTTCTTGTTGCTCCTGATGTCCGAAGTATCAATATGACAAAAGTATTGTTCTAAGGAGTACATGAAAGTCCTATCACCTATGCAAAGTCAACTGCCGTGCAGGTACGCTCTCCCTGGGAAATGATAGAGCACTGTAAAAATATTGTCATTTCTGTATATAAAATGCCTACCATGAAGGTGTAGTGACTGGATCAAGGTTCCATGGAGCTGTGTGTGAACCTGGGCTGCATCAGAAGAAGCGTTGTCAGCAATTCAAGGGAGGTGATCCTACCCCTCTGTTCTGCTCTTGTGGGACCCAACCTGGAGACCTGTGTCCAGTTCTGGAATCCTCAGCTGAAGAAGGATGTGAAACTGTTGGGAGTGGGTCTAGAGGTGGATCTGAAGATGATTTGAGGGCTGGAGCCCTGTGCTATGAGGACAGGCTGAGAGAGTTGGGGTGGTTCAACCTGGAGAAGAGAAGGCTGCAGGGAGACCCTTCCAGTATCTGAAGGGGCTCCAGGAAAGGTGTGGGGGCACTTCTAACAAGAACAAGGACAAGGGGGAATGGCTTTTAATTGGAAGAGAGGAGATTTAGATTAGATATTAGGAAGAAATTCTTCATGATGAGGGTGGTGGAGGCCCTGGCACAGGAAGGCTGTGGCTACGGCCTCCCTGGAGGTGTTCAGGGCCAGGTTGAATGGGCCCTTGAGTGAGCAGCCTGGTCTGTTGGGAGGTGTCCCTGCCCGTGGCAGGGGGTTGGAACTGGATGAACCTTAAGGTCCCTTCCAAGCCAAACCATTCTATGGTTCTATGATTCTTTTTGGTGGCTCAGTATGTAATGTGTTCCCTAAAGCTGGAGTTGTGGGGCAGTATGGGCTGCGTTAGGGTTAGGGTTCTTACGGGAGGGAGAAAGGAAGCAGAGGATCAGCAAAGCAGTATCAGAAAGGGCAAAAGAATAAGTGTTTTGCGACACAGTTCATAGAATCTTAAAATGATTTGGCTGGGAAGGGACCGATGAAGCCCATCCAGTCCAACACCCTGCAGTGAGAAGGGACATCTTCAACCAAATCAGGTTGCTCAGAGCCCTGTCCAATCTGACCTTGAGTGTTTCCAGGGATGGAGCATCGGACTCCTCCCTGAGCAACCAGTGCCAGTGCCTCACCGCTCTCACCGTAAACAATTTCTGTCTTACATCTTGTCTGAATCTCTCCTCTCTTAGTTTAAAATCATTCCTCCTTGTTCTGTTATGAAATCCTTCACGATGAGCGTGGTGAGGCACTGGCACGGGTTGCCCATGGAGGAGGCTGATGCTCCATCCCTGGAGGTGGTCAAGGCCAGATTGGATGGGGCTTTGAGCAATCTGATCCAGTGGGAAGTGTCCCTACCCATGATGGGGAGGTTGGAACTGGATGAGCTTTAAGGTCCCTTCCAACCCAAATCATTCTGTGATTCTGTAATTCTATGATTCTGTCACTAAAAAGTCTGTTGCTGTAAGTTTATAAAAGTCTCCCCAGTACAAGAATACCACAGTATTTTGAAAATCCAGAAGAAACACCAGGTTTCTTCTATAATAAAAACTGAGTACAGCATCATGAGTGATATTGCTGATATTGAGATGTGAGAGCAAAACCGTGTGAGTTTCGATAACTGCTGCAATATGAAAAGAAACGTTCAGATAACCAGAATCTTTAGAAGATGGCAAGCCACTGTGACTTCACTGACTTCAGCTTTATAAAAGGTCCATGTTTTTTCAATATGACATAGTAAATAATCCTGTCTTCAGTGCAAGTTATGACTTAAAAAAATTCTGAGTGTAAATTCCAGGCCGACGGATCTCATCTGACTCTTCGTTTTATCAGTTGTGAGGTTTTGACAGCTTGCAGAGTTAAAGCTGAGGTTAAGTGTACCAGCAAGATACAGAGTCATATTACAAGATTTATGGTTAGTAGGATAGAGATTAACTTGTGCCTTCTGTTAAAAATAGACTGAAATTTGCAGTTCAGTTTTTTAAATAGATATATTTTCTATTGCAAGTGCTTTTTGGTGCATCTCTGGGTTGCTGAGCACATCATCCTCTAAATCTGACCCAGTGTAAGTATTAGGAAATACTGTATTTGATGGAAGAATATGGTGTGTGTTACTTTTCTGTTTCATTGGCATGTTCAGATAAGTTTGCCTAAGTAATTACTGAAAAATAAATACATTTAAAGATGTGAAAAATATTATTCCATGTACATGGTAGATATTTGCTGTACTTCGAAAATTTTTTATGTGTTGTTTATGTGAAATTTCCTTTCAGAAAAAGAAATAATCTCATTTCATAGAATTTAACACTTGTTCTCATATGCTGTGTTGTGCCTATAAATGTTTATTTTTCTGGAGAGTGTTTTAAAATTGAATTTCACTTCAGTAAAGCCAAGGCAAATTCTCATTTTAATTCTAATGGGAACACAACTGGGCGATTATATCTGAGATTCCTTTTAATACAGAGATGGACATATTAAACCTGTTGTTGGTTTAAAAAAAAATGAGTTTTAGGACTGAAATGAATTGCAGTAGGTAAATAGATAAATGCAGGATTCACTAATTTTATGAATTTTACAAAAAAAAATCTGTAAAGTTGCAATGAGGGAATCTTTTTGCGTAGTTATTTTAACTTCCATCCCAGACAAGAGGAGCAAATAAATATGCAGTGATGTTATATTTATAAAAGTAAATAAATAACTTAAAGGTACAGTCAAGGCAATGATTTAGGAAGAAGTATTTGGGGTATAAATTGGTATCACTTCATTGCTTTCTGCAATTTTTGTTTTCACTTTTCAGTGCTTTAATGTCATCTCCTGAATAACTTTAATTAGATTTATGTTGGAGTAAAACCTTAAAATGCTATTTATAGGAATTTTTTTGCACAGCAGAAGTCAATAAGGAACATTTTGTCGTTTGCCTTTCCGTGTCATTGTCTACAACAACTGCACAATTCCAAACTATAGGACAAAATGTTCTTAAAGGAGGTGCGATAGTCAGTTTGAGCAGGGAAAATGGCATTAAAACTGTGGGAGAGGAGGCAGAACATGTTCAATATATTTATTCTGCTTAGCTGGGTAAAACTTTTTTACCACTTTGCATTCCTACGGAAGTTATTTTTTTCTGTGAAAAACAAGCATCACCTCTGAAAATAAGATTTTAGAAATGATACATCAGTGTTGGTGTAATAACCTGATGTGCTGTGTGCTGCTTATATATCCATATGAGGAGAAATGGTTGCTGTCGCAAATCGGATATATTAAGGCAAACAGAGGTGTGGGAATGGAAAGAGATAAAAAATAAGTGCATACAGGCAGTGCTTATGCTAGAAAATTCAATTGCTGAAAGCTGAAACTCAGGTTTTATATATTCTTAATGTATTCTACATACTCTTACTCTTAAGGTTCTTGGTCCCAGCCAACTTGCATTTTATCAGTCAGTCATGGAATCTTTTGGGTTGGAAGGGACCTTAAAACCCAGCCAGTTTCACCCCCTGCCATAGGCAGGGACACCTCCCACTACACCAGGCTGCTCAAAGACCCATCCAAACTTAAACACCCCAGGGATGGGGCATGTTTTGGCAGTGCAGACAAGAACCACTCCTGCCAATTTGAATGGAGCTGTCCTGCTTTTGAAGATGAGAGAGGTTAGAGTGGGTGTGGCCAGATCATAGAATCATAGAATGGTTTGAGTTGGAAGGGCCTTAAAGATCATCCAGTTCCAACCCCCCTGCCATGGACAGGGACACCTCCCACAGGATCAGTCTGCTCAAAGCCCCATCAAACCTGGCCTTGAACACCTCCAGGGATGGAGCAGCCACCACTTCTCTGGGCAAGCTGGACCAGGGCCTCACCATGCTCAGTGTGAAGAATTTCGCCTTCCATTTTAAACCCATTCCCTCTAATCCTATCACTACTGACCCTTGTAAAATGTACCTCTCCAGCTTTCCTGGAGCCCCTTTCAGCGCTGGGAGGCTGCTCTGATGTCTCCCCGGAGCCTTCTCCAGGCTGAACAACCCCAACTCTCTCTGCCTGTCAGATGGGAGTTGTGCCTGAGAACAAGATGTGATGTTGAGCAGTTTGCTACGATAGTCTTACCCAGATGGATTCAGTGGCAAGGAGCTGATGTTGTTACCATCACCCCTTAGTCCTACACATCTACCCAAGTGATCTTTAACTATTAATTACTTGTCAAGTCTATGGAAAAAAATGATTTTGTGAAAGAATTTGGAGAAATGAGAGTATGGGTATGCTCTGAGTGCAAACTTGTGTAAAATAAAATTTAAATATGAAGGAAATAGCAGTCACGGTAACGATGTTATAGTAGCAGATAGAGAGAGTTTAGAATATTGGAGAATTCAACTGGAAATATTAAATAAAGAAAGTTTTAACATGGTGTCTGTAGTAGGAGCTAGCAGAAGAGTTCAGTGACAGGTAACTAAGGTGATCTCAGCTGCATTTTGTATTGAAGGGGAAAGTGTAATGTGTGAGTATTTATCATGGAATCATAGAATGGTTTGGGTGGGAAGGGATCTTAAAACCCATGCAGCTGAACACCCTGCAGTGAGCGGGGACATCTCCAATGCAACCAGGTTGCTCAGAGCCCCATCCAACTGGGCCTTGAGTGTTTCCAGGGATGGGTCATCGACCATCTCTCTGGGCAACCTTTACCAGTGTCTCACCACTTTCAGCATAAAAAACTTCTTCCTTTTATCTAGTCTGAATCTCCCCTCTTTTAGTTTAAAACCATTACCCCTTGTCCTATTGCTACAGACCCTGCTAAAACATTTTTCCTCATCTTTCTTATGAGCCTCCTTTCTTTGCTCAAGTTATGTCATTGGAAAGAATAAACAGAAGATATTTTTGTGCTAAACTTCAGTCTATAAATTGTAGTCCGGGTTCGTCAAATTCTTGATTAAATATTCTAGTTCCTAAAATAACCCCAGTGAAAATATTAATGTAATATATGTTCCATGTTTTGGTGGCATTTGTTGTGTTAGTGGTGCTCCTGTACAGAAGCGTTAAGAATATTTCAAATTCAGATGATGATGCTGGCTTTCAGAACAGGATACAATAAATATCCCTTTCCACGGCTTTTATCTCTCTTTTATTCATATCTATTCATCTATAATAATAGCTGGACAAAGGAAACTTTTAAGTCTTCTTATTTTAAGAGGCTGAAAGGTGTTTGGCTGCCATTTAGCTTTGTTTATTTGGTGTCAGCTTGTAGTTAATGCTTTGTGAAACTTCTGGTTTTGCTCTTCAACTGCTTTCTTTTCAGCTGAATTCTTTGATTCTTGTCATACCTTCATGGGTCTGTGGGAGATCCTTCTATACATCTTAAAACTGCTTGGGATTTAAACCGATCCCAGGAACTGCTTCTGGTGGCTGATGTGGAGTCTCGGGGAGCTGCTCCACTCTTTCTCTCTCTCTTTGAAGAGCTGAGACATGGTGATTTAAATCTTCAGTTATTTGAACATCTCTGATGTAAACTGTCCATCTCCAACAAGTCCCATCATGTCAGCCCTGTAGGTTTCTGATTCAGAGACTTATGATGGATTAAGCAAACAGATAGTATTTACATGCCTGAAAGGTAGACAGGTCCTGATGGAAACAGTAAATTCTGGCCATCCTTTCATGTCCTGCTTTCTCCATTGTCACTGAGATTAGATTAGTTTTCCAGGGACCTCCTGCTGCAGCTCTTGGCTTGTTATGTGGAAGATGGTGTTTCTGCTTTGTCCTGGTACAGCCACGTCTACTCTTGGCTAGCCTCTCAGTTAAAAAAGAAACCCTGTTCTCAGCTCTATTGCAATAGTCTTGCTTTGTTTTCTGACTGTAAGAGGCTCAAGAGGCTTTTCAGTGTTTTAAGGACTGAATTCTTCCTGCTTTTTTCAAAGAATTACTCTAGATGTTTTTGTTTGAATGAAGCATCATTGAAGTTTAAGGGATGAGTGCTGGCCCTGGCCCAGTGGAGGCAGAGTTCTAGGACCTCATTGGATGGAAGGGACCTCCCTGAGTTCGTTAGTACCTCCTGCATTTAGAGAAGATTGTGCAGGGTTTTGGCAATTAAAGGACCAGACAGGTCCCGCTGTCTTTCTGATCCCTACCCCAGCATTTGACCCGGTCTATGATAAATTTATTATTCTTTCTTGAAATGAGTTTGAATTTTCCATATTTCAACTTTTGTCTGTGCCTCTTGTTGTTTTAGTTTGCACCTGCACGAAGAGCCTGGTTTCATCTTCCTTACCAGGCTCCAGTTAGGCAGATGGCAACAAGACTGACTCTTGGCTTTCTCTTTAGGTCATGCAAACCCAGTTCTTCCAGTATCCTGTCATGTGTCCTGTATTCCAGACCCCGTAACCTTTTTAGTACACTACATATGTGACTCTATGTCTGGCTATCTACCTATGTGCCTCTCTGCTTACCTACCTATATTTTGATAGCCCTGTATATATATTTAATCATTATAGCAAGTGTTTCCCTAAAGCAGCAACTTCTTCAAGCAATTTTGTAATACCAACTTCACAAAGTCAAACTTCACATGGACTACGCAGGTGGAATCACACATTTTTTTAAATCAAAAGGTCATTCTTAATGCAGTTTGAAAGGGATTTTATATATATCATGATTAATATATAGTTTCTAATTCCATATCCAAGTGCTATTTTCTTCTTTTATAGCACACGTCTTCCTTGGTTACCAGGATTGTCTCCATAAGCACACAAAGAGGGCGACTGCAGTCACATGTTTTGCAAATGCAAAATATCTAAAGTGAATATTTGCTTTTGGAAACTGAAGTTATGGAAATACCATAAGATAAACAGAGAGAAAATGAAAAGAGAAAAAAAATTTAAAATATATAGGTATGTGTGTGTTTTTTTTCAACTGCCTGGATCTGGAATGAGCTTTGTGATGTTAAATACCATATTGTCCTCTTATTACTTTTATTTTAATCATTTTACCTTGGTTATTAGAAGAACAAACGATGATGAAATTTAAAGGATGAGCAGTGAGGATCAGGAGACTGAAAGTAATATTTGCAGGTCCTTAGAGATGAAGGTAGCAGAAAGTCAAATGGTTTCCAAAAAGGGGACATTTCATGGAGTGATTTATCCGATATGGCATTGTCATTTGTTGTATAATATCGGTCTTGTTGCCATGGGAACCAATTTTACTGTTGCAGTGATTGTTAATCAGGATTTGTAGTTGTACCATTTTTACCACAAGGCCTTACATCCTTACAGATTAAATCATGGTTCTCCCTGACAGTGGTGTACATCAAACATTATTGCCAGAAATAAAACCTGACCAACCTTCCTGTCATTTTTCTCACCGTTACCAGAATCGGAGAGCAGAAGCTTGAGTTAACTTTTACAGGAACTCAAAGGTTCTGCTCCAGTTGCATTTGTCATGCTTGTACAGTTACAGGAAAAGATAAAAAAAGAGGAAGCTTCTGTCTTACATTATAATCATTTCATTGTTTCATTTAAGTGGAAATGAATGAGTACTGTGGAGATACATTTTCTACATCTTGTTTCTTTAAGCAGCTCTTAAAGTAGAGTTAGACCTTAAGGTCATCTAAACCTAAAAAATTTTATCCCTTTATTATGAAAAGAGGGAGAGATTTGGGGTTCATAGAATCATAGAATTGTTTGGGTTGGAAGGGACCTCAAAGATCATCTAGTTCCAGCCCCCCTGCCGTGGGCAGAGACACCTTCCACTGGATCAGGTTGCTTCAAGCCCTATTCGGGCTGACCTTGAACACCTCCAGGGATGGGGCAGCCACAGCTTCTCTGGGCAACCTGGGCCAGGGCCTCCCCATCCTCATAGGAAAGTATTTCTTCCTAGTATCTAATGTAAATCTCCCCTCTTACAGTTTGAAATCCCTCTCCAGCTTTCCTGTAGGACCTCCTTAATACTGAAAGGCTACTGTAAGCTCTCCCTGGAGCCTTCTCTTCCCCAGGCTGAACAAGCCCAAATCTCTCAGCTTGTCTTCAAAGGAGAGGTGCTCCAGCCCTCAGATCATCTTTGTAGCCTCTTCTGGACTTGCTCCAACAGCTCCATGTCCTTCCTGTGCTGAGGACTCCAGAACTCAACACAAGACTCCAGGTGAGGTCTCATGAGAGCAGAGCAGAGGGGCAGAATGCCCTCCCTCCCCTACTGGTCCCACTGCTTTGGATGCAGCCCAGGATACTGTTGGCTTTGTGGGCTGCAAGCACGCATTGCTGGGTCCTGTTGAGCTTCTTACCAACCAACACCTCCCAAGTCCTTCTCCTCAGCGCTACTCTCAATCCATTCTCCACCCTGCCTGTAATTGTGCTTGGGATTGCCTTGGCCTAAGTGCAGGACCTCTCACTTGCCCCTTTTGAACTTCATGAGGTTGACACATGACCACCTCTCCAGCCTGTCCAGGTCCTTCTGGATGGCATCCCTTCCCTTCAGCAAGTTGACTGCAGCACACAGCTTGTTGTCATTGGCAAACTTGCTGAGGGTTCCCTCAATCCCGCTTTCCGTGTCTCTGACAAAGACGTTAAACAGCACCAGTCCCAATATTGACCCCCTGAGCAACAGTGCTTATCATCAGTCTTGGAAATTGACCTGTTGACTGCAACCTTGGAGCCAATTCCTTATCTACCAATGGGTCCATCTCTCAAATCTATCTTTCTTCAAATTAGAGACCAGTATGTCGTGTGGGACAGTGTCAAATGCTTTACACAAGTCCAGGTAAATGATGGCACCTGCTCTTCCCTTATGAAGAGCTCTTCCCATCATAGAAGGCCACCAGATTTGTCAGGCACAGTTTGCCCTTAGTGAAGTCATGTTGGTTGTCACAATCACCTGTATATTATTTGTGTGCCTTAGCATGGTTTCTAGGATGATCTGCTCCATGATCTTGCTGGGCGCAGAGGTGAGATGGACGGGCCTGTAATTCCCCTGATCTTCATTTTTGTGTTATGTTTCCCCTTTTCCAGTCAGTGGGCACTTCGCCAGACTGCCACGAGTATGGAGGGAGGAGGATTCAACTTGAAGTTTAGAAATCTCAGCAGTGTAACTATTCTGCATCTCTTAAACCTTCCCACTGTTTTTACAACTTTCCCTGCAAAGAGGGTGGTGAGAAGAATAGGGAGAAAAGGGCTGATGCTGTGTAGGTTGCGTTCTCCTATGCTTCAGTTAAAGGAGGATATTAGGGTTGAAGAACATGACTTCTGTGGTCCTTGACCTGGTCTGTTCTCTGTGAGGTGAAAAGAAATGGGAAGAATAATTCTTTCCTTCCAGATTTACTCTCTCAGTGCCCTGAAGAGCTAGGCTGAAGTATTTGTACAGCTCAAAGTAACCAAAATATGCATTTCTGCTTGATTTCTTTTATATATTGTACTAATTTCATTGCTACAAAAACTACCATTCAGGTTCTGTCCAGGCTGGAGAAGAGGATCCCCTGAGAGGGGATCTCAGAGCTCTTTACTGCCTTCTCACAAGGGAAGGAGGTGAAAAAGGTGCTGAGCTCTTCTCTCTGGTGACCAGTAGAGATGTGCCATGGGTGGTTTAGATTGGATATTAGGAAGAGGTTCTTCACCCAGCGGGTGCTGGAGCAATGGAACAGCTCTGAGTCCAAACCTCTGGTCCCTAATGGCGGAGCTCCAGTTCTTCACTCCCTTGGTGTCCTCTTTTAGCTTGCTCAATGAAAAGTTGTCAACACAAAATTCTGTTGATGACATCATTAGAGTACAGACTGGTCTGGGGGTTATTTTCATCGCTCCTCTTGTTTAAGTGGAGTTTTGGCAGAATTTCTGAAGTACCAAACCAGAACGATGCGGAATTGTTAGTGTTCTCCTCAGATATATGTTTCTCTCATGGTATTTTGTTCGGTATGATACAACCAGGTAGCATTTTAGGGGATTCTTCTGCTCTGCTCTGCTCTCTTGAGATGTCACCTGGATTATTGTGTCCTGTTCTGGAATGCCCAACATAAGAAGGATATGGAACTGTTGGAACAGGTCCAAAGGAGGCCATGAAGATGATTTGAGGGCTGGAGCATCTCTGCCCTATGGACAGGCTGAGAGAGTTGGGGTTGTTCAGGCTGGAGAAGAGAAGGCTGTGTGGAGACCTTAGAGCAGCCTTCCAGTACTGAAAGGGGCTCCAGGAAAGCTGGGGAGGGACTTTTCACAAAGGCCTGGGTAGGATGAGGGAGAATGGAATTAAATTGGAAGGGCGAAGATTTAGATCAGACCTTAGGAAGAAATTCTTCACCATGAGGGTGGTGAGACCCAGGCCCAGGTTGCCCAGGGAAGTCGTGACTGACCCATTCCTGGAGGTGTTCAAGGCCAGGTTGGATGGGGCACCCTGATGCAGTGGGAGGTGTCCCTGCCCATGGCAGGGGGTTTGGAAGTGGATGGTCTTTAAGGTCCTTTCCAATCCAACCCATTCAATGATTCTATGATTTTATGTTATATTTTACAAACCCACTCCAATTGTTGGCTTTTTCCCGATGTTCCAAATTCACAGCTTCCCCGTTGAGCCAGGAACATCTATGTAACAGTTTTGGTTTCACTTCATTGTGTTCCAAGTACACTGAGGGATGCAATATCAAAATATTAGCAAGGTGCTAGTCACATTTTTTTTGATCCCTTTCCTGATTTCCTTTCTCCCTTTTTTCTCCTTGTTCACGTTCGCTGCTGCCGATACCCAGCCCCCACTATAATTCTGATTGGCTAAATTAATTCTGCAGCATCCTGCTGTGAATAATTATGTTCATCCAGTGTGGAGCTGGATGCCTTTCTCTCCCCCCATCCTCCTCCTTGCCTAAATTATAATGTGACAATTGAAGCTCACAGCTGGCTCATCAGAGGTGGCCAGTTTGGGAATTGGCACATCTGAATGTGCCTCTCCGTTAACTCCCTGCCTTGATTGCTTAAGACAAGACATATGTAAACCCCATGATTATTACCATTTTGTGCATTTCACAAAGATACTGCTTTAAACTGCAAAGCTGTTGTGTTTGTTGGGGGAGGGGAAATTACAGGAATTTTTCTCCTCCCCTCCCCACAGTTCCCTTCAACAATAAATAGCTGTCAGACTTATGTCAAGAATGAAATTATAGGAGCACATGAGGCCTTGATTACATTGTTTTGGATAGATTGCTATTAGCATACTGAAATGAAGTCTAATTTTTCAGTGCTTTAGCTCAGTCAAGAATCAAGTGACACAGGAGGGGGAAGGGATATCATCTCCAAGAAGTGAATGATGTAATTCTGTGCAACCATTCTGTAGCTCATTTCAGTTATCAGTGCTTAAAAACAAACAATGAAATGAATAAATAACTTCTCCCGAAAGGTGTCATTAGCTGGGAGGTAAAGGCAAAGCTGGTGCGTTACTGAACAAAACATTCAGGTTAGATGTCATTCTTTGTGAACTTATTAAAGATGTCTCAAAAGCAAATTGCTGTGTATCTAAGCCATCCTCATGCAGCTTCTCCTTCACTCAGTACGTTTGCATTTTAGAGTTGAAAGTATACTAGTTTTTTATTAGTTGTTTGCATAATTCAAAGCACAGTGCCGGTTTCGGCTACCGTGCATCGTCTGATGATGCATGATTATTATCGGATAATGTCTAGGGCAAATGCCCTTGTTGTGCTTTTGCTGTTTACAGTTTCTGATGATGTGCACGTATTGCTTGCTTTAGTTTGAAAATCTTTCATTTTGTATTCTCTGAGTGTCCAAACCTTTAAATGTTTCAGTATCTGTGACTCCTAAGATGGGGGTTTTATTAGTCACAGATGCGTTGTTTTAACCGCCTCTGTTTCGGTGAGGTGGAAATAAATAGGAATTGTTTTGACTGATTCTTGAAACAATCGACCTGGAGTTTGGGAAGGATCAAGATTCGTTTGGGTTTGCTGTGACAATTGAGAGCAGCAGGAAGAGAGCATGAGCTGTACATGATGATACATAAAAATTCCGCTTGCGCGAGCTCGGGTTGGCCGTGTTCTTTCTGAGGGGCACAGTTGTGGGTGAGACACACAAGACATCCAAATCAAGTGTTTAGGAAGGATTTCTACCACAACATCATGAATTTGCTAGATGACACATACCATGCAGAAAGTTCTTAGTGAAATGTTAGACATTTTATCTTTATAATTTGAAATACTGAGCACTTCATTGTAACTTAAATTAGTATGACTGCATCAGCCACAGAGGGGCATAGTAATTACAACTAACTCAATATGATATAACCCTAGAATGAAACCAAATACCTTGCTTATTCATTAAAAAGTCGATTATGACATCTGAGGGACCTCTTGATACTTGAAGAAAACACTGTTTACTTTGTTGGAAAGTTGGTCTCTTGGTTCAGTAGCTGATGCAGACTGGGTGGAGTTTGTTGGCAAAGGCGACTATCAGGAGTTTACCAGAGTTCAGAGGGTGCTTAGAGAAGATAAATCCATAAAGAGCTCTTAAATAAATAAATATAAATAAATATAGAAATATAACTTCTATGAGCAGTGTTTAGTGCAGATAACTGGAAGTGAGTGAATCTATTAGGAAATAATACAGTGTGCTTACAGCGCTACACAGACAATACCTAAAGTACTACCAAAGAAAGGGACCTAGATATATGTTTGGTCATATCCGGCGTAGATGTTCTTAGGCTTGTATGGAATATTGACCATCTTGCATTTTAATTAGTATAGAATCACAGAATCATAGAATCTTCTGGTTGGAAGAGACCTCTAAGATCATCGAGTCCAACCGCACCCATTATCTGCTAAACCATGTCCCTCAAAAACTCATCTGTCCTTTTTTTTTAAAACCTCCAGGGATGGTGACACAACCCCCTCCCTGGGCAGCTGTTCCAGGGCCTGACCACCCTTTCAGTAAATGAATTCTTCCTAATATCTAGTCTGAACCTCCCCTGGCACAACTCATGGCCATTTCCTCTTGTCCTATCTCCTGTCACTTGAGAGAAGAGATCAACACTTGCTCTGCCACAGCCTCCTTTCAGGCAGCCGTAGACAGTGATGAGGTCTCTCCTCAGCCTCCTCTTCACCAAGCTTAAAAAACCCCAGGTCCCTCAGCCGTTCCATGTAGGACTTGTTCTCCAGCCCCTTCCCCAGCCTCGTCGCCCTTCTCTGGATGCGCTCCAACACCTCAATATCCTTTTTTGTACTGAGAATCTTTAAGGTTGGAGAAGACCTCTAAGATGATCAAGTCTAACCATCAGCCCAACCCCTCTGTGCCTGCTAAACCATGTCCCGAAGTGCCATGGCTGCACATTTTTTCAACATCTCAGTGGTGAGGCACAGGCACAGATTGCCTTTGGAGGCTGTGGATGCCCCCTCTGTGGAAGTGTTCAAGGCCAGGTTGGATGAAGCTGGTCTAGAGGGAGGTGTCCCTGCCCGTGGCATGGGGTTTGCAATTTGATGGGCTTTAAGGTCCCTTCCAGCCTAAACCATTTTATGAATTTTATGATTCTCTAATCCTATAATTGGACTTCCCTGAACAGTTCCATATAGAGATGAAAAGACAAATTGAAAGATAGCTTTTGCTAAAAACCATATTTATTTTCATGTTTTAAATTGTTTCAGTTGTTTGAGTGCTTGGTGCAGAGAGTAATGGAGATAAAGGGAGAAAGAGGGAGCGTGAGGTGGTGTGGAACTGAAGGTTTTTTAGTTTAAAGCTGATATGTCCACCTGAGCACACTGCTCTCTGTGAGCATGGACTCCTCACTAAATCTTTCTAGTAAAGTGGTGAGATGCTCTGTCCGTGATCAGCCACCAAACTGCCTTCCAAATCTTAGTCTAGACTGAGCGAGGGACGCAGCTGCACTGCCCAGGGCTGTGGAAGGAGGTGTGAACTGTAATGTAAGTCTCCTGATGGCCAGGAATAAACTAAACCCACATTTTTGTTTATTTTCACAGTGGAAAAGGACCAGAGGGTACTGGTGGACAAGAGCTGAACATGAGCCAGTAGTATGCCCAGGTGGCCAAGAAGGCCACCAGCATCCTGGCTTGGATCAGCCAAGGGGTGGCAGCAGGAGCAAGGAAGGGATCGTCTCCCTGCCCTCGGCGCTGGGGAGGCTGCTCCTTGAATCCTGGGTTCAGTTGTGGGCCACTCACTGCAACAAAGACCTTGAGGGGCTGGAGTGCATCTGGAGAAGGGAATGGAGCTGGGGAGGGGTCTGGAGAACAGGGGTTGTGGGGAGCGGCAGAAGGACCTGGGTCTGTTTAGCCTGGAGAAAAGGAGGCTGAGGGAAGACCTCATCTCTCCGTAATACTACCTGGAAGGAGGCTGTAGTGAGGTGAGTGCTGGTCTCTTCTCCCAGGTAGCAAGTGATAGGATGAGAGGAAATGGCCTCAAGTTGCACCAGGGGAGGTTTAGATTGGATACTAGGAAACACGTCTTTACTGAAAGAGCGGTGAAGGTTCCTGACAGAGGCTGCCCAGGGCAGTGGTGGAGTCTCCATCCCTAGAGGTGTTCAAAAAACATGTAGATGTGTCACTTTGGGACATAGTTTAGTAGGTACGGTGGTGTTGGAGTGATGATTGGAATTGATGATCTTGGCGGTCTTTTCCAGCTTTAGTGGTTCTGTGATTCAGCCGTTTCCTCGCTCTGTGACTCACAAGAAGCCCTTGGTAGGCAGATGAATTGATGCAACCTTGTGGTCTCCCAGTGGAAACGTATTTGGCATTGAGTAATATTTATCTTGCAATTTCTAAGCTGTCTTGGCCTATAATATGACTATGAGGCCAGAGCATTAAATTTAATGCCTGAAAATTTACTGTGGTGGTTTTGAGGAACATTTAATATGTTCTTTGGTTATAACTCATAGCTTGTAATCACTTCTGTGCTGGTTGTGACATGGGAGCCATGGGGAAAATGAAAACAACACGGCATGGTTTGGTTCTCCATAATGCCTGAGGCTTGCAAAATGAACTTGGTAGTTCTGAAATACATCTTTTATGTCCATTGTAGTGAATTCTTGCTGATATTTTAGTACAACCTCAAGAAACTTATTGTACTGTCGGTTTTCTAAGAAATACATCTCTCAAAGGTGGATATCACTTTTGATGTATAAGAACATCTTGAAATGACAGAGAGCTCAAACAATTGAATTTCTAGTTAAACAAACATTTCCGTTCCTTTTCCAAAGGGAAAAGCAAGTTTACTAAATGGAAAGGGACAAATTGACAGAGGAAAATTTTGGGTTTAAATGGCAAGATGAGCTCAGATAAGGAGGAGAGAAATACATATAGTAGGTCTTTAAATATATATATATTTTTAATATACTTCTGTGTCGTTTGGAGTACCATAATCCAATGAAAAATGAATCTTAAAAATTTGACATCAGATTTCTGAATTCTAAAAGATATCTATGCGAGGGCTAAGTAACATGTCCTGCTGAACCGTGTTTTTCATGGATTAGTTCCACTGAGCTGTTTGAAACTGAAGTCCCTCTCAGTAAACAGCAAGGCAGCCACTTCAGGGATGCTTTGGCTTGAGGGCTTTCTTGCCGTTGATGATGGTAGGAACCAAGTGTTCCTCAGTTTGAATAAAGATTTCACAAACTTGTACTGAAAGAGCAAACCAGAATTTGTAATTAGAGAAGATGATAGTTTTCCTCTCTGTGGTGTTGGAATTATAAATTTCACTGGTGTGAACGTGTTGTAAATACTTTGCCTGAGTACTTCTTACAAGTCATGGAGTTACAAGTTTAAAGGAAGTTAATCAGAGGAATAGATCTGTTTCAATTGCTTTACAAAAGAAGCGAGAGGATGCAAACTCTTGTGAGTATCTGCGTGACTTAATAAAAGAAGCAAATGATGTGCTAACACAGCCAGAGGGAAAATTGTTGTATCTCTTATTTCCTGAGAAATGTGGGTTTCAGACATAATTAACCCAGCATTCATACACTTGTAGCAATAGTATTGATTAGCTAATCAATGATAACTAAATACACATCTCTAAATTACATAGTTGAAAACACATTGCATTATATCAATGGAAACAAACCAATTAAAGTGCTTTACATGCATACAACTAATCAGGAGTTTAATACATGCTAATTGTGACCAAAATTTTAATTAAGGTGTTGATACATTACATCATATTCAAGAAGGTGAAAAAACTTGAAGTAGTCATGTTCATCATGATCTTATCAAATGATCTCGGAAAGAGGCTATCAAGAAACAATGGTTATTTGCTGCCATTTTTCAGCATTTTCTTGTTACAGGACTTCATCTCTTTATGTGTGTTTCTGTACATTTGTATATACATAGTGCCTGGCTTAGTGAGTACCAATTATAGGGTTGTCTCCATGTGGTATTGTTAAATCCATCTCTTTTTTGTACTATTGTTGCTGTCATCTCCTCTTAGAAAGTGCGATAGATTTAGAGTTTTAGAATTGTAGTATCATAGAATGGTTTGGGTTGGAAGGGACCTTGAAGATAGAATTTTAGAATTGTTTGGTTGGAAAAGACCTTTGAGATCATCGAGTCTGACTGTACCTGTCCACTGCTAAACCATAGAATCATAGAATGGTTTGGATTGGAAGGGACCTTAAAGCCTATCCAGTTCCAGCCCCCGTGCCATGGGCAGGGACACCTCCCACTAGACCAGGCTGCTCAAGGGCCAGTGGCATCTTGGTCTGGATCAGACACAGCGTGGGCAGCAGGAGCAGGGCAGGGATTGTGCCCCTGCACTTGGCACTGGTGAGGCCACACCTCGAGTACTGGGGTCAGTTTGGGCCCCTCACTACAAGAAGGACATTGAGGGGCTGGAGCGCGTCCAGAGAGCGGCAATGAGGATGGGGAGGGGCCTGGAGAACAAGTCCTACGAGTAGTGGCTGAGGGACCTCGGGTTGTTTAACCTGGAGAAGAGGAGGCTGAGGGGAGACCTCATCACTTGTCTACAGCTGCCTGAAAGGAGGTTGTGGCGAGGTGGGTGTTGGTCTCTTGTCCCAAGTGACAA
The DNA here is from genome assembly GCA_033556795.1 of Tapera naevia. NCBI lineage: Eukaryota > Metazoa > Chordata > Aves > Cuculiformes > Neomorphidae > Tapera > Tapera naevia. The sequence goes on along the minus strand of JAUMJJ010000079.1, from coordinate 35,579,570 downwards.
TAGGACGAGAGGAAAGGGCCACAGGTTGTTCAGACTGGACATTAGGAAAAATTTCTTCACTGAAAGGCTTCTCAGGCCCTGGCAGAGGCTGCCCGGGGAGGTGGTGGAGTCGCCATCCCTGAAAGTGTTTAAAAGACGGGTTGATGAGTTTCTCAGGGCCATGGTTTAGGAAGGGGACAGATACGGTGGGAATCAGTGACCTCAGAGGTCTTTTCCAACTAGATGATTTTATGATTCTATGAAGGCCTCATCCAACCTGGCCTTGAACACCTCTGGGGATGGGGCATCCACAACTTCCCTGGGCAACATGTGCCAGTGCCTCACCATCCTCACTGTGAAGAAGTTTTTCCTAATGTTTATCTAAATCTTCTTTCAATGTAAAGCCATTCCCCCTCGACCTATCACTACATGCCCTTGTAAAAAGGCATGTGCTGCAGAAGATCGGTGGTGAAGATTAATTGATCGATTGTTGGTGGCTGCAGCAGGACAAATATGTTTGTGCATAGAATCTTTATTCTGAGTAAAGTAAGATTTGTGTGCTGCATTATTACTCTGAGAGTGCTAACAAATCATAATTTTCTCTTTATAAAATGACTGGATAATAATAATTTGTATCAGTGTCCCTATTGTTGCATTCCTTTTATTTTGCATGTGAACTATGGTGTCTTTAAATAGACAAAAGGTAGTTAAGTACATAGTGCTGAGAATTAAATAGAAATTGGAGACTTTACAAATCTCTTTCTGAAGTGAGTAGTGTAAAAATGAATAGTAACAGCGTAGTATCAACTTGATCCATGCAGGAGTAGATGGGAAATAGGTGGGGGAAGAAGTGCTAAACGTGTGAAAAGCAGCTGAGAGACAAAACTGCTCTCTTGGGGATTAATTAGGGTTTGGATTGAGTTCAAAGTTAACACACCTGAATTCAGATGTCTTTAAATGCAGTGGTTGCCTGTTCTTCCCTTTGCCCAGAGAGGTGGTAGATGCCCCATACCTGGAAACAGTCAAGATTAGGTTGGATGGGACTCTGAGCAATCTGATCTGGTTGAAGATGTCCCTGCTCACTGCAGGGGGGTTGGGATAACCTTCATGGTTCCTTCCAGCCCAAACCATTTTATGATTCTGTTCTTTGATTAAGTAGTCACTGTTCATGGAACCCTGATAGGTGCCCTGCTAAGAACACTCGTGTCTACTTTAGGGCTTGTGGCCCATGGACAGGTGATGACTTTCCCTGCCTTGTGCTGGGTGTCACGTATGTAGGAACAAGGACATGGGTACAGAACTGTGCACCCAGTCAATTCCTCTGGCTCTGTGACAAATTTGATTTGAAAAATGTTTTGATGATGTAATTTAGAATTTTCCTGTTGAAAACAAAGCAAACTTAGTTAAACAAGTTTTTTTGGTTTAAAACCAAGTGTTTTCATTTGGGGCATCTCTAGAAAAATATAATGCAAGAAGAAGTTGAACTTTACCCACGGGTTTTGGGATGCGGAGTCTCTCACCAGGTATGTGAAATCCAGCTTTCTCTCCTTCCTTTGCCTGTCAGAATTTTAAGTGACATTCCACTGCTTTCCAAGAGGTTTCCTTGCACCAAGTAGTGAAGGAAACACTTTTTTTTCAGGTAATTTTCAGCCCTTGACCCTTTGTCTGTTTTATAAAGAAACATTCACTGTAGCAGGGAAGTGTACCCAAGTGCCTGGTTTCCAAAGGAGTTTTGCAAGTGTCCTAAAATCAGTCTAAGATGAACCTTGGTGTTATTCTTAATCTACTGCTCTACGATTTGATGCTAGATTATCACTGGATGATCTAAAATGCATTTTTCAGTGTATGTACTCATGAGGATTTGCTGGTAGATTGTCAGGAACCTGAAAGCAAGGAGGAAAATAGGGTTCTTAGAATCATAGAATGGCCTGAGTTGAAAGGGACCCACAAGGATCATTGAATCCAACTCCTGCACAGGACAAACCCAACATCCACAGCGTGTGTCTGACGGCATTGTCCTAATGCTTCTGGAATATTGTCAAGCTTAGTGCTGTGACTGCTTCCCCAGGGAGCTGTTCCAGTGCTCCACCACCCTCTGAGTGAAGAACTTTCCAATTACCTAACTGAAATCTCCTCTGACACATCTTCCTGCCGTTCCCTTGAGTCCTATCACTGGTCAGTATCACAAAGAGATCAGTGGCTGCTCCTTCTCCTTTCCTTGTGAGGGAACAGTAGAAGGCTATGAGATCCCTCCTTAATCTCCTCTTCTCCAGGCTGAACAGACCAAATTACTTCAGTCTCTCCTCATACTTCTTCCCCTCCAGACCCTTCCCCAGCTTTGTGGCCTCCTCTCGACACTCCCCAGTAGTGTGATGTGCTTTTTATACTGTGGCACCCAAACTGAACACAATATTCAAGGTGGGGTCTCACCAGTGCAGAGCAGAGTGGGGTGAGATGTTAAGATAAACAGAAAGGGAAAATGACTGTTGAATTACACACAGAGGTGTATACAAAATATGTCAAGGGCTAGCAGTTTTATTACAAAATGATCAAGAAATCAGGCCCAGCCAGCATGGATTTAGGAGGGGTAGGTCCTGCCTGACCAACCTGATCTCCTTTTACGATCATGTGACTCGCCTGGTGGATGAGAGGAAGGCTGTGGATGTGGTATACTTGGATTTCAGTAAGGCCTTTGACACGGTCCCCCACAGTAGACTCCTAGGGAAGCTGGCAGCTCGTGGACTAGATGGGAGCACTCTGTGCTGGGTTAGGAATTGGCTGGATGGCCGAGCCCAAAGAGTGGTGGTGAATGGTGTCTCATCCAGTTGGCGGCCGGACACCAGTGGTGTCCCCCAGGGATCGGTATTGGGTCCCGTCCTGTTTAATATCTTTATTGACGATTTGGATGAGGGGATTGAGTCCATCATCAGCAAATTTGCAGATGATACCAAGCTGGGAGGAAGAGTTGATCTGCTGGAGGGTAGGATGGCCCTACAGAGAGACCTGGACAGATTGGAGAGCTGGGCCGATTCTAATGGGATGATGTTTAATAAGTCCAAATGTCGGGTACTTCATTTTGGACACAACAATCCCATGCAGAGCTCCAGACTGGGGACAGAGTGGCTGGAGAGTAGTCAGGTAGAAAAGGACCTGGGAGTGCTGGTGGACAGGAAGCTCACCGTGAGCCAGCAGTGTGCCCAGGTGGCCAAGAAGGCTAATGGAATCCTGGCCTGCATCAGGAATAGTGTAGTAAGCAGGACCAGAGAAGTTATTGTCCCCCTGTACTCGGCACTGGTCAGGCCTCACCTTGAATATTGTGTCCAGTTCTGGGCCCCTCAGTATGGGAAAGATGTTAGGATACTGGAATGTGTTCAGAGGAGGGCAACGAAGATGGTGAGGGGGCTGGAGCACAAGCCCTATGAGGAGCGACTGAGGGAGTTGGGGCTGTTTAGCCTGGAGAAGAGGAGGCTCAGGGGAGACCTCATTGCTCTCTACAACTCCCTAAAAGGAGGTTGTAGTCGGGCAGGGGTTGGTCTCTTCTCTCAGGTGACCAGTGGCAGAACCAGAGGGCATGGACTTAAGCTTCGTCAGGGAAAGTTTAGACTTGATGTGAGGAAAAAATTCTTCACTGAAAGGGTGATTGGCCATTGGAATGAGCACCCAGGGAGGGGGTGGAGTCACCTACCCTGGAGGTGTTTAAAGGGAGACTGGATGAGGCACTGAGTGCCATGGTCTAGATGATGGTTGGTGTTAGTGTTAGGTTATAGGTTGGACTTGATGATCTCAGAGGTCCTTTCCAACCTTATGATACTGTGATACTGTGATACTGTGATATTCCTGAAATATGCCGTTTTAGGTGGTGGGAAATTTCATGGACTGAATGTGATCTTATTAAAAATGTCAAACAGGTAAATTAAGGTCGTTATTCTGCCCTACTTGCCTGGTTGGAGTACTGGGTTATATTTTGAGCATTTCTTTAAAAATAGCACAAATGAATGAGGTTGACTCTGTGTGGTCAACAAATACACTGATTTTTGCAGAATAAAATTTAAGAAGAGATTTCAGGAGGATTCAGAATGTTTTCCCTCAATAACTAAGTAACTAACAGTGAAACCTGAGGCACTGCAGTCAGCAAAGAGGGCAACTTTTCCACTTAATAACAGAGCAGCAGATACTGCAATGCCCATTTCTTGTTTGAAATCCTGAACAATAAATAGTGTTAAGGAGTGCTAAGGGAGATAAAGTTCAATTTTGTGTCTCAATTCTACGTTTCTTCCATAAGAACTTGTGACTGAGCGAGGCACAACAGGAACATGCTGCCAGGACCAGAAAAAAAGGCTGATGTTGGGTGAATGGAATTTTCCTCTTGCCCTTCTAGAGCTAGCAAGATGAGAAATTTAGCTTTCTACAGAACTTACAGACAAAGCAAGATTAAAAACAGTGACCTAATACGCCCCACTGGAGTATGAGGGCCAGAGGCTGAATATTCTGTGAATGAGCAACTCCCTCCTTACTTGATTAGAATGGTTTGAGTTGGAAGGAACCTTGAAGCCCATCCAGTTCCAACCCCCCTGCCATGGGCAGGGACACCTCCCACTGGATCAGGGGGCTCAAAGCCTCATCCAGCCTGGCCTTGAACACTTCCAGGGATGGGGCAGCCACCACTTCCCTGGGAAACCTGGGCCAGGGCCTCCCCACCATCACAGAGAAACATTTCCTCCTAATTTCTCACCTCAATCTCCCCTCTTTCAGCTTCAAAGTGTTTCCCCTCATCCTATCCCTGCACAACCTGAGAAAGAGCCCCTCCCCAGCTTTCCTGGAGCCCCTTTCAGTCCTGGGAGGCTGCTCTAAGGTCTCCTCACAGCCTTCTCTTCTCCAGGCTGAGCAATCCCAACTCTCTCATCCTGTCCTCATAGCAGAGGTGCTCCAGCCCTCGGATCACTTTCATGGCCTCCTCTGGACTCTCTCCAACAGATCCATGTCCTTCCTGTGCTGAGGACTCCAGAACTGAATGCAGGGCTCCAGTCAGGGTCTCATCAGAGTGGGCCAGAGGGGGAGAATCCTCTCCCTTACCCTGCTGGTCTCACTTCTTTGAATACAGCCCAGGTTACGATTGGCTTTCTGGGCTGCAAGCACACATTGCCTGCTCATATTGAGCTTCTCATCCACGGGCACTCGCACTCCCGAGTCCTTATCTTCAGGGCTGCTCTAAATCCATCCTCTGCCTGGCTGGTATTTGCATGTTCACGTGCTTACTTTTTAATGTTGGTATGAGAAAACTGAAAATCAAGCACCTTCAAAGAGAAAGATGTTCAAAGACAAAGTTTACTAACAGTAGAAACTTGAATTAGAACCCATTTTGTAGCTGGGTCGTGTTCTATCTATGAGGTAAATTTGAGGGTTCCCCTGCTCTGTGTCCATGCCCAGCTGCTGGACAGTTTAGGGTTTGTCCCACTTTCTCAAGATGCCCACTTTTTAGTTTTGCAGTTGCTTTTGGAGCTGGCTGGGATTTAGCACCGAGGCCTCTCTTGTGAGTTATACCACAAGCAGCTTGTCTTTTTTTTTTTTATAGAGGACAGGCATAAACCTACAGAGTTCACAATTTGTTATACTCTTTGAAATACGTGCTGTAGCACCTTTGTGGCCACCCAGCACGGCTGTGGAGGCTCTGACTGTGCTGTACTTAAGTGCTGCTTGGCTTGCTGTGCCCAGAACAGGCTGCAGGATGCAGGTTGGGTGTAGACCAGCTGCCCTGGCCTTAGCTTCTGGGCTGAAGATGTCATCATCCCCATCCTGTGACTAGTACAGGGCAAAGTTTAGCTGGTCAGGTTGGGCTCTCCAGGGCAGGACAGTGACATGCCCAAATGAGTGCTCTCTGCTTCACAGTAAAAATGCCCCCTTCCTGGAGGTGTTCAAAGCCAGGCTGGATGGGGCCTTGAGCAACCTGGTCTAGTGGAAGGTGTCCCTGCCCATGGCAGGGGGGGTTGGAACTGTGTTATCTTTAAGGTCTTTTTCAACCCAAACCATTCTGTGCTTCTATGATTCTATCAGTGTTCACTCCGAGCAGCCTCCACGGTGTGTCTCCAGCTGCATCTCTGCACCGTGATGTAGTCAGCTACCTCAGAGAAATCACTGCAGTTGTCTCATTTTACTCTTAAGGATCAACTTTCAGGCTGTTGAATCCAAATATTAGCCATGCGATGAGATGAATTAGTCAGAAGGCTTAAATTCCTCAGAGCTGCAAGTGTACCCTGCGTCGCAACAGCTAATCCTTAAATATAAATTGCACACTGACAATAATCCATCTATGCAAGCCTAGGTTTCTTCTTATTTCTGACTGTTGACTCTGTAATTTTATCAAGTTTGACATAAAACTTCTGAATGATATTTAACTGTAGTGTCTGTGTGTGTATAGCACGGTTTGCTTCATACTCCTGAGTTGAAAAGAAATAAAATTATGTCCGTTCTCACCGCAGGAGATTGGACTGGATGAGCTTTAAAGATCCCTTCCCACCCAACCCATTCTATGATTTCTTAATTCTACAGGACTTCTTTGCCCATTGCAGTTTTTCAAGGGCAAGAGGGCAACCCTTGAGCATAAGAGAGGACAACAGCAGCTTTTGATAGCAACCCACCAATCCAGGTGCAGTAAATCCTGGAGCATCAAACTTGAAGTTATGATTTTTCTGCTAGGGAAAGGGCAGCAGTCAATGGGGAAAAAAAGTAAATAAACCAGTGGATATTCAGATGAGACAGAAGGAGATTGAAGACAGTGGTGAGGGCCTCTGAAAAACTGGAATTATTTTGGTGCTTCCAGCTAAGGGATGAGGTTAAATGCATATTCACCAGGTCTCGCAGGGTACAAGAAGAAAAGACAAGGATGGGGTTGTTTTTAAACATTCTCTATGGAAATAAAACTTTTAACTCTCTTGTATAGAAGGTCAAGTCTGAAGTCCTTGAAGTGTTGCTGCTGGCTTCCTCAGAGCATCACCCTAGGGTCTTACTGCCACTTTCAGGTGGTTTACAGCCCAGGGCTGAAGAACCTGTTTGAATACTTGAAAACTTTTGTCAAATCCTGCAAATCATGGAAAAAACCACTGAAATACTTGTAAAAGAGAAATGTTCTTTCCTTTCTCCCCCAAGAGAGAACAGAAGTAGCTTTTGTATATACATGTCTTTTTATTCCTTTTAAATACAGTCTTACATAAAGGAAAGTCCTCTCAATAAAAGAGGTGGTTAAGAGTTTATGCAAAAACCAGCCAGCACAGAACAAACAACCCATAACAGTCCAACAGTTTCCATATGAAGAGAATTCCTTCTGTACTGGGCAGAAATTGTCTGAGATGTGTGGTAGACAGGTATAACTATACTTTAAAATGCTATCCTTTAGAACAACAGCGTTTCCAGTAGAAACCAACCTAAAATAAGCTTTCATGTGAACTGAACAATTTGCGGGGCTGGTTCTGCAGACTGATTGCTGCTCTGCAGAGTTTAATGCTTTCAGAAGCAGTGATGTCTATTTTGTACTTCAATAAATATATCTAAATGAATATTAAAAGAATGGTCCACCTTGTTTAAGGAGACGTTCTGATTGATATATGCTCTGTGATACTTTTAGTCAGCAGGGAGTGTTCAGATATTGATAAGCATATGCAAATAATCCCTTTTGGAGAAGACTTCAGAATTTTTCATACAGAAAGCAACAATTTCATTTGATTTTTTTTTACATTTAGTCATTTTTGAATAAAGGTGACATTCTGGGTAAAATTAAAAGCATTGAAGTGCATAACTAGGAAATGATCTCTGAAAATCATCAGGTGATCCATGAGGTTTTCTCATGGAAACTGAAAGAGGAAAGAACTGCAAATACAGAACTGCAATATCGTCAGGTAATAAGGGTGCAGCTGGTAAAGAGAACAAAACTGTGATATTGGAAAGAATCATAGAATTATAGAATGGCTTGGGTTGGAAGAGACCTTAAAGATAATCCAGTTCCAACCTTCCACTGGATCAGGTTGATCAAAGCCTCATCCAGCCTGACCATGAACGCGTCCAGGGATGGGGCAGTCACAGCCTCTCTGGACAACCTGTTCCATAGAGAAAGAAACATGATGGACTTCTGTAATTAAAGAGAGTAGATCAGGATAAATAAAGATTTAGGATAACTACAACTAGTGAAGATTTTTCAGTAATAGATTTCTAAGGTTGAGTTCCAGAATTTGATAACATTTTCTCAAAACTATGAAGTCTGATGCCACCACCAGAACCGAATTCTAGTCCATAGAAATTAGTCATCTTGGTTGAGTATGTGAGGTTAAATAAAGTCTTGTTTGACTTCAGTGACTTTATCTTTGATCCCTGCAGATGGGGATCTGGGGGTTCTGGTTGATGGCAAGTTGAACATGAGCCAACAGTGAGCCCTGGCAGCCAAGAGGGCAACCGTGTCCTGGGGGGCATCAAGCACAGCATCGCCAGCCGGGTGAGGGAGGGGATTGTCCTGCTCTGATCTGCTCTGGGGCAGCCCCACCTCCAGCACTGGGGGCACTTTTGGGGGCCACAGTAGAAAAAGGGCATCAAACTCCTGGAGAGTGTCCAGAGGAGTCCACAAAGATGGGGAAGGGTCTGGAGGGGAAGAAGTATGAGGAGAGGCTGAAGGCACTTGGTCTGTTCAGCCTGGAGAAGAGGGGACTCAGAGAGGATCTCAGAACTCTTTACTGCCTTCTCACAAGGGAAGGAGGTGAAAGAGGTGCTGAGCTCTTCTTGCTGGTGACCAGTGACAGGCCCTGAGGAAATGGCAGGAAGATGTGCCAGGGGAGGTTTAGATTGGATAGTAAGAAAAAGTTCTTCACCCAGTGGGTACTGGAGCACTGGAACAGCTCCCCAGGGAAGTAGTCATGACACTGAACCTGACAATATTCCAGAAGCATTTGGACAAGACCCTCAGACCCACAGTGTGAATGTTGGGATTGTCCTGTGCAAACAAACAGGGACAATACTTGTGGGTCCCTTCCAAAACAGGAAGATTCTGTGTAAAATTCTGACAGGCAAGGTGTTCTCGTGGCACTGCAGTTGGCATTTCCAGAAAGGCAGTGTTAATGAGAGAGAGACTGTGATCTCTCCAGTTTCATCTGCGGTGTTTCATGTTGCGTGTGAATCATGGCTTAAATTCTGAAGTTTTGCAAGCAGGGTTTCTTGGTGGGAGTCAGACAGGTGGACAACCCAGTTTCTATTTGGTTTCACTGCTGATTTTGAAAGGCACAGAGGTCATACATGTTTATGTAATCTTCCACAAGATCCAAGGACCGTGATAAAGCAGCAGAAACACAAACTGGCCACACGCACAATACCTGCTTGAGTAGATCCCAAACTTTCAAGGTCTTTTTGGCTTGGTACGAACAATGTGTTCAGATTTGTAAAGGAGCAATACAGCTTGTTTCTTAGAAAATGACGTTAAAGCAGGGGTCAAGCTCTCACATTAATTACCTGGAGGTCATTTGGAGAAAACTACTATCAAATGTGTGGAAAAAAGGTTTTATATTCTCACAGAAATTATGATCTGCTGTTTCTATGGAAACTGCAACAGTAGTTCATAAAAGCTCTTTAATGGAGGTTTACAAAAGCTTAACATCCTGAAGTCTGGCAACATCTACGGAAAAAGCACACTCACACAGACGTGAGGCCAATTTAATCTCTGCTGCAACTCTTTGATTTCAGCCAGAGTTGCATCAGGCATGAAGTGAGGCCCTAGCATTTAATAGTTTTATAAGGTATCGCGATAAATATTATGAGATGATATTGGAATTGTAATTCTCAATCGTTCTCCTCTATTGGACACACACACACACGCTGTCGTACTGTCAACCTGATGAAATGGAGCAGATCTTGGAGGAATAGAACTGTTTAAAAATGAATGTTATTTCAATCTGTAGAACATTCTAGCCTAGAATTTCACTTTTAGATTTCCATGTTCCATTAATTGTGCTTTTCTGGTGGCTTCAGTCTGGAGCGAGGCTGAACATCCTGCTCTTTTACGTATGCTTAACTTTAAGCATTGGGAAGGGGAAGATTTAGATTAGAAATTAAAAAGAAGTTCGCAATGAGAGTGGTGAGGCACTGACATGGGTTACCCTGGGAAGTTGTGGATTCCTCCTCCCTGGAAGTGTTCACAGCCAGGTTGGATGGGGCCTTGAGCAACCTGGTCTGGTGGAAGGTGTTCCTCCCAATGGCAGTGGGCTTTGAGATCCCTTCCAAATCAAAACCGTTCTATGATTCTGTGATTCTGTATGAATAGTAATATTGATTCCAGTGCATAAAGATCAGAAAATGCTTAAGTGCTTCACTGACTTAGAGCCAGATTGCTCAGCTGCTAGCATGAAAACACCCAATATCAATGATTAATACTGAGGATAACTGGTATTTGCATTTTCTTAGATAGTTTATAACTATTCCAAGATGAATACTTTTTTTATCTAAGAATTATCATTATAATGAATTTTAGGGTCACATGATGGACTGGAGTTTGCTTTCTTTTAGTTGAGAAGACTCATAAACACAAATCTTCCAAAAAGAGGAATAGCGTGATGTTGTAGTTCAAAGTGGGAAGATATAGTTAATTTTGAGAAGATTCAAATCATTGCTGAAACCTGTCATATAAATCTCGGCATTGATGAGGCTGCACCTTGAGCACTGTGTTCAGTTCTGGGCCACTCACTACCAGAAGGACATTGAGAAGCTGGAGCACGTCTGGAGAACGAGGCTGGGGAAGGGGATGGAGAACAAGTCTTATGAGGAGTGGCTGAGGGAACAGGGATTGTTCAGCCTGGAGAAAAGGAGGCTGAGGGGAGACCTCATCACAGCCTACAGTGGCCTGAAAGGAGGTTGTAGTGAGACCAACATGAGAGGAAATGACCTCAGGTTGTGCCATGGGAGGTTCAGATTAGACATCAGGAGGAATTTCTTCACTGAAAGGCTTCTCAGGCCCTGGCAGAGGCTGCCCAGGGAGGTGGTTGAGTCCCCATCCCTGGAGGTTTTTAAAAGATGGGCACATGATGGACTGAGTGGTATGGTTTAGTAGTGCTCAAGTACAGTTGGACTCGATGGTCTGTCTCAAAGGTCTTTCCAACAAAATGATTCTATGATTTTATGGTCATTAAAGCTCAATAACTGTCCCAGTAAAAAAGATGTGGGTGGAGTAATGGTGAAGTAGAGGGCATTATGTGATTTAATGGAAGTAATGGAAACCCCTTGCCTGCAGACAGTAGTTCTATGTGATTTTTTTGCTTTCTCCTAAGACTTTTTAACAACTCCCATTTGTTGAGGGTAATGAACTACCTTACAGGATTAAGCCACAGGCTATTGATTCGTTGTTCTTTTGTGTCTGTATCTGCTAATGAACACGTAAGCAACTTAGGATGAAATTAATAGTAAAACTGAGCTCATCTGCATAAAAAAGGGATTTTCTTCTTTTGATAAATGAATATCAGATGAACAGGGAGAAAAGAGAATGGCTAAAATATGTTTGCAGCATTAGCATCATTTAAAGCTGAATCCTCCAGTTGTCCCTCCTTTTGGTGTATCAGTTGGGTTGGGTGTAAACACTAAGTCTCCTTTTAAACTAAACCAAGTCATCCTATTGGAAAGTGAAGCCTGAACTTGTGACTGCCTAAAGAGGCAGCTCCATACACATGTGCAGTCAGAGGAGCAGAGAAAGAGTAGGCCAGGGAACATCTTGTGCCACATACAATGTACAAATAGGGACTATGGCAACCACTGATTTATTTTGGTGGAACTGAATTACTTGCTCCTGTAAACATAACGACTGAGTTTAGGAATATAAAAATCAAATCCTGTCTTTGTGGCCGTTGTTCTATGAGGCCACAGTCTGCACTTAAATTCTGAAGTCCTTGGAGGTGGAAGTTTGCTAACAGTATCCAGGAACCACGTGAGTGCTGTTGACTGGAAGGATGTGCTTGAAGATGTTGAAAAATTATCTCAGGTGAATTAAGTTTCAGTTTGATTTCAACTACAAACTCAATTAAAAGAAAATAGGGGATGTTACTGATGTCTGTAAGTGATGTGTGTTAGCAAGTGTGAGTGGAACTTGAATATATACATTGTAGAGAATTCCCTGAGATGTTCGCTGCACTGATGATGTCACTTGACTTACATGACTGGCTGCCAAAGGGGGCATGACTGACTCTGTAGCTGTTCAACCGTTACGAGAGGACGAGAGGAAATGGCCTCAAGTTGTTCCAGGGGAGGCTTAAATTGTGTATTAGGAAAAAATTCTTTACTGAAAGAGTGGTGAAACACTGGAAGAGGCTCTGCAGGACAGTGGTGGAGTCCCCATCCCGAGAGGAGTTAAAAAAAATGCAGAGATGTGGCACTTGGGGCCATGGTTTAGTTGGCAGAGTGGTGTTGGGCTGATGGTTGGACTGGAGGATCTTAGAGGTCTTTTCCAACGGGAATGATTCTGTGATGGTATTCACATAGGCACACAGTGAAAAGTGAGTAGAAGCAGTATTGTGCTTTTATTGTTTTTGCTTTTAGAATAAAGTAGAATTAAATTGAAGTCTGTGGCCAAAACCCCACTATCTTCAATGAGGACAGCTGTTTTAATCATTGACTGAAGGGTTCTTCTCCCTGTATCTCACTAATTAAAATAAAACAATAGCCAAAAAACAAAACCCAGTAAATGTAACAAGATCCATACGTAGTAATGACACCAAATATTTTGGGATTTTTATGGAGACCCTGATTCTGCTACAGGCTTTTCCTGTTGAGGATCCAAGACCAAAATAGATACCGACAAAGACCAACAGATTCTCAGTTGCGATGTGCAGGTTCACTTCAGTGAATCTTTTCACGGGTCTGGGTCTGTAACCTCTGGGTTGCAAGACTCTGCCATACTCAGGTGAAATAGAAAATTAGTCTTCTTGTGTTGCCTACACCACAACCCAGGTTCTTTGTCAGCATATTACATTGCTGTGTTATTCTTAAAATACTTGAAAGAGCCTGATTTCTAGGAACTGTTTGTCTCTTCAGTATGTTCACCCTATATGTAGAAAGAAAAACAATGAACAATGTAATTTAAATCTTAGTAACCTGCTTCAAATTTGGCTGTCCATATAATTTCAATCCATGGAGCATTGCTGACAATATATATTTAATTAAATATCATCTGTTTCTTCATTAATATGTGGTTCTTTTTGGCTGTTTTGTTGTTTCCTTTGTGCAGAAGTCATCCAATAAATTTGCATCAGCCCTGATGTATTTTCTTCATTAGATGCTTGGGATGATGAGTCCCCAGGCGGGCCTTAATTTGATTTATGTGTACAAAGAATTGAACCTTTTTACCAATTAAAACCAAAATGAAACAAACCATAACAGAACAACCTTCATTGAAGTGTTGGGAAGTGCTACCGTGCTACCATTTAGTCTCTTCCTTTTGAAAAATAGTATGGAGAAACTGCAAAGCTGTCATAGCAAACTATTTTCATCCCTTCCACTACTTCAGGGGGGCTACAGGAAAGCAGGGAATGGGCTCTTTATAAGGAAGTGCAGGGATAAGAGAAAGAGGAATGGTTTGAAACTGAAAGAGGAGAGATCTACGTGAGATCTTAGGAAGAAATGTTTTCCTGTGAAGGTGGGGAGGCCCTGGCCCAGGTTGCCCAGAGCAGTGGTGGCTGCCCCATCCCTGGAGGTGTTCAAGGCCAGGTTGGATGGGGCTTTCAGCAACCTGATGCAGTGGGAGGTGTCCCTGCCCATGGCAGAGGCGTTGGAACTGGATGGGCTTTAAGGTCCCTTCCAACCCAAACCATTCTATAATTTGGTAATATCTTAAACATTGCCTAGAGAGTTGGGCTTGTTCAGCCTGGAGAAGAGGAGGCTTTGGGGGACCTCTTCGCGGCCTCCCAGTACCTGAAAAGGGGCTCCAGGGAAGCTGGGGAGGGACTTTTTACAAGGGTCTGGAGTGACTGGACAAGGGGGAATGGCTTTAATTTGGGAGGGGGAAGATTTAGATTAGACATTAGGAAGAAATTCTTCACAATGAGAAGATCTACATTCAAATTCCTCTTTCACAATGGGGGGCAACTGGAAATCTTTAATTAAATGATTGCAAATATTTTTATTTTAAACAAATGCAAATTTATTTTAAACAAATGCAAAACATTGTTTTTTTATCTTAAATTGTTTTGAGAAGTAGCTGAATTGATGTTATATGGCATAAAAATTGAAATGATATAGACTGTGGTATGGGAAAATTTTCTTCTAGCAGTGGAAGTCTGGCATTATCATAGGCAATGTGAAACACATCTACCATGAGCAATGGGTAAGTGTAATTATAAGTGTATGAACACGACAGATCACATACTGAGTTCCTAATTGAAAACATCGTGGTCATTGTTTTCCTATTTTCCTCCTAATGAATGATTCTGATTTCTCGGAGTGATTTCTAATATTTTGCTACTTGATCGTAGTTTGAAGTTTGGTCAGCAAACATAGACCTTAATTTTGCAAACTGTTACTCATGTGGTGCACCTTTTCCTGGTAGATTGTTCAGCTGAATTAGATCTTGTGTGATTAATTTGCAGTAGAGTGCGAGCACATTTCTGCAGAGTAAGTGCTGCTTAAGCATAAATATAGCAGGTTCCTGGTTTTCATCTTTCTCACATCTCAGCCCTGCCTTTTGCAGGAATATGTTTTGAGATCAGATGCCCAACAGCACTAATGAGGGTGACATTGACCCCCAGGAGCCTGTTTGTTCTTCTGTGTCCTTCACCCAGCTGAGAACCTATGCATTAAAGTGTGTTACACACAATAAAATAATGCAGGAGTAATACCTATTGTGACCATATTTCTCCATCCCTAATTACTGTCTTGAGATTTATAATGAGATAAATGAGTTTGGCTTGAGCCTGCTATCAATTACGTGTGCTTTATAATGAAGTTCAGTTAGGCTGGAGAAATGATTTGGTTCGGTTCACGTGCACAAGCCTGGGGTGTGCAGCCCATTGATTTCCACTTCTGAGTCATTCGTGTCTCAGAAGTCTCGCCCTCTGCATTCCAGGGCTTTTGTCTCTCACACTTCTGAAATATTATCCCTAAATTAAAGTGTTAAACTGGGTATAATTTGCCTTTCCCGGTTCAGGAAGCTTGTGGCAAATTTAAGGTCTGAATCCAAATCTTTTAAATCTGACTTCAGCGTTTTTAGGGTTCACACAGTTTAGATCTATGATTGTAACTACTGTGACTTCTTTACTTAAGTCACTTAATCTCCCTGTATTAATTTTTTTCCTTGTCAAGAACTAGCACTAATTCAAATTATATCTCTTTCCGTTGCTGATTATGTCATTAACATTTAATACTGATTTGAACATCAAAACCACTAATCAAGTGCAAATATTAATGGCTCTGTTTTGTAGCTTTTCCTGTGACCAAGGTTGTAAGTGCTGTGGATCATAGAATCACAGGATGTCTTGAGTTGGAAGGGACCCACAGGGATCATCGTGTCCAGCTGGATCTGTTATGGCCCATGAGTTCTCAGGGCAAAACCAATTCCTGGTACAGCAACTCTTTGTGAGGAAAGGTTGGAAGGATTTTTTGCCTTCCTCCTTTACTTCCTCAAAGTCTCCTTGGTGGTGGAAAAGTGATTTATGGTAAGGTGAGCCCTGTCCATTCCCAGTTACACTCACTTACTTCCTGATCTGTCCACATTTTTCTCTCCTTGTTGATCAGTCCTAACTCTACCCTTGGACTTCTTTTTGGGAAGGTGGATGGATACCATTTGGTTGGCAGCAAAAATTAAGCTGCTTGGTTTAATAGAAGGCTGCATGTATAAATGAATATAATGCAACGATCTGCTAATTAATCAGTCTAGATGACCTCATGGTTACGAATCTATGAATCTTTCCTTTCCAAACAGGAATTCTTTCATTCATGATCTGTCTTCTGGAGCTTGGCTTTTATTAAATCGGTGCTTTCTATGATGTCTTTTTAGAATCATAGAATCATCTGGTTGGAAAAGACCTCCGAGATTGAGTCCAACCGTACCTGTCCACTTACTAAACCATGTCCCTGAGAAACTCATGTACCCATCTTTTAAACACCTCCACCTTTCTTCAGTAGGCCCCCCCCTCTTTCTAGTGGCTTTTTGCTGCTGGGAATATAAAATTTGTGTATGTGCAGTGAACCATAATAACCACAGCACCACCATCAGAAAGATGTCACTCTTCTTGTACCATTTAGTGTCTCAGATACCTTAGGAATCTAAAATAGCATTAGCTATATTTAACTACTTGAATATTTCCAAATGTGTCACGGGAGCACAGTGACTTCCTTTCATTATTTTTGGTGCAGCTCAGTGTATTAAATATGCATTTATAAATATAGGTACCAATAGCATGACTCTCTTGGCTCTTTTGAATGATGCAAACATCAGCAAGTTTGCAGATGATACCAAGCTGGAAGGAAGGGTTGATCTGCTAGAGGGTAGGATGGCCCTACAGAGAGACCTGGACAGACTGGAGAGCTGGGCTGATTCTAATGGGATGATGTTTAATAAGTCCAAATGTCGGGTACTTCATTTTGGACACAACAATCCCATGCAGAGCTACAGACTGGGGACAGAGTGGCTGGAGAGGAGTCAGGCAGAAAGGAACCTGGGAGTGCTGGTTGACAGGAAGCTCAATATGAGCCAGCAGTGTGCCCAGGTGGCCAAGAAGGCCAATGGCATCCTGGCCTGCATCAGGATTAGTGTGGCGAGAGGAGGGCAATGAAGTTGGTGAAGGGGCTGGAGCACAAGCCCTACGAGGAGCGACTGAGGGAGTTGGGGCTGTTTAGTCTGAAGAAGAGGAGGCTCAGGGGAGACCTCATTGCTCTCTACAATTACCTAAAAGGAGGTTGTAGTCGGGCAGGGGTTGGTCTCTTCTCTCAGGTGACCAGGGACAGAACTAGAGGGCAGGGACTCAAGCTTCGTCAGGGAAAGTTTAGACTTGATGTTAGGAAAAAGTTCTTCACTGAAAGGGTGATTGGCCATTGGAATGAGCACCCAGGGAGGGGGTGGAGTCACCGCCCCTGGAGGTGTTGAAGGGGAGACTGGATGAGGCACTGAGTGCCATGGTTTAGATGATGGTTGGTGTTGGTGTTGGGTTATAAGTTGGACTTGATGATCTCAGAGGTCCTTTCCAACCTTATGATACTGTGATACTGTGAAACAGTGGGGTGGTATCTTTGCTGGTGCTTTGATCTAGCATGGAACCACTGAGCATCTTGCCCAAATTCTGAATTAACACTGAAAAACAATTGAGTGCAGCAAATAATTTAACTTCATGATTCTGGTGATTCTCTGCCTTCCATCTGACAGTGTGTCTTCCAGGGTTATGTGCCCTTGCTCAGCCTCTTGGGATGTGGTTGCTGTTTCTGAACAGGATGCATATGAGTTTCACAGTTGATCTCCATTTTCTCTTACATGAGGAGGGCTTTCTCAGCACTCATCTGAATGTGCTTGAGGTGATAAACAATCCATTGACTTTTTAAAAAGGAAACTAGGCCTAAGGGAATCCAGAACACTTGGAGGCTCCTGAAAATGCCTTGAGTTGCATTTGAGCTACTCTTTTGGCTGATAGCTGAAGTGATGGCCCTAAAGAAAGCTTCTTAAAACCTCTGTATGCCCGTGGTAATGGTGAAGCAGGATTAGTGAAACGGAGGGAGAGAGATTAGAGAAGGAGGTATTCTTGAGAACACGTCCCCAACCAAACATCGCCTGTCGTGTTCTGTAATTTATCAACAAGCTGACAGCCTGTTTCAGATTTGGAAACCAACCAGAATTTTCAAATAAATCAAGTCACCCTTCTCAGTTTAAATAGTACTTTGCCTCTTATCTTAGCTCTGCTGTTTGTGGAGTAGTGTGAGAAGAAGAAGGCATAATCTAGCTCAAAATTAAATGACTTGGCGTTTTTCCAGTACCTACTTCTTTCCTGCTGCCATGAGCTGTGTCAAGATCTTTTTTCCTCTCAGTTAACTGTAATCAAAATGTCATTTTTTCATCATTGATCCTTTCTTACTGATGTCTGGAAGTGCTGTGTTTGAAAGGGCTGCTTCCTTGATCCAAATTTAGAGTCAATATACACAAGTTTCCTCATCCTCATGTCTTCATAAGCATCTTTTCTTACATTTCCCTTATTTTTTGAGACAATCATAGAATCATAAAATGGTTTAGGTTGGATGGAACCTTAAAGATCATTCGGCTCCATCCCCCCTGCCATGGGCAGAGACACTGCCCATCAGACCAGGCTGCTCAAGCCTCCATCCAGCCTGGCCTTGAACACCTCCAGGGATGGGGCATCCACAACCACCCTGGGCAGCCTGGGCCAGGGCCTCCCCACCCTCATCATGAGGAATTTCTTCTTAATGTCTAATCTAAATCTTCCCCTTCCTAGGTTAAAGCCATTCTCTGGCATTGTATCACTACAAGCTCTTGTTAGAAGCCCCTTCCCAGCTTTCTTGTAGCCCCATCAGGTGCTGGAAGGCCACTATAACATCTCCCCAGAGCCTTCTCTTCTCCAGCCTGAACAACCCCAACTCTCTCAGCCTGTCCTCATAGCAGAGGCGCTCCAGCCCTTGGATCATCTTTGTAGCCCTCTTCTAGACCCGCTCCAACAGTTCCATATCCTTCTTAAGTTAGGAATCATGTAGTATTTTTTCAGGAATTTATGAAAAATGTCTGGAGAGAAGAAGATGGAACTCACATAACCTCCCCTCATGCTCATCTTTCCTATTTTTATTCCCTTTTTACTCCCCAGTAACTTGTTGAACTGTGGCATCTCAGAAGCTGTCAGTCAAACTGCCAGCTCCCTTTGGTGAGTGATAGGGGATTATGATAACTTTTCATTTCTGCCTTTTTAATGCTCCCTTTTCTCTTTACTGTCTTGCCACTGCAGTGATGAAATAACATCTGCTTGTGTTATCAGTGACTTACTCAATGATCCTTGAGGGTCCCTTCCAACTCAGGTAATTCTATGATTTTATGATTTGTACCTTCATATCTCCCCTTGCAGAGATCACCTCCCTATGTTAGGCATTCCCTTCATGAGCTCCAGTCCAGATAAGCAGATTAGATTTGATAAATCTCACAGTGAAAATGTACAGGTTTTGTTTTACTGCTATTCAATCACTTGATGATCTGGACTGGGTTTTTTTGAGTAAATGAACAAAACACACCCCTGTGCTTATGGCACTGCTGTCTTAGCAGGTGTGCACTTTCTCTGTGTGCATTTAAAACTAGTTTTATTACTGATCTTTTGCACATCTTGGCGATTCTCTGTAGTTTCTAAAGTCTGTACGTTCAAAACACTTTGTACATCACTTTCTACAAGAAATATAACAAGGTAAATACAATTGCATTTTGATTTTTAGGTCAGTCTCCAATAATGTTATATAGTTGTTTATTGTTGTCTCTACTACTACGATAATTAAAAGTTGAAAAGCAGTAAAAAGAAGCAATCTTGTTGCACAACAGCATAACTGCTTGATTTTGTGTCATTTCTTTCACAGTTACTACCCAACAAAGGTGTTTTTCTCATGAACTGCATTTCCAGCTAAACAATTTCAAAAGCTGCATTTAATAAAATTGTAAAATAAAACTGTTTCCCATGGTTGACTGAATAATGTAGCTTCTTCGAATAGTACAACTCTCAGCTAATTAACTGGGTGCTTTCATATCAGTAGCTGATTATGGCTTCTGGAAACAATCATTTAGCCACTGAGAGAGGAACAACGTGTCTTAATAAAGACATTTTTCCTTAAAGATCAACTCATTAAAATTTTTTTAGTGCATCTTGCCAGCAAGCCTGTAAGGTAGTTTTGACTGTAAACTATAAGGTTTGCATTACTTGGGAGTCTTCCATAGCATGATAAAGTCATTAAACTGGGGTATATATACATTTGGAAAGATTTCTTTATTGAAAAGAGTGGTGAAGCCCTGGCAGAGGCTGCCCAGGGCAGTGGTGGAGTCCCCATCCCTGGAGGGGTTCAGAAACCGTGTAGATGTGGCACTCTGGGACACAGTTTTGTAGGCACAGTGGGGTTGGGCTGAGGATTGCACTGGATGATCTTTGAGGTCTTTTCCAATCTTAACGATTCCATGATTCTTTGATTCTAAGTGTAAGTTATCCATATGTAAGAAACAATAGCAGATAGCTGTGATCATTCCCATACATAATGTATCAATTTAAGCACACGGATCCTAAAAGATCTGTGAGTTTGCCTGCAAATTAAGTGCGTTTCTGAATGATCTATGAACTGAAAAAGTCATTAAATTATTTTAAATAATGATCACAAAATATAATTCAAAAGGTTCTGTGTTGAAGAAAATCATAGAATCATAGAATCATAGAATCATAAAATCATAGAACCATAGAACCATAGAATGTTTTGTTTTGGAAGGGACCTTAAAGCCCATCCAGTTCCAACCCCCCTGCCATAGGCAGGGACACCTCCCACTGGATCAGGGTGATCAAAGCCTCATCCAACTTGACCTTGAACATCTCACCACCACTGCTCTGGGCAACCTGGGCCAGGGCCTCCCCACCCTCATCGTGAAGAATTTCTTCCTAATGTCATATCTAAATCTTCCCCCTTCCAATTTAAAGCTCGAGGGAGGTGGCAGCCACAACCTCCCTGGGCACCCTGGGCCAGGGCCTCACCACCCACATCGTGAAGAATTTTTTCCTAATGAGTTACTTTTAGAAAATTTTAAGAAAGAATTGTTAAGAATCTTTGATATTAGTAGAAGGAAGATTTTTCTGGTTTTGGTAGCCAGATTGTCAAAAGATGTTTCTTTTTATGAAAAGAATCTGTAAGAAAATATTTTTATTCATGATCTGCACTAAATACTGACATTAGAAATACACTGTCTTTAATCACTATTTTGAATTTGTGATTGATTTAGGTTGTTCCATAAAAAATATAAATATAGGGAAAGCATTATTAGTATAGGTTTTATTTTAGTTTGAAGAGACAGATTTTAATAAAATGAATAGTAAACATTTTTTCTTAAGCTAACTGGCCAGCTTGAGTAGAGAAATCAAATACAAAATTATCTGTATAATGAAACACAGCTGTTACACAAACCAAGCCATACTTCTTCAAACATAATTCTACCTTTGGGATCTCTGCATCCATTTCAGTGTTTGGTTATCCATTTAATTGTGGACTCTTGTCTAGAATTATTTAGTACGCCGTTACCCAAGTCAGCAAAACCATCTAAATCCTTTGTAAATGTTTTGTTGACTGTTATGTAATTTTAATTCATTTATATAAACATCAGTAAGGGAACAAAGCAGTGAATCATGAGCCTTGGGCATGCTGTGACGTGTGATCTTTAATATAAGAGTTGGGATTGAAAATGCTGTGTGAAGTTCATTACCAAGTTATTTTATTTTGACACTTGGTGTTGCCAATACATTTATTTGTGCTGCGTCCTGACCAAGAGGGCACCTCAATCATCTGCTCACATTTCTCTTTTCATAAGGACAAATCATATGTTAGAAACCCAGATTTATCTCAGACTAGGAGAGACCTCAAGAGCTGTAAAGTCAAAGCAGGGTCAGCGCTGGATTCCATGAGATTGCTTACAGCTTTGTCCAGTTTTGGCTTGAAAACCTTCAGGTTTGGTGGTGCTGGTCAACAGGGGCTGAACATGAGCCAGCATTGTGCCCAGCTGGCCAAAAAGGTTGAAAGCATCCTGGCTTGTGGCAGCAGTCGTGTGGCCAGCAGGAGTAGGGAAGGGGTCGTGACCCTGTATTTGGTCCTGGTGAGGCTGCATCTTGAATCCTGGGTTCAGTTTTGGGCCCCTCACTCCAAGAAAGCCCTTGAGGGGCTGGAGCGCATCCGGAGCAGGGAGCGGGGCTGGGGAAGGGTTTGGAGAACAAGTCTTATTAGGAGAGGCTGAGGGACCTGGGGCTGTTTATTCTGGAGAAGAGGAAGTTGAGACCAAATCACTTTCTACAGCTCCTTGAGTGGAGGTTGTAGTGAGGTGGGTGTTGGTCTGTTCTCTCAAGTAACAAGCAATAGGACGGGAGGAGATGGCCTCAGGTTGTGCCAGGGGAGGTTTAGATTGGATATTAGGAAAATTTTCTTTACTATAAGAGTGGTGAAGCCCTAGCAGAGGCTGCCCATGGCAGTGGGGGAGTCCCATCCCCCAGAGGTGTTAAAGAATGTGTAGGCTTGGCATTCTGGGACATGGTTTGGTCGGCACGGTGGGGTTGGGTGGATGGTTGCACTGGATAATCTTAGAGGTCTTTTCCAACCTTTATGATTCTATGATTTTATTTTACATTAGACTGGGTGAGAAAAGAATCATTGCCAACTTAATTTACAAAGCTATGAGTGCTCCACTCCCGAGTAACTCTTGGTCTTTAGAGAGAGAGCAGAGCCTGTGATTTGTATGGATGAAACTGTGCTGTTTGCTTCCAGTAGTCTCTATTATGCTTAGATTGGTAATAAATTCAGGACGTGTTCCTCTGTAACATCAGAGTGAACAGCTTTTATGTTTAGCTGTGCAAGGAAATAAACCATTGAACTTACAAACTTATTCTACATTTGATCGTATCAATTTTATATTATCTGAACATTTCTCAGTAAACACAGCAATGGGGCATGAGTTACAGCTGCAGCATTTTCTCACATCACTTTCTGTTCTTTCATCAGCTTTGTGCTCTTCATTTATTGCCTCCCCTGAGTCATCTGTATTGGTCTAATGGACTGGAACAGCCTAAGGTGAATGGTAATTACTTATTGAGTTGCTGATAGCCCAGATGAGAATAGGACTTATTAGATCAGTAATAATGAAAATCTGTGTTTAATGCAGGAATTTTAGAGTCTAAAAGAAAAATGTCTGAATTTATCATTTTTTTTCCGTGCAGGAAGGTAAAATATTGTTCTAGAAAGGTTTAAAATGAACTATATGAATCATGTTGTCAAAAGAAGACATCTCGAAAGGTAAACATAGTAAAAGTCCATGGATTGTGGTCTTCCCCAACAAAACAATAGAATGAAAATAGTTTTCAAACCACCTTTTTTTATATGATAAAATGTGAAAGAAAATGTTCAGTTCCCTAGCAAGAAATGTGTAGAACCTGCATCTGTCTGCCCAACAGGCAGTACCCTTACATTGTCTGAAAGCATCCTCAGAAACACCCATTCCCCTTTCGTCCATGCTGGGATCTTCAGGACCCAACTCCAGTTTGGTTCCAGAATTGCAGATTTTCTGGGTTGAAATGCTGTTAAATCTTTTTACCTGCCATGGTTAGGGAGGCTGAGTGCTTGGGTGGGGGATTTTAAGGGAACATAACCTCTGTGAAGTGGCCACTGATATTTTGCTTTTTTTCTCTTCTTTTTCTGTTCAGATGAATATCATCCCCATTTTTCTCTTCCAAACTTTAAACTTTTAGAGTATTGTTGTATGTGTAGACTTGGCTTCCCTTCACGAGCCACTGAAGGAATTTTCTAATTCATCATCATGAGAAGTCCTTTGTTAAAAGGTCTACAGCTGCGTTGTTAAATAAAATAACAATAATAACAATAATAATTTAGATTACCTGAATGCCAATCAAGGAAGTGGTCCTCCACTGTGCAGGATAACGTAGAACATCTGAGGACACATCAGTCTGTGCTCAGAAGGACTGTAAAGTGCTTTATGAGTAGATACAACTCTGTGTAGCAAAAAATAGGAAGGAAGATTAGAAAGATGAGAATAAGTGCAATAATATCCATCATTTGCAGATGTTCACAGCCTCTTATTTGCCCTGAACTTTTAACAGGTTTCCTACAATATTTGTTTTTCTAGTTAACCAGTTGTATAAATACAGTCATAAATAAAACATCAGAGCAAAGAGAGCATAAGAATGAAGAAGAAATGAAGTAAATCGTAATGTGATCACTACAAAAATGAAATATACAGGTCTATGTGCTATGTTTTTCCTTGATATTTTGTATTAAAACCATCCAAAGGAGAAGTGTGATGATGCTACATAATAACAGTAGCTAGAAAGATGCCTGGTGGAAAAGGACCTGGGGGTGTTGGTTGACAGTGACTGAACATGAGCCAGCAGTGGCTCAGGTGGACAAGAAGGCCGATGGCATCTTGGCCTGGATCAGAATCAGCATGGGCAGCAGAAGCAGGGCAGGGCCCATCCACCTGTATTTGGTGCTGGTGAGGCTGTATCTTGAATCCTGGGTTCAATTTTTGGGCCCCTCACTCCAAGAAAGACCTTGAGGGGCTGGAGTGTTTGCAGAGAAGGGGAACAGAGGTGAGGAAGGGACTGGAGAACAGGGTTATGGAGAGCAGCTGGGCGACTTGGGGCTGTTTAGCCTGGAAAAGGAGAGGCTGAGGGGAGACCTTATTGCCCTCTACAATGAGTCCCTGAAAGGAGGGTGTAGTGAGGTGAGTGTTGGTCTCTTCTCCCAAGTAACAAGTGATAGGATGAGAGGAAATGGCCTCAAGCTGCACCAGGGAAGATTTAGATAGGATATTGGGAAAACTTTCTTCACTGAAAGAATGGTGAAGGCCTGGCAGAGGCTGCTGAGGGCAGTGGTGGAGTCCCCATCCCTGGAGGGGTTCAAATTATGTAACCATGACATTTTTGGGATGTGGTTTAGCAGGCACGATGGTGTTGGGCTGACGGTCACGCTGGATGATCTTAGAGGTCTTTTCCAACCTTAGTAATTCTATGATTTACAAACTAAAATGAGAAGCTCCGTTATCTCTTTAGATTCTTATGGGCTTTTACTTTAAGTAAATGAGACAGGCTGTGAATACCCAGCCCAGTGGGAGCCCCAGTGACTGGGGAAACAGTTTGGTGCAGCTGTGCAGTTTACTGTAGGGAATGTTCAGGAGATGCTGGTTTTATGATCTCTTTCCGCAATATGAAATAATGTTTTGAGTGCAAAAATCTTAACATAATCCTTTCTGAAACAAAGAGACTGTCATTTTCTCTACATTCCCATTTTGATGGTGCTGTTCAGCTATTCTAAGAGTTAACAAGAAATGCTTCTTAGAATCTCATGTTTTCAGTAAACAATATTTGAAATGTCTTTTTCCTGGATCACGTCTGAGACTCTTGAATAGTTTTTCTATTTGTAAAGATAAACTTTGCCTTCAAGTAAGCCAAGAGCAGATTTTTGTTGTGTTAACTTGATCCTTTAAGATTTACTCTTCATCCTATTTTAAATTCACCCTGTTGCTGGGAGAACCTGATAAATTCCTGGCTGGACTTGCATAACGGTGTCAGAATTCAGAGGGTCCTTTCCACTGTTATGACCGTGAATATTTTTTAATGTCAAATAAATCCCAGGGAATCTCGGCTTATTCTTGGATTCTTTGCCTTGTTCCTTTCTCATCTTGCAAGCAGACTAATCCTTCAAGGCTGGTGATGCAGTGGTAGATGTGAATTAATATCAATATTCAGGTCTGTGGCGTTGCTGGGATCTGCAAGGCAATATCAGATATTGTACGACATCTGTGTGGAAATGTTGAATCAGCTGTATCACAGGTCTTGTTCAAATATCATGTATTAATTTAAAAACCGTTTTCACTTCCAGGCTGCACTGAGCGATTTCTGACTGCAATATGTTAAAAGCAAGTATATTTTAGCTAACTAAGCATACAGTCTTATAATCTCTGATAGTTTGTATTTGAAGAACTGTCTGGAATTGCCACGTTGTTTTGCTGTCTTCACTTTTCTTCCTGTGTTTTTATAAGACTTCTGATAATCTTAGCCTGAAACTCAGCAGCTAACATGACTTCTTCTCTCCCTCTTGAGTTGTCAGATCAGGCCACAGTTGATATTTAAAGGCAGTTCATTGCCTCCTTTGGTGGGTGGTCATTTCTTATTGCATTTAGAAATATTGCCTGCTTTATTTTTTGGTTTTTTTTTGGCTTTTAGGAGGTTTTATAGCCAAGCATTTTAGTTCACATTAACTCCTGCCGTAATTTCTTCACGCCAAAAAATCTTTGCTGTGGGTTTGTCTAGGTACAGCCTATACAATAAGATCTAAAAAAATAGGCTGTGAATCAGTGCCTCATTTTCAAAGTTACAGAGTTAATCATTTCTATCTGGAAATTGCATCTGAGATTAATTACTGAAGTTTAATTATGTAGTCAGACATGAATGTAGATATATGGATATCTGCAGGGTAGTTAATTTGAATTTGCAGGGTTGTCTTGTTTGTACTTGCAATACTTTTGTCCTTGGTAAATAGTAGTTTTTGTCCCCCTTTCCATTAGTTTACTTGCTGTTTACAATAACTTGAAATAAAAATTGTAATGCTTAGCTGTTTCCTGTTTCAGGTTTCTTTGCTGTTGACTGTAGTTGATGTAGTAGATGCAGTATATGTTGTACCTGAGGACATGGTCTAGTGGTTGAATTAGCAGGGCTGGATTGACGGTTGGACTCGATCATCCTAAAGGTCTTTTCCAACCGAAACCATTCTGTGATTCTATGACTGTGCAGAGGTTGATGGTATCATTAGGAAAGGGAGCTCAGACCCTTGGAAATGCATGTTCAGTTTCTTTCTCTGTTGCTGGTGCTATTGTGTCCAGTTCTGGAATCCCCAACATAAAAAGGATATGGAAGTGTTTAAATGGGTCCAAAGGAGGCTAGGAAGTTGGTCAGAGGACTGGAGCATCTCTGCTGTGCAGACTGGCTTAGAGAGTTGGGGTTTTACAGCCTGGAGAAGGGAAGATTCCGGGAAGACCTTTGAGCAGCCTTTGAGTACCCTGAAGGGCTACAGGAAAACTGGGGAGGGGATTTCTACAAGGGCTTGTAGTGACAGGATGAGGCACCAGTGTCTTGGGGAAGATTTAGATTAGACATTAGGAAGAGATCTTCATGTTGAAGGTGGTGAGACGCTGGCCCTGGCTGTCCAGGGAATTTGTGGGTGTCCCATCCTTGGAGATGTTCAAGGCCAGGTTAGATGGATTCTTGAGCAGCCTGGTCTGGTGGGAAGTGCTCCTGCCCATGGCAGGGAGTTTGAACTGGATGATCTTTAAGGTCCCTTCCACCCCAAACCATTCTATGATTCTGTGATTCTTTCGTGGCCGGGTTTATGTCAGGTAATTGTGCCCTTCTGAGGGCTGTGAGAATAAATTCATTAAAAGCTATGAAGTACAGGATGCCACGGAGGCTTTCAAAGTACCTGAGGCATGTGAGAAGGTTGCATTTTAAATCCTGTGTCTTGAATGCCTGCTTATGTGATTTTTGAAATTGTTTTTCCATGAACAATTATAGCAGGAAAATTCAATCAATCGAGCATTTGTAGAAAGCAGATGTCAAAGTGAAACGAACATGGTTAAAGCAAATTAATTTCAAAATGTGAATGATTTTCATTAGAAAATGCTTTCGTATTATTGCCCGTAAGTGTTCATCCAACACTATTTTGGAAGTATTGAGACAAAGTTTTTATTTCACTTTGAGAAAGGCAGTGAAATTTGAAAAATAGACTGGTACATACGTACATATTGTTTCCAGAATAAAAGATAGCTGTGCTTTCTTTAACCTCTCCACTTGACCACCCTGTTCCGCAATGAACCACTTTGAAGATCCAAATCCACAGAAGTCACTACTGACCTCATCATTATTTTATTAACTGACATTAGCCTACCTGGGAAATAATTGTCTATGTTTTTTATATATTCTACTCATAACTTAGATTTCCAGTTTTCAAATGCCAAATAAAGTTCAGCAGTAACCTTCTTAATAAAGACAGCAATTATGTTTCCGTTATTCCCTCACTGATTGTTAAACTGGGTCTGGAGTATTTTATGAATCTGGAGCAATAAACATTATCTGACTTTGATAGGTGTTATAAAATGTTGAGAAAAACATAATTAGTTATTACAAATACTCAAGGTGTTAATGTGAGAATGTTAGAGAAACTTAATTATACTGTTTTTCACTGAATAACTTGGTATTTTTGAGGGTAGTGAGACACTGGCATAGGTTTCCCGGAGAAGTCATGGAAGCCCCATCTGTGGAGGTGTTCAAGGCCAGGTTGGATAAGGCTTTGAGCAACCTGATCCAGTAGGAGGTGTCCCTGCTCATGATTGGGGGCTGGAACTGGCTGGGCTTTAAGGTCCCATCCAACCCAAACCATTCTACGATTCTATGATTTTTGAGCTCTAATAATGTTTCTGGGTGTTACCAATGAATTTTTGATAGACAGTAGCAGACAAGTGTTGCCACCTGAATTTTAGCAGCATCTCAACCCTATTCCATATACATTTGTAAAAAGACAAAGACTACTTCGCTTTCCAGGTGTAGCTTTTAAAAAATAAGGAGGAACCATATCTTCCAGGCTTAGTTCTTGCTATGATTTGCTTGATATAAAAATTTGCATATTACTCACTTGTGACAGGTTATAGTTTCTTAGAAAGCTGCTTAAACCTCATCAGATCTGCTTACTGTGGTGGTCTTGAAGAGCAGGGCCTTGCAGATTCCTGCAGCACATGACGTCTGAAAAACCTCCCCAACCTTTTAAGCCTTCAGGCAACATCTGTATTAGTAAACTAAGCAGAGCCAAGGGCTGCTCTGTGACTTTGAGGACACTGGGGTGGTTTGGCCACCTTCATAGTATTAAACTCTCTTTTCTTCCAAAGCATCATGGCAACATCCTGACTGCTTGCCAGGAATCCTATAATCACAGAATCATTAAGATTGAAAAAGACCTTTAATATCATCAAGTCCATCCATCAGATCAACACCACTGTGCCTACCAAGCTATGTCCTGAAGTACCATTTTTAGACTTTTTTTTAGCACTTCCAGGGATGAGAACTCCACCACTGCCCTGGGCAGCCTCTTCCAGTGCTTCACTACTCTTTCAGTAAAGAAATTTTTCTTAATATCCAAACTAAACCCTCTGTGGTGCAACTTGAGGCCATTTCCTCTTCTCCTATCATTTGTTACTTGGGAGAAGAGACCAGCACTCACCTCACTACAAACTTGACCTGTTTTCACTCCTGAGACTTGCTGGGAATTCTGTGGGAGAGTGCTAGAGAACCACCATGAAACCATGCTAAAGATCATGCAGAGTTTCATGGTCCAGTCCACGTGCCTCTGCCACTCTTAGTTTATTATCACAAGCAAAGCCTTAGAAGTTAATAATCTCACATTGTTTCTTACGCTCCATTTACATTTATGAAAACGCATCAAGGATTGGAATCAGCTGGTGGTAGAGTTTACGCTCAGGAGAAAAACCCAAACCCTGTGTGGTCACACAGGCTGAATAACTGATAGGGATTTGTCAGTGGCCAAGGAGCAATGAGACAAGTTCTTCGTGCTGACCAATTAAATGCACATCAACTCTTTTAAAATGTGATTATTGTTGTTGAATACTAGTTGAAATAATGCACAAGAGTCAGAGTTTTGGAAGATCTTACAGTATTAAGTGCTGAGCTCTTATGAAAATCTGCACCAGTTCGATGGGAGCTGTTGAATAATTTTGAAGAACTGTTCTTGATTATGTAGCACGTAAACTGCAGCTGGTGGTAATCCACGAGGCAAGAAAAAAGCAGTGCAAAATTGGAGTCACATTTGCAACACTATTTCAGCAAATAAAGATAAAAATAGGAGTGTTGTAGTTTTCTGCAAACGAGGCATTATAAACTCAGGATACTTGATGTTATATTTACTTCTGGTAAATCAAGACACATTAAAGTACTAAAACCGTGATTATGTTTTGTCGTTTTACGAAGGGAAAAAATGTTAAAAAAATCCACATCCATTTTATCTACCAAAAATCTGCTTTATCTACCATGAAATGACAAACATTAGCATGTATTACTCATAAGATTGTGTGAGTAGTGACTGGCAAAATTGCAAGGCAGGATTTCCCAGCAGTTTTCTTTTATTTCACGGTTTAACTGACGAAGGAATGCTGTGGGCAGCCACTGAAGTAGAAGATAGATGGACATGGGACATTTCAGAAGCAGTGAGAGCTAAGCAAACTCATCCAGGAAGGATGCAATACAGGCAATATTCCCATATCCCTTCTTCATTGCATCTTGTAAAATCATTACATGTAAACACGTAAAGGAATCGTAGAATCATAGAATCATCTGGTTGGAAAAGACCTCTCAGATCATTGAATCCAACCGTACCTGTCCCCTTACTAAACCATGTCCCTAAGGAACTGATCTACCTGTCTTTTAAACACCTCCAGGGTGACTCAGCCACCTCCCTGGACAGCCTCTGCCAGTGCCTGACCACCCTTTCGGTGAAGAACCTCCAGAGGTGCAACTTGCGGGCATTTTGCTCTTGTCCTGTCACCTGTCACTTGTGAGAAGAGACCAACACTCACCTTGCTACAACCTCCTTCCAGGCAGCTGTAGACAGTGATGGGGTTTCCCCTCAGCCTCCTCTTCTCTGGGCTAAACAACCCCAGGTCCCTCAGCTGCTCTTGTAGGATTTGTTCTCCAGCTCTTCCCCAGCCTCGTTGCCCCTCTCTGGATGCTCTCCAGCCCCTCAATGTGCTTCTTGTACTGAGAGGCCCAAAACGGACCCCAGTACTCGAGGTGTGGCCTCACCAGTGCCCAGTGCAGGGGCACAATCCCTGCCCTGCTCCTGCTGCCCACGCTGTGTCTGATCCAGGCCAAGATGCCATTGGCCTTCTTGGCCACCTGGGCCACTGCTGGCTCATGTTCAGCTGGTTGTTGACCAACACCCCAGGTCCTTCTCCTCCAGGCAGCTCTCCAGCCACTGTTCCCCAAGCCTGTAACACTGCAGGGGGTTGTTGTGCCCCAAGTGCAGGACTCGGCACTTGGTCTTGTTGAACCTCACCCCGTTGGTCTCAGCCCATGGATCCAGCCTGTCCAGATCTCTTTGCAGAGCCTCCTTTCCTTCAAGCAGATCAACACTGCCACCCAGCTTGGTGTCCTCTGCAAACTTGCTAAGGGTGCACTCAATCCCTTCATCCAGATCATTAATAAAGATGTTGAACAGGAGTGGACCCAACACTGACCCCGGGGAACATCGCTCGTAGGAGTGATCATAGGATCATAGAATCACTTGGTTGGAAAAGACCGTTAAGGTCATTGAGTCCAACCATACCTCATGACAGTGATTCACTGAGTTTGGTGCCATACCTAATCATATAGCAGAAGCCTACCCTGAGCTGTGGATGAAAACTCGAGGTGGTTTATATGTAACAGTTAAAGCAATAAGGGATAAATTCATTACATCCTAATTTATTCAATTACATTGTAAGCTCAGTATGTCAGTTAATTTCAGTGCATAATAGATCTGAAGATTGAAATTTTTTTGTTAAGAGTGTTCAGAGGAAAAGAAGACTGGGAAGAATGCTAAACATCTAAAAAGATGCAGTTTATTAATTAGAGATCTATTGGTTAATGGAGGAGGAAATTTTTAGAAAATTAATTTTGTACTGGAATCATAGATTCATAGAACATAGGCCTTTGAGATCATCGAGTCCAACCGTACCTGTCCATTGCTAAACCAGTCACAGAATTGTTTGGGTTAAAAGGGACCTTAAAGCCCATCCAGTTCCAAACCCTCTGCCATGGGCCAGGACACCTCCTACCAGAGCAGGTTGCTCAAGGCCCCATCCAAACTCGCCTTGAACACCTCCGGGGATGGGGCAGCCACCACTTCCCCGTCAACCTGTGTCAGGGCATCACCACCTGCATTGTATTGAAAGGAATGTTTTGTGTATTTTTATTACATGTAATTTATTTTTCTTGGTTAGAAACAAGGTTAAATTCCTGTTATGAAAGGAAAGTGGATTTCACTGTTAATTATGGATCTGTGTCTCCTAACAGAATAAATATTGGGGTGCAACTAATGCTTCTGTTATAGCACAGTTTGCTCTTCCACCGAGCTTGATATGTTTAGTCTTTTTCTCACAAGAATGACATTCTTTAGAAATACAGCATTCCCTAAAAATGATACAGAAATTAAGTTTTACAGTGGAGATGATAAGTCTCTTCTTGGCAAATAGTAACAAATGTTAGATTCCTTTGGCCAAAATTCAGATGTTCACAGTGTAGGTGCTATCTGAGCCAGTCACCACTGGTTCTGCAACAGCCTTAGGGGAGGTTGATCTGTTAGAGGGTAGGATGGCGCTACAGAGGGACCTGGACAGACTGGAGAGTTGGGCTGATTCTAATGGGATGATGTTTAATAAGTCCAAATGTTGGGTACTTCATTTTGGACACAACAATCCCATGCAGAGCTCCAGACTGGGGACAGAGTGGCTGGAGAGGAGTGAGGCAGAAAGGGACCTGGGAGTGCTGGTGG
This sequence comes from Tapera naevia, assembly GCA_033556795.1. Classification (NCBI taxonomy): domain Eukaryota; kingdom Metazoa; phylum Chordata; class Aves; order Cuculiformes; family Neomorphidae; genus Tapera; species Tapera naevia. Next base: position 35,547,278 of record JAUMJJ010000079.1, on the reverse strand, counting down.
ACAGGAAGCTCACCATGAGCCAGCAGTGTGCCCAGGTGGCCAAGAAGGCCAATGGCATCCTGGCCTGCATCAGGAATAGTGTGGCGAGCAGGACCAGAGGAGTTATCGTCCCCCTGTCCTCGGCACTGGTCAGGCCTCACCTTGAATACTGTGTCCAGTTCTGGGCCCCCCAGTTTGGGAAAGATGTCAGGATGCTGGAGAGTGTCCAGAGGAGGGCAACGAAGATGGTGAAGGGGCTGGAGCACAAGCCCTACGAGGAGCGACTGAGGGAGTTGGGGCTGTTTAGTCTGGAGAAGAGGAGGCTCAGGGGAGACCTCATTGCTCTCTACAACTCCCTAAAAGGAGGCTGTAGTCGGGCAGGGGTTGGTCTCTTCTCTCAGGTGACCAGGGACAGAGCTGGAGGGCAGGGACTCAAGCTTCCTCAGGGAAAGTTTAGGCTTTATGTTAGGAAAAAGTTCTTCACTGAAAGGGTGGTTGGCCATTGGAATGAGCACCCAGGGAGGGGGTGGAGTCACCGCCCCTGGAGGTGTTGAAGGGGAGACTGGATGAGGCACTGAGTGCCATGGTTTAGATGATGGGTTGGTGTTAGTGTTGGGTTATAGGTTGGACTCTGATCTCGGAGGTCCTTTCCAACCTTATGTTACTGTGATACTTTGTGATACTGTGATACTGTGAGGTAAATGTCCTCAAGGTGTGATTCAGATATTTTAGATGATGGCTTTAGGATGAGATGAATCACGTTCAGATTGCTGACCTATATCACTGCAGCTTTATTTGTTTGTATCTCTTGCTATGATGGGTTAAAATGTTCATTTTTAATATTTTCAAGCTAAATTCTAGCTTTGCAGCTGAAATTTGTCGTGATTTGTGGGGCTATTCATAGAAACAAGCTATAGCGTAAAGAAGTGAACTTATAAAGAAGCTGAGTTTAGCATAAAGGAGCTAAAATCTCCCATGTTGCCCAGAGAAATCATGAATGCCCCATCCCTGGTGGTGTTCAAAGCCAGATTGGATGGGGCATTGAGCAACCTGATCCAGTGGAAGGTGTCTCTGCCCGTGTCAAGGGCGTTGGAACTTGATGGGCTTTAAGGTCCCTTCCAACATAAACTGTTTTATGATTTTATGTTTCTTCTTCCACAGTCAATGGAAAGACAGAGAGTGGGAATGAACATCATCCAGAAGGCAGTTCAAAGCTGAAAACTAATTTTATGTTGTCTGAATTGCTCTCTACTGGTAGAAGAAGTGGTTGTTATTACAGAGAGTGAAATATTTTGACTTAAGTAGAGTTGTTTTTCTGTAGAATTGGTTTTCTGACTGACCTTGGTTAAGTGGTATCTAAGTGGCAGTATTTTTGAAAGTTAGACAGACACAGACTGTTCTTCTGATAGTATTTTTTTTAAAATAGTACTGTATGCAGACAGTATTTCTTCACTTATCTAAAAAATGCAAGGTTGAACAGAGAAGTGGGTCTGAAGCTCTAATTAGTAGAGACTTGGATGTTGTGAAATTCATAATAAAATTAGTCCCTGGAAAGTAGTAGAATATGCAGGGAGAATTTATACATATGCATGTGAGTTGGATATATATTCTGTAACCAGCTCTTCATAGAATCATAGAATTACCCGAGTTGGAAGGGACCCACAAGAATCATGGAGTCCAACTGCTGTCCCTACACAGGACACTCCCAACATTCACACCGTGTGACTGAGGGCATTGTCCAAATGCTTCTTGGGTGCTGGCAGACTTGGTACCGTGACTGCTTCCCTGGGAGCTGTTCCGGTGCTCCAGCGCCTGTAGGGTGAAGAACCTCTTCCTAATATCCAGTCTAACCCTCCCCTGGCACATCTTCCTGCCATTTTCTCACGTCCTGTCATAGGTCACCAGTGAGAAGAGCTCAGCACCTTTCACCTCCTTTCCTTGTGAGAAGGCAATCTCATTGCACATGAATGATGGAAACCATTCCCTCCTTTGCCCCGCACTGAAATAAAGGATACTTGCTTTCTAAAACTCCAAAATGAGTCTTAGATATTTTATTTTCAGGCATTTTTGGTATCACTGTAATGCCCTATCTTTTTTGGCACACCTCAAACGTGAGGCTGAATTTCCCATGCCTGGCTCAGGTCTGCTGAGCGGCGACGAGGAGCAGACCAGTTGTGCTCTCTTCCCTTGCTCTGTGCAGCCCTCATCACCCCAGACACAACCAGTGTCTCCTTCTCTCTTGCTCATCTTGTTCTAGGAGTATTTCAAGGAGCAGCCTGTTCCTCCTGGTGCTGTGGGACATGGAGCTCTCTTGTCCATGGCAGGTGATTCTTAGCCTAAACAGGCAGCCTTGCTGATGACACTCCCAATTGCCCTGGAAGCATGAATTTTCCTAGGCCTAAAGCATGAAACAGCAAAGCCAGGAAAAGCTTGTTAGTGTTTTCAGTATATTTTGTAAACAGACCCCTAGCTGTGCTACTGCTGGAGGTAGAACACACTCCTTAGCTGGTTTTTCCAGGTGTACCACAGCTCCACTGGAGTTCTCAAGGAAGAGTGTGAATGTTGGGGTTGTCCTGTGCAGCGACAGGAGTTGGACTCGATGATCCATGTGGGTCTCTTCCAACTCAAGATTCTATGATTCTATTTTTAGATATGCTACAATTCTCTTTAATATTAGTATTAAAATTAAATATATGTGAACAGTCCCTGCTAAAACTTTGCCACAACTCTACTGAGATATTTAATGTGTGTAATATCCTTTCTAATCAAACACTTCTTTTCCTGTATATTTTTGTCATCTTTCCCCTACATCCTATACCCTACATCCTTCCTTATCCACTCTGCCTCCTGCCTTCACGGCTCTGCTAGAACACCCGCACCATAACCTCTGACATTCTGTCTCTAGATTTCCTCTGAGCTTTCAGTATCAGTTATATCTAATCGTTCTAGATTTGAAAGTTGTTTAATGGTGTGTACAATGCTCACAAAGGACACTAAACATGTTTTCACTCTTTAAAGGTGCTGCCTTCACTCTAAAAATGGTATTTTAGGAAAAGTCCCTATACAATCTGCTTATTATCATGTTTTTTTGAGAACACCTAATCGACACAGTCAGTCAATCTGCTTTAGGATCCCAGATTAGGCAATGTGATACCTTTAAAGGAAATGCCTTGGACCAGAAAGGATGATTGAAGTCTCCAAAAGGAGGCAGCTTGCTCTTCCCATTTCCTGAAAGGAAGCTTCATCATATCTATCAAGTGATTCAGTGCTATAAATTTAGACATTCTTGATACAAGACTACACAAATCACTACCAGAATGCATATTTTTTTCCCAGTAAATAAGCTCCTAACTTCGCACATGTAATCAATAAAAGTCTTGCCTATAGTGAATGAAGTATCTGGCGGGTTGAAGGTGATCTTCAATCACTAGACAGACAAGTTTCTTTGTGCAAGTATCTACTGTAGGACTTCATATCAAATGCTCTTGTCTAATGCTTCTTGAGGGATTAAGTCCACTTAGCCTGAGTGTAGCTTTGTAATGGCACTTCTCTGGGTTGAAGGTATTTTAAAATGAAACTTTGGTCTCTTAAGAGGCCAGGTTTCAAAGCAGAGATGCTTAAAGATGCAGTGAAACTAACATTAAGATGCCACGTAGGCAGCAAGCAAGGCTGCAGCAAAGATACAAACAGTTCAGTGCCTGACCCTGGCATCCTATGGGAACTGTGTGCCTTATACTTTGGTATTCTGAACAGCTAAATACATCATCATTCATTTCAAATCCTTTTGCATCTTTTCTGAAATCACTTAAGTGCTTTGGAAACTGCAAAGTGTGAACTGGAAGTCTGCTGTGGAGCATCTATTCATGACAGATCCTTTAACTGTGGATATGGTTTTGTAGTGGTCTGGTGTAGCTTGGTGTTTGATGGCTGGTAGCTTCAGTAAAGAAACACAGGTTGAGCCAAGAATCCTGGTGTAGCTTACTTGACTTAAGAGTAAAGTGGAAAAAATAGTTCTGTTAAATATGAAATATTTTATCATGTATTTCTAGTCACTCATGGTTTGACCCCAGCTGGCAACTGAGCTCCCTGTAGCCGCTTGGTCTCTCATATTTGGTGGGATGGGAGAGAGAATCAGAAAGGTAGAAGTGAGAAAACTCATGGGCTGAGATGCAGACACTTTAAGAGGGAAAGCAAAAGCTGAACATGCAAGCAAAAGAAACCCAGGAGTTCGTTCAAGACTTCCCATTGGCAGGCAGGTGCTCAGTCATCCTCAGGAAAGCAGAGCTCCATCATGTGTTACTTGGGAAGACAAACGTCATCACTCCAAACATCCCTCCCTTCCTTCTTATCCCCCCAGCTTTATATGCTGAGCATGGTGTCCTCTGGTGTGGGATATCCCTGTGGTCAGTGTCCCAGCTGTGTCCCCTCCCAGCTTCTTGTACAACCCAGCCTTCTTGCTGGTGGGGAAGGATGAGGAGCAGAAAGGCCTTGATGCTGTGCAAGTGCTGCTCCACAATAATGCCAGCTTCTTTGTGTTACCAATGCTGTTTTCAGCACAAATCCAAAACATAGTCCCATACAAGCTCCTGTGGCAAAATTAACACTAACCCAGCTAAAATCAGCACACAAGAAATGGAGTATCAGCCTTAAACTGCTCAAGATGAAGTCATAGGAAAATTTTGTGGTTGGGGTTACCACTTCCCATTTCACTTTAAAAATTGTCTTTTTTCGAATCTTCCCCATCTACTCCAGATCCAAAAACTTGATGGTGTTTCGCAAGGAGGACAAGCACTTTGGATAAACTATATTTAAGGCTCAGGTGCCTTTCATAGTGTCATAGAATGGCCTAGCAACTAAACCAAACAGGGTTTGTGCGTCCACAGTGCTTATTGGGTTTGAGTATCCATCCCATATTAACTATTAGCTGTGTTTAGGAATTGCCCAGTATAGGCTACTGGCCTGGTTACACCCACAGAATCACATAATGATAGAATGATAGCATGGTTTGGGTTGGAAGGGACTTTAAAGATCATCCAGTTCCACCCCCCCTGCCATGGACAGGGCCACCTCCCACTAGACCAGGCTGCTCAGGGCCCCTGAGTGAAATGCAGCCAATGTTAATTGATGCCTGTGCTCATCGCGGTGGTTTAGAACACTGTTCTCTTTATTTTTACCATCAGATTATGAGCTTCTTTGAGCAGTAAAATCACAATTCCTGTTTTTTTTGAAGGAGCAAAGCTGGTTGGCCTAACCTTGATGCTCCCCGATCCTGCCTTTGCTGCGCCGACAGGGAATATTACCAGAAAAAGGCTGCTGTTCGTGTGAAACAGATTGCGAGGGGAGGCCTGGACCTGTCAAGCTTAGCTGAGCATTAGGTCTGGTCATTTATCACTGTCAGGCGGGTGACAGGGGGGGGGGAAAGAAGCGCTGGACCGTTCCTGCTCATCTGCTGACTGACAGCTGACTGCAGCCTAATGCAACCTCCAGGCAGATAATCTGCCATCAAGGGGGAATGTGTGTGCGAGAGATACTCTATCACAGCCCGCACGCCGCTTCTCGCTCAGAGCAACTGACATCTTCACAAGGCAAAAAAGAAATGTCAGTAGGGCTTTAAGGGACAGGGGTGTATTGTGATGCTCCGCTAAAGCTGCGCCGTTACCTCATTTCCATGGTTTCATGTAGATCCATTTTTAAAAACAGATTAGCGGCGCAGTGGAGACATGCAGTGAGGCACAGAAATGATAATGTGATGACAGTGCTCAGATGAGGAAAAAGTGCTGTTTGTTTCACCCATCAGTTTAATTTGCAGGACTGCAGATATGCTGCAGAGCAGTGTAATCATTTGAAAACAGCAAAATCTATCCTGTCCAATATAGGCCTCTGAGTAAGGGTCTGTGTTTAAGGAATGGGAAAAATATCTTGTGAGGGAAAATTGAAATTAAAGCAAGAAAAATTGAATAAGTAAGAATTAATAATATATCTTGCAGTGTTTTGTGCAAGAAATGCATCTTGTAGGTGCTAATTTGAGGCTGCACTTTGAGTACTGTGTTCAGTTTTGGGCACCTCACTCCAAGAAGGACATTTAGGGGCTGGAGTTTGTCCAGAGAGGGGCAATGAGGCTGGAGAAGGGACTGGAGAACAAATGTTATGAGAGGCAGCTGAGGGACCTGAGGTTGTTTAGCCCAGAGAAGAGGAGGCTGAGGGGAGACCTCATCACTGTCTACAGCTGCCTGAAAGGGGGTTGTAGTGAGGTGGGTGTTGGTCTCTTCTTGCAAGTGACAGGTGACAGGATGAGAGGAAGCGGCCTCAAGTTGCACCAGGGGAGGTTTAGGTTAGACATCAGGAAAAAATCTCTTCACCCAAAAGGTTCTGAGGCCCTGGTAGAGGCTGCCCAGGGAGGTGGTGGACTCATTATCCCTGGAGGTGTTTAAAAGACAGCTAAATGAGTTTCTTAGGGATCTGGTTTAGTAAAGGGGAAGGGTACGTTTGGACTCAATGATCTGGAAAGTCTTTTCCAAACAAGCAATTCTATGATTCTGTGATACTAATTCAGGGCAACAGAGGCTCCCAAATCCATGTGAGAATCTTCTTTTCTTAAAAATTATTTCTCTGCTATCTAATGAAAAATTCTTCATCTTTAATTCTGTCAATCTTAAACTCAAGATTTTATTGTTTTTAATTTGCTGATATTTTTATTAACAGTGTCTAAGTTTGCTATTCATTACAAATCATATGCATTAACTTAACTGAGGAACATTTTAATTGAGCACTGCTGGAGATTTTCCAATAAATTAACATTACATACTTTGAACAGATGTCTGAATGAGACATTGTTATTAGACATTGTAATTAATAGAAGTATTACTGAAATTAAAATCTCAGGGCCTTAGAAAAATTAAATTGTAGGTGACTGAGTGATGTTAATGCATTAACAGGGAGTGGCTGTTGGATTCCCTCCATGGGGTTTTGTTAGCCCAATAAACACCCTTTTCAAAGTGTCTGGTAAGGGAGTTGGACAGACATTTTGGTGCAAAGAGACTGGGAATAAAGACATGTTTTACCAGTGATATTGTGGAGTTCTTTAACCTGTCATTGTGTTACTGGTATGATATAGAATCATAGAATCACTGAATGGTTTGGACTGGAAAGGAAATTAAGGCCCATTCAGTTCCAATCCCTGTGCCATGGCCAAGGACACCTTCCACTGGATCAGGTTGCTCAAAGCCTTATCCAGCCTGGCCTTCAGCAGCTCCAGGGATGGGACTTCCATACTTCTCTGAGCCAGTGCCTCACCACTTTCTGTGGGATGTTGTAAAGCTTTAATATCACGTGTTGTTTAGAGTTTTTTATGTAAAACCAACAATAAATACACAGTAGACCTGGTTCTTCACTGGCTTGGATCTTCAAAACTATTTTTGTCCATTTTCATATATGAACATATATGAAACTGGAATAAACCAGGAAATTAGTGCAAGGAAGAATCAAGTGCTCTAAAGGTACAGAGTATCAACGAGTAGACAGAGAAAAATATGAGGCTGTCTTTTCTTTGGTATTGCTTCTCTAAGTGAATCAAAAGGGACAGTCTGGTTGGAATTAATCCGGTATCCATTTCTTTATCTGAGTCAACCACTGTAAGATCCTTCATAGTAATTGGAGAAGAATAGTCAGCTGTACGATCAGATCATCTCTTCTCTATGTGGATGCCTAAAAGTGGGTGAATCACTCAATACTGTGTATTTCCTCCCATTAGTCCTGGTGCTTTAGTGAGAGGAACTTTTCCTGGGTCAAACTCTTCCATATTGTATTTCAGAAAATAAAAGAAGTTACACTTCAAATGATCTCAGCAGCCTGAGTGACATGTTTTAGTGCAATATTAGAATACTATAATGTTACTCAAAGAAGACTATGTTGGAGAAACAGTATTTTTCTGTGAGTCCCTCCTCAGGAAAAAAAAGTTATGTCCGTATGTATGTGTTTAAGGACTTGAAAAGCCACTGTTCTACTGTTTATCTACAATTTTATAGCCAGGTGAATTTAAAAGGGATTCTCCCACTTTGAACATGCACGTGAGCACCCAGAAAAAAATTATCTTCAGTCTGCATTTGAATCATGGAACGATTGAGGTTGGAAAAGAGGTCTAAGATCATCCAGTCCAACTGCCAACCCACCACCACCACTGTGCTGACTAAACCATGTCCCAAAGTGCCAAACCACAAGGTTATTGAACCCCTCCAGGGATGGGGACTCCACCACTTCCCTGGGCAGCTTCTTCCAGTGCTTCACCACTCTTTCCATAAAGAAATTTTTCCTTATACCCAAAAGAAGCTGTGAATATTAAAAGATCAGTAATAGCTTGCTTGTGTTAAGATACCCAGTATCGATTGGCACAAGACCTAAATGATCTCAGACTGAACCCTCAGAAAGTGAGCATCCTAAATCAAAAGTCACATTTAGAAATATTAGTCTGTAAAAGAAACTAATTATAAAAAAACAATCTATATAAATGCAATTTAGGGGCCTGCACTGCTTTTGGTACCTAGCTTTTATTTGCAAAGCTAGCCTGGAATTTGGCATTTACATTGCTGCTTCCCAAGCAAGGAGATGCTGAGCCAAGCAGTGCCAGGAAGCATTATACCCTCAGCAGCAGGCTCTATAACAGAAGCTGAGGACGCCTGGGTTTCTGGCTGTTTATTTCTCCTGTGAATCTTCTGTCCTTCCCTGAGGCCATAGTTCCTGCCCTTTTAGGCAGTTTTTTTTCTTCTTTTCCCTTCAAGAAAAATGAGGCCGCAAGCTCTTCTTATTATGTTGAGAAAACAGTAGTGTTCCTGGAGGTACTTTGCATCTCTCCATGCTTCATTGCAGAATTTCTGCCTAGAGCTTTGTGCTAGTTTTCATTTTTCATGGTGTACACATGATGTCCCAGTTGAGTATCCAGCGCATGTTTTATTCATGTGCTTTTCACACCTTCTTTGAGATCATTAATAAAGCTGCTAAATAAACCCAGGCTTAACAATCCTCATTGCCACACCCCACTGGACATCTCCTCCCAACTCCATCACACTGTGTTTATCATCCTCCTTTGTTTGGATCTCATGGTTTTCCAGCCTTTCTGATAGTATTCTTATCCAATATGGTTTAGATAAGGGTTTCAACTGGGGTTTTGAAAGGCACTGTCTCTAATTCTGAAATAAAGTGCAGTTGTATTTTATCACCTTCATTCAGTTCCTACACTAACAACCAGCTGCTGCTGGCACTGCCTGAGAAGCAGTGATAGTAGAGATGGTGTGAATTGTTCGTGTTACTTGGATAACTCTATACCATGCTCTGCTCCAGATTTAGGGTGTTTTCTATGTGTTCAGTGCATTGCTGATTATTATAGGGAGTAAAAAAATTATATAGTCATAGACATTTTCTTACCCTTGGAGTACAAGATTGAATAGCAAGTTAACATCAGATTTCTTGTGAGACTGAAGAAATGAGCAATGGAAACTTCTCAGTTAGTGGCTCAGGCTTAGTGTGAAGAGAATCCAAAGACCAAGTTGCGCTAAAAGAAACCCAATTTTTGTTAGTAGAAGATGTGAAAGCGAAAACGATGGAAATCCTCAACAGCCTTTCAGAAAAAGATCTGCAGAATTGCTTTGAATGTTGACAGCATCGTATGCAGCTGTGTGTCAGCTCAGAAGGGGATGTTTTGAAGGTGATCATAGGTAATTTTCTTTATTTGTTAAATGAAAAGAGTTACAGGCACAACCTTGGGTTTTTTTGTGTTGGATGTTTGAACATGTGTCTGCTTGTGCTGAGTGATCAAGTTGAGCCTTGTCTCATTGTGACAGGTTAGAACATGTTCTACAGCCATCTCTTTGTCTCTCCCTTCCCACTCTTGGTTCCCAGGCTATAGGGTTAATCTCTTTTTTTTCATGTCAGACCTCATACTGGCAACCTGACTCTACGTTACACACAAGCAGACTTGCTAGCATCAGGTGTTTCATCTACACTTCCACGAAAGAGAGGAGATAAGGAGGTAGCTCTGGTTTTATTTATGGGGATCTTGTCCCTCTGTGGGCGGGGTTACCACAGAAATGATGAGGAAACTTGCTAGAAAGTGTGAAGAGTGATGGCTGGCATCTCTGAGGGTTCAGAGGTGGGACATGACATTCAGCTTGGATGTGTCTTGGTCAAGAGGGCCTTGAAAATACACCCGCAACTTCTGCTTGGTGCAATAGAGAAGGAGTGTGGAGAGGAGAGTGACATTGTCAAACTGATGGACTAGAACAGTGTTCTTTGCAGCAATATTCTGTTTGAGTGTTCCAGAGAGTCTTTCTCAAGCCTCAAGGATAATGTGTTTCAGCAATCAAGGTGGGAGATAATGAGAACCTAAACAAAGTGTTTATATGTACATGTCGGTAAGGGAGCCACAGAGTAGAGGTGTTAGGAAGATAAAACCTTGAACATTAAAACACTGCATATCTTCATAGAATGAGAAATTACATTTGTATTTCTTGTTTCATTTTTAATTTTTGACTGTAGGTAATCATTTTGTTTTTAATGTCCCAACAGGCAGGTTAAAAGCACTGAGATTTTCATCCTACGTCATAACTCCATGAGTTAGTTTTTTGGGAAGTAAAATGATGTGATGATCCCAAAATTGTGACTGGAGTTGACTACCTTGTGTTCCTACTGTGTTCCTGTCTGAGCAAGATGAGTGTTGTATTGATTAGAGGTCTATTATTGCAGTACAGCAACAAAACTGCTGGTGAGACAGACAACCTTCTCGCAGCCCTTGTAGATAGGATTGGTTTTTTCCTCTGCTATTGTTTCCTTTGCTATTTTGATTGTATGTTTTACTGTTAAAATTTGTCCTGGTTCATAACCCAGAATCCTCGCTGGTGTCAAGGCCATATTTTAATAAATCTGTATGTACACACAGGTACATATAATCCTCCCCCTGAACGGATCATAAATCTCAGTGATATTACTGCAAGTGATATAGGTGGAATTCGTCTGAGTTTGTCACATGTTTCTTTATAATCAGTACTCAGAAATTGACATTTTAAAATATGATTCATTTTATCCTGAAGAAAACATCCCAAATATGTCAGATGAATCACCGCGGAAGTGTCTGGTTCTTTCCAGAGTACAGAAGGATCCAAGGCTGAGTACTCAGATGTAGATATCCATTGTAGATGATTAAAGCCAAGTGGCATGAATCTGATTTAAGCATATTTAATTCAACCTTGCTGTACCTGCTTCAAAACTCAGAAGTTCAATGCCTGGCCTAACACATCAAGTAGCACACGTCGGTACAGTCAGGATGTGAGCAGATCTGGATCTCATGTGCTCTGTATATGAAGTCACATAATGGTATGTGGCTTTGTCTCTTTGAAAGCAAAAGGTCTGTTATTGTAGTTTCATAGAATCGTAGAATGGTTTGGGTTGGAAACGACCTTAAAGACCATCTAATTCCACCCTCCTGCCTTGGGCAGGGAGAATGGGCCACTCAAAGCCTCATCCAACCTGGCCTTGAACACCTCCAGGGATGGGGCATCCACTACTTCTCTGGGCGACCTGGGCCAGGACCTCCCCACACTCACAGGAAAACATTTCTTCCTAATTTCTCATCTCAGTCTCCCCTCTTTCAGCTTCAAACCGCTCTCCCACATCCTATTCCTGTGCTCCCTGATAAGGAGCCCCTCTGCAGCTTTCCTGTAGGCTCCCTTTAAATAGTGGAAGGATATTTTCCAAGTTTGCCAAGTTTCTAGGATGGCCATACCCCTAATATAATCCCTGCTCCTCATATTTTACCCCCACACCCCACCACCCTCTGTCCCAGCTGCCAGGTATCCACTACCCCACCCCCAGTGTGTGTATCTGCTCTCTCTCTGGTCTCACACGGAGCCTTCCAGCCGGCATTTCCCCGTGCCCTACGTGTGCTCCCAAAGCCTGTCTTCCCCCTCACCCACGGGGTCTCCTCTGACCTCGCAGCCCATCTCCCCTTCCGTGCAGCACAGCCTGCATCCCTCGGAGTCCCAAGCCTGATGACATAAGGCTTCCTATTAGCACAGTCACACAGCCACGGGCGCAGCTGTTCAGCCACGTTCATCTGCAAACCCCAGTAGGTTGGAGATTTCAAAACCACTGTGTTTCCTCCTCTGCATCTCCACTGCCCTCTTCTAAGAAATAAATTTGTTTTCAAAAGCTTATTTTCCTGTCATTCCTGTTGGCGCAGTTCTTACCAGAACTACAGAACAAAATCAATGTGTGATAATCCTGCCTTTGTTCATTAAACAGAGCCTGGTTTTTTTTGAGAAGTCTGTGGGTTTTGGGGTCTGTGCTAGGACGCATCACATTTTGTAGCATCAATCAGTTTCTGGGTTGTAATCTGTTTGATAGAATGGATGCAGCAGAACACAGTGTGTCACATTGGGAGACATCACCTCCAGAATACATTTCAAAACTGTTTTCAGCCACTGTTCTTCTCTTCCTGACCTATTTTAATAATATTTTTCAACAAAATTTGTAATTAATAATTTCCATTGAATAATATTGTGCTTTTTTTTAATAATAGTTGGGAACCACTGTGTGAGAACAATAACACAGTACTACCAATAGTTGTAGGCAGTGAATTACCGTTATGTAGCTGACCTCTCTTTTTAATTGGTAATGAGTTGACAGCTGATCTCTACTGACTGATGAAGGATGGAACCAGAGAACTGAGAGGTGAAAGAAACCCAGTAGATCATGTACGCCATCTCTCTGCCGATGCTGAGAACCAAAATGCCTTGTCAGAGTTGGAAACCTAAATGACTGGCTTTGGACAGCAATGTCCCTGTGCTGAAAATATCCTTTGGGAGACAAAGTGGTTTGAAAGATAACACTTCTTGTTTCATCTGATATGACATTAGATTTTATTATTACACCGGAGCTTGCAGAACTGACAGTTCTGCTCAGAGACCTGAAAATAAAGAAGAGCTGCTATTTCATCACCAGCTATGAAGAATTTATGGATGGAATTCTGCCACAAATTACACATCTAATCCCAGTACTAGCTCTGTAGAGGCCTGAAGTAGAACAACCTTCTCTCTCTTGTGCCTCTCTGTAGACCTCTGCGAGTGTGTCCCTGGTGGAGCTGTGTCTTCATGGATGTTTCTATTGAGTCAGTTTTTGAAATTCCTGAAAGATGAAGAGACTCCACCTTCATGAACAAGGATGAAGGGGTGGGTTTAGACAGTTTGGGTTGGAAATGAGGGGCTTGAGTAGGCTATTCCTATTCCTTCTGCAGCACTACCTACAAGCTGTCTCTTTGATGGTCTGCCTGTCTGTCCTTTCCAGATCGCTGTGAAACCATCTCAAAAGCATTTTCTGTTATCTAGAAGATCTTGGGATAAGGGACAGATATAAATAAGGTGCAAAACTTCCCGTCTTTGTGTCTGAAGGAATAGGGATCTAATTTGATATTGATGACTGAAACAATCCTATCCTTGTACAATTTATAAAATCATAGAATCGTAGAATCACTTGGTTGGAGAAGACATTTGAGATTAAGTCCAGCTGTTCCTGTCCACTACTAAATCAGATCCCTGAGCACCTCATCCACCTCCAGGAATGGTGAATCAACGACCTCCCTGGGCAGCCTCTTCCCATGTCTGAGAACTTTTCAGGTGAAGAAATTTTTCCTGATGTCTAATCTGAACATCCCCTGGTGCAACTTGAGGCCATTTCCTCTCGTTGTGTCGCTTGCTGCTTGGGAGAAGAAACCAATACCCACCTCGCTCCAGCCTCCTTTCAGGCAGTTGTAGCCAGTGGTAAGCTTTACCCTTAGCTTCTCCAGCTAAGCAACCCCAGGTCCTTCAGCTGCTCCTCATAAGACTTGTTCTCCAACCCTGTCCCCGGGTTCGTGCCCCAGTACAGGGCAATTGCTCATTTATGACATGATTTGGGACATAGTGCAGGTGTAACTCCTCTTGGCATACACATGAGATATGTTAGAGAACTAAACTCTTTTTTTGAGGTTATGAAGTAGATGGTGAAAAGTTTTCCATTTATGCTTTTGTCTGAAAGAACTGTCATCAACCTTACTGCTAGAATAACTGACACAGCAATCCAAATAACTGTTTTGATCAAACTATCACCTGTGCCTCCTGAGAGCGAGAGGACAAAAAAAGAAAGATTATGGCTCTCTGACAACTAGGCTTTCAAACAAGAATTTTGTCAGATTGACTTTGAGTTGGATGTATCGATTGTTAAAAGATTTATCAGAGATTTAGTAAATTTTTTAAAATAAAAGGTTTTTACAATTACTATTAAAAGATTCAACTGGTTGAAGGGTGGAAAAATAATCACCTACTAAGGTTTAAAAAATCAAACTTCAAGGTTTGCATTTAGGAATATAAATGAGTGACCTATTTTTCAAAAGTACTGGCCAGTTGTGGCTTTCATTGAATTCAATAGGAATTCTGGAAGCCCAGAAGTTTTTAGAATCAGATAATTTACTCAGGTACCTCGTTTGATGCACAAGTGTAATAGAGGCCAGATCCCTGTTTTCTAAGCTGGGTGAAAAAGTTCAATGAAACTCATCAGATACCTTGTAAATATATCAAAATGGGGTTCTGTTTTTTATACTTAGAAGTGTGAATAACACATTTGTTACTGTCTTTGAATTCCACAGACCATGTAGTTTAATGGAAGAGTACTTAAAGGGTGCCTACAGGAAAGCTGGGGAGGGGCTCTGTATCAAGGATTGCAGGGGTAGGATGAGGGGGAGTGGTTTTAAGCTAAAAGAGGGGTGACTGAGATTAGATCTCAGGAAGAAGTTTTTTACTGTGAGGGTGGTGAACCACTGGTGCAGGTTGCCCAGAGAAGTGGTGACTGCCCCTTGCCTGGAGGTGTTCAAGGCCTGGCTGGATGAGGGTTTGAGCAACCTGACCCAGTGGAAGTTGTCCCTGCCCATGGCAGGGGGGTTGGAACTGGATGGTCTTTGAGGTCCCTTCTGACCCAAACCATTCTATGATTCTGTGATTTTATGATTTTTGTAGAATTAGTTCACTGTTAATAAATTAAGGAAGTGCTCCCTGTGGACATCAATAGAGTTACTGTAAAGGATAAGACTAGTTTAAAAAATGAGCAGTTATGTAGTTCATTCTCTTTTGACATCTACTGATTAAGTTAAATGATTAAATGATTAAATTAAAAGGAAAATAGTTGTTTGGAAAGTTCTGGTAAGTAAGGCCAATTCTGCTTCCTTTGAACTGAGGCTTCATGTGTTCCCTGTGTTGGACTTCTACCCAAGGGGAGTGAATTCCTTATTTTCACTTCTTAGCTTAGGATTTCATGTCTTTGGTTACACTTACAGACCTTTTACTCATTACATGTTAGAAGATAACACTTCACTGCCAAACTTCATGCATTTATTTCAACATGCAATCTTTTACTGGAAACAAATATTAGGTAATTTCTTGTTTACAAGACAGAAAAGATCCCACTGGCCTTCAATTATGTAGTGGATATTGATGGGGCCCAGCAGTAAAAAGTGTTATATGAAAAAGCAGTAGGGGATGATCAGGCCTGATAGCCCGTGTATCTCGCAGTGGGTTACCAATCATGCCACGAGGAGCTTTTTCTGAATGCCTTCCTTCTAACAAAGCACTTCACTTGTCTTGGTGTACAGGTTAGATTTGTTGTTACATCAGTTTTCAGACTACTGATAATTGTGTCTTCTCCTAAAGCAGTAAAGCTTTCTCAGCCATCACCAGAGCAATGAATCTGATGTCTTTTCATTGTAGCATTCATTTTATTGTGGTCTTTCTGGAGCTCTGACACCAATATTAAACTTGGGCATTCAATGGATTTTTAAATAAAAGACCATAACAGCTGTAGGTAACAGCGAAATGCCATCAGGCTGTCTCCATGTTATGAGTTTTCAAATGGTGTCTGTCATCCTACTTTTCATTACTTCGTGTTGGAGAGGGGGAGTTGTGACTGGATGACATCCTCCTCTCACATCTAAAATTTAGGAGGCATTTAAATAACTTGCTTATTCAATGCTGAACATTTGTCTTCACCCCACTTGATTTTGATGAAAGTAGTCTTTTTTTCACACAGGCCTGGCTCTAAGTTTTATACCCCTTTATTGCTTCAAAATTCTGTTTAAAATGTATATGACAGCTACACTAAATATTATACGTACATGCCATGCACAGCTAACACTGCAAAGGGAGCAGTGCTTTAATGATTCTTTGGGGCCCATATTGCCACTCTTATGATCTGTATTAGGACAACACTTCCATGGCAGAGGGTCGAAAATAGATGACCTTTAAGTTCCCTTCCAACCCATTCTATGGTTCTGTAATTCTACTTATATGCCACTTTTGGAAATAATAACCTCTGGGTTTATTTTATAACTGTTTTAGAATCTTCTTGTATGCCCTGACCTACTTTCTCTGTTATTTGTCCAGAATTTCCAACTCCTCAATGATCTTGCTACCACTGAGTGAGTGTTTGGTGGAGAAACCTCCACCACGGGGATGTGATGGAAGGTGTAAGAAAAGGTGTCTAAGGCAAAACAGAAAGGGGAATGGAGTCGTACAAGCAGTAGCTGATTTGCTTTAGGGAAGTTCCTCCCTCACCTCATCACTGCTTATCCCTTTTCCTTCTCCTCTCCCCGTGTACCCATCGTGTTTGTGCTGGTAGGAGATGGAGGAGGCTCATGGTAATTGGCTAATCAGCTATTTTCAATTCCATTCCTGGCTGTGTTTACCATGGCAAATTAACAGTCCTTGTCTATAAATATGACCCCTACTCCTGAATAAATTTGATTATGTGAGAATCTCAATTTTCATTTAAAAATAATAACTTTCTGGCTGCTCTGATAAAACAAGTTTGGATATGTAGTCTGAATATTCCCCAATGGCTTAAAAATCACAAGATAAATATGAAGACTGTATGAATCTCTTACTAATAAAAAATATATGTTCCCAAATCTTTACAATGATTGAGATTGAATATTTTGATACCAGAATATTTCTGATTTCATTCCACGATGGATCAACATTCTCTGAAAGCCAGGTCTTTTTAAACAGCTTCATTTGGGTCCACAAATAGAGAACTCATTTTCATTAATGACTGTGGGTATCTTAACCTGGAGTTCCTCTCTGATATCTTCAGTATCTGATATCCCTCGTATAGATTTTGTGCATTGCTGATTTCATTCTTGGTATAACTTTCATTTTGTCTGTTCTGCTGTGAGAAAGCATTTTGCATTTGAGTGACTGGCTGCTCTGCATTACACCAGTGCTTCGATTTTGCATATTTAAGAAAGGAACACAATATTCAGTGTATAATAACTCTGTTAAAGATCTGATCAATGCTAGAAGTTTAGTGTCAATGATTTGGGGAATAGTGGCTGGAAGCTGCCTGGCAGAAAATGACCTGGGGATGTTGGTCGACGGTGGCTGAACATGAGAAGGGCATGAAGGGCACCAGCATCTTTGCTTGGATCAGCCATGATGTGGCCAACAGGAGCAGGGAAGGGATCGTTCCCAGTACTTAGCGCTGGTGAGGCCACACCTTGAATCCTCTGTTCAGTTTTGGGCCCCCTCAGACACTGAGGGTCTGGAGCGCGTCCAGGGAAGGACAACAAAGCTGGTTATGGGTCTGGAGCCCAAGGGTTCTGGGGGTGACTGAGGGACGTGGGGCTGTTTAGCCTGGAGAAGAGGAGGCTGAGGGGAGACCTCATTGCTCTCCACAGCTCCTGGAAAGGAGGAGTGAGGTGGGTGTTTTTCTCTTCTCCTAAGTGACAAACAATAGGATGAGAGGAAATGGCCTCAGGTTGTGCCAGGAGATGTTTTGATTGGATAGTAGAAAATTTCTTTGCTGAAAGGGTGGTGAAGTCTTCGCAGAGGCTGCTGTGGGAAACGGTGCAGACACCATCCCTGGAGGTGTTCAAAAAATATGTAGATATGGCACTTTGGGACATGGTTTAGTAGGCACGGTGGTGTTTGCCTGGGAGTTGTACTGGATGATCTTGCAGGTATTTTCCACTCTTGATGATTCTATTATTCTAGACATTATTAGGAATCTGACTTAATGGCGGTCAGTTTTGATTTAACTGAGCTTTCAGTTTCCTCTGGGCTTATAGCAGAACTGTTAATCTCTTTAGAACCAAGTCAGGCTGGTTTGAAAGGAAATATTTGTTATAAATATATATAGTTATTATAAAATTTTCTCATTTGAACATGTTTCCTAGTTAAATTTATCTTCTGCAGGTGTGATGCTATTGACATACGTGGAACGGTGAAGATAAATGAAGTGCATACTAATAAATTAAAATGTGGCAGAGAACAGATCCAGACACTGGGACTTCATTGTCCACGCTCATAGATTGCTAGGATAGGATCTAATATGATTTTATCTGGGCTCATTATCACTCCCTCAAACAGTTTCTAGATAGGAGTTGTTTATTTTGATGGTTTACTAGCACAGATGTGTGGATGGAACTTTAACTGAAGTTAGTGCAGCTTTAGTGAAGGGCAATTGTAGGACCACGTTACAAGCTTTTGTGTGATAGATTGCAAAGACTGAATAATGCCAAAGAAATACTGAGGGCTTATTTAGCAACTTGTGATTATATTTCCATATATTCTGCTATTTCACAGATACAGAGGATCTGTAAAAGATTAATTCTATGGAAATCCAGGGAATCTAAGGAGCGGGCCAGGCACTGCATCTGTCTAAACAAACTTTGCCTGAAGCTGAAGTTGAATGTCAAGACCTCCAGGATATGTGTTGCTTTCCGTGCACACTAGTTCTGTTCAGCAGGGAGGAAAGTGTATAGCAGATTTCTTGCAGGCTTGGTTTGAGAAATCGTTGAGGGTTTTTGCAGTTAAGGATGGAGCAGCATTTGGCAGTTTTGAGAGGAAGTCTCTGGTTTTTTTTGCTCGTGAAGTTACGTTCCTGAAAATGCTGAGAGCCTGAATATCAGTCAAGCACAAATTAAAAAAAAATATTCTTTGCCAAATTGGCTCTCTGTTGAAACTCTGAGGATCAGGAAGATTAAGATGGCATAAAGACATCCATGTCCTCTCAGTGTCTCAATGTTGTCGTAATCCGCAGGATTCTTCTTCCTGGTGACCAATGATAGGACTCAAGGGAATGGAAGAAGGATGTGCCTGGGGAGGGTTAGGTTGGACATTAGGAAAAAGTCTTCACCCAGAGGGTGGTGGAGCAGCTGACAACAGGTGCTGACAACATTCTAGAAGCATTTGGACAATGCCTTCAGACACACGATGTGAATGTTGGCGTTGTCCTGTGCAGGAACAGGAGTTGGGCTCGATCCTTGTGTGTCCCTTCTAACTCAAGACATTTTGTGATTCTATGAGTGACTGTATCAGGGTGAAACATATTGTTTTCACCACTAGGAAGCTGAAGTTAACTGAGAATCTTTCCATGTCTCTGTAACAACAGGTTTTATTGTACATATCGTGAGCTCTTGTCCCTGGAATGACAGTGAGCTTGGAACAGTCATTTATTCTTTCTGTTGGCAGGTTACAGGAAAAGCCCTTCCAATTTTTTGTCTAATTCCATGGGGCCGAAGTATTTCTAATTTTCTGGAGCTACTCAGTCCAACTTGTAGATGAGAATTAAACCTTATGTTTTCACAAGAAAAACTATTCAATAAGAAGCCCCAAACTGGAATGTTCTTTGAATAGCAGACTTGTGGAGAGGCTCTTTGTACTTGCTATGCATTGTTACTTTCTTCCTAAGGTCTTGTTTAGTAAAAGTCCCTGTAAATGTTATTTTTCTACTATTTAGTGCATCTAGGCAGGGAATACAGGAAAAATTGTAAAAGCAAGTATGACTGACAGGAAATATCTTTGAAACAAAAGCATGAAGGCATTGGAAGACAACTTGAGAACTCTGAAAATATTACCTTCCTTCAAGCCCAGCTCACCTCTAGAAGTTTAATATATTGAAAGCCGCACCATTTGAAATGATAACCACTTCATAAATAATATATGTCATTCACTCATTAAATGAAGGCAGCTATCAGGTCTAGGGCAGGGTTGGTTTATTTGATCTTGCATCATGTTTCCTAATTTTTCTGCCTGGTGGCTCATCTCTGATGGCTGTAGATCATGTTAGTCATACACGCTAGAGCTAATGAGGTTGAAACCTTGTACTGCACTGCTCATATTGCTCCAACTCTGGAACCTCCCAACAATTTCCTTCATAATGCCTCTGTCTTGGCTTGTGTGGCACAGGACATTCAATCTTCTCAAATGCAAACAATTTACTTTATGGCACCCCTTGCTCCAGTTGCAGATAACCCTGGTTTTCTCTTCTCATTGACTGTTGATAAATGTTTGGTGCTGGGTGGGATTAGTACTGTGTTGTACCTCCCCAGTAATGAAAAATACTGCTTTCAGAGAATTTGCAAAGCAATCCCATATTCTTAATTTAATGTGTTTTATTCCTCAGCAGATTCTGTACTACAGGAAGTAAAATAGTGCACGTACTGAGAAACTCTCTTGACTTTCTCTCTGGAAAGTATTTTGGGAACAGAAACCTGTATTTTGAGTTCAGGCGATTTTACTCCTTTCTGCCATTGTTGACAGTGAGTCTTAATAGATCAAGAAGTGAATGTGGGGATGCCAGTGAAGAGGATTGGGAATATTCTGTTGTGGATCTGTATATTTTATTTTATTTGAGTTTGGAGAGCTCATTTCCAGGTTATATGTGCAACCCTTCCAGTTCATACATACAACCTTGATTACACACCTGTATTGTCACAACGAGTAGATTTTTCTTTATGCTCAGAAAAGTACATTGGGATGAAAGAGAAGTACATTGGGATGTGAAGAATATATTTTTTATTTTGGAAACTGAGCAGTTTCTAGCCCCTGGGAGCCATCTCATCAAGGAGGGAGTAAAGCCAGGCTTCTAATATTTTATTGTGTGGAAATCATCCCCGTGAGCACCAGTGATGCTTTTATATTGCACTTTCTTGTATGCTTTGTGTTCCTTGAGACTGAAAGCCTCACTGTTGATTTGGCTTTTATGCAAATGTCTTGTATATGTGTTCTGTCTTATGTCCTCCTGTGGACTTGTGCAAGGATATATAACTTAGTCTTAAGCTGCAGCTCATCATAGCTGTGGCTCATCTGTCTGATTCCACAGCAGCTCTCTAGAGAAAATGATCTCTCTTCTGAGAGTGGGTAGCCACAGTGGCTAGAAAAGGACTGTTTAATGAAAGTAAACCTCAAATCATAGAATCACAGAATCATTAAGGTTGGAAAAGACCTCTAAGATCATCAAGTTCAACCGTCAGCCCGACACCACCGTGCCTACTAAACCATGTCCTGTGGTGGCACTTCCACACCCATTTTGAACCCCTCCAGGGATGGGGACTCCACCACTGCCCTGGGCAGCCTCTTCTGATGCTTCACCACTCTTTCAGTAAAGAAATTTTTCCTAATATGCAGTCTAAACCTCCTGTGGTTCAACTTGAGGCCATCTGCTCTTGTCCTATTGCTTATTAACTGGACCAGCTTTTCAGTTTCCATGAAACAGCAGATGCAGTTTTGCTAATATTGTTTCACCCATCATGTTTTCTAAGAAAAATGGAAGAAATTTGGCCATAGCATAGTGCAAGTGTCCTGTATGTAAAATAACTTCATGATGGAGACCTGATAGGTAATGGAAGGTGCTGCCGCTGACTCCAAGTCACTGAAGACAATTGCATGGTGGGTTTTGGTTTCCATTCCATGCTCCTCTCTCCTTCTTGATTCAGTGTTGGATAGTGAAAGAGCTTGAAAGAAATTTTTGATCTGCTGCACCAGCTTCCAGTGAGTGCAGTAATTTGATGGGACTAAAACAGTCCACGGTGTGACTCCTGTAAAGGACAGACTCCGTGTGGTCTCTTGTGAATGGATGTGGCATCAGTATATTGGATAAATATTGTTTTTAGCAAACCCTGCTGGAATATGGTTTAGTAGGCACGGTGAGGTTGGGCTGACGGTTCGACTTGATGATCTTAGAGGTCTTTTCCATCCTTAATGAATCTATGATTCTATGATTGTATTTGGTGTAAATGTTCAGGTTTTCTAGAGGGAGGGTGCAGGGGCCTCTCTGAGGAGAGACAGAGTCTGCCTGGTGTTGGGCATAGATGATAACTCAGCGCTGCTGAGGGGGCCTTGGACAAAACATATGTAAGAAAGGGCAAAACATGTCACAGTAATGAGGAGAGAGGAAAGATGATCTGAGGGCTGGAGCACCTCCCACACAAGGACAGGCTGTGAGACCTGGGCTTGTTCAGCCTGGAGAAGAAGGCTCTGGGCAGATCTTAGAGCAGCCTCCCCGTACTGAAAGGGGCTCCTGGAAGGCTGGGGAGGGGGTTTTGATTAGGGAGTGCAGGGACAAGATGAGGAGGAGCACTTTTAAGTTGACAGAGGGGAGGTTTAGATTAGGTATTAGGGAGAAATGCTTTGCTATGTGGGTGGTGAGCCCTGGCCCAGGTTGCCCAGAGCATTGGTGGCTGCCCCATCCCTGGAGGTGTTCAAGGCCAGGTTGGATGAGGCTTTGAGCTCCCTGATCCAGTGGGAGGTGTCTCTGCCCATGGCAGGGGGTTGGAACTGGATGGGCTTTAAGATCCTTCAAACCCACAGCATTCGATGGTTCTATGAACCGTAAGAAAAAAACAGTTGTTTTATGCAAAGCATATATTCTATTACATTTTGACTTTTTTCTTCCTTCTAGATAAACATCATGTCAATGGAAACAGAATGGTAGAACCTTTCCCAGAGGGAACACAGATGGCTGTATTTGGTAAGACATCGGTTTTAAAGCAAAAGCTCTAAACTGTATAGTGTTACTGCATGCCAAATATCTTAATTTCAATCTGAGTCGTTAGAGTTTTAGAACCTGGGCTGCTATTGCCATTTCCTAATCACTACAATCAGTCAAAGCCACAGTGAAAATTATGAAAGTTGTCCATGCCCTGAAAGAATTATTTTTCTGAGTTATACAAACAGAGAATTTACACCTTATTTTGTTCTGTAGTAATTCCAAAGTAGTAATTTTTTTATGTATGATAGTTCCCATAAAATCATTCATTAGTTTACATGAAAATCTGAGATGATCCGTGATAACCAGACCTTAAGTCATCAAGGAGCTCAGGCTGTTGGGTGGAAGGCTTTATCTACTGTCCTTGCAGAGTTGTTCCTATTTCCATGCCCCAAACCAAAGCTGCTGGTTTGTATTTCACTTTGTGAATAGTCCTGTAGACTTGTTGGGTGTTGTTTCTCTGGAGAAATGAATCGCTTCTGGAAGAACCAAACAACCTAAAGTAAATAAGAATCACCAGCTTTTTCACCAAGATATTGACTTTACCTGAATCTTGGAATCCTTAGAGCTATCATTTCAGAATGTGCTAATGTTAGTCCTTAAGAGCAAGTCTGTGGAGTTTACTAGGGAAGAAAATGTGAATTTCTATGACAATTACTCTTAAATATTGTTCCAGAAAATAAATAATTTCCTATTCCTGCTTTGAAACATAAGATTGGATTGTTTAAAAAGGTTATAATTCTGTATGAACTTCTACAGGATGGTACAAAAGTGCCTTAGGAAATTTATTACATCCTGTTAAATGTTTATTTGTCTGGGATGTTGAAGTACATATTAAATTACAGTTGATATACCTGCTATATCATCTAGCTTGATGGAGCTATAAATCATAGTAAGTGCAGGTCAGGTATATAAAACAGTCATCACTATTTTTGGCCCGGGCCCATTCTGTTAACACATATATAAATTTTGGCAATTGCAAGACAATGTGTGTAACAAGAAATATGTAAAAAGTGAGGATGGGACCTGGAAAACAGTGATTCTGAGAAGCAGTGCTCTATAAATGTCCAGTGTGATGCAGCAAAAATAATAAATAGAGAATTCCTCATTGCTGGAGATGTTCAAGGCCAGGTTGGATGAGGCTTTGAACAGCCTGACCGAGTGGGAGGTGACTCTGCCCATGGCAGGGAAGTTGGGACTGGCTGGGCTTTAAGGTTCTTTCCAATCCAAGCCAGTCCATGATTCTATGAAACCAAGGGTATAGTGAGTAGGCATTGGCAGGCAGTTTTATACCTGCATGTAGTGCTTCCGAGACAGATACTAAAACACATTTCACATTCTGTCGAGCAATTAGACAGAGTGTATTGACAGCAGCAACAAAAAGGTGAAAAACTGAAAGAAACCATCAAAGCAACCAAGAAAATCTGCATATCGTTGTGTCTTCAAACATGGACTGGGATAGTTAGCAGGCTGCCTAGCCAGAGGTTTTGGATATTGTAGGCTCAGCAGGCTCCTGGCTGCCAACGCAGAGGGATGGAGGGATCCTGTACTCCTGCAGTGATGATATCTCAGTTACCCTAGGGCAGCCAGAATGAACCCAGGCACAGGAGTCAGGTACCCCATTCACCCCAGCTTATCCTGAGGTTATGCATCAATAGAAAACACATTATTGATCTCCATAAAGCTAGAAGTACTAGAAATTATCTTCCAGACAAGATACAGTAGATCACATTCGATAATCTAATAATGCCTTCATAGAATCATCGAATCATAGAATCATCTGGTTGGAAAAGATCTTTGAGATCATCAAGTCCACCTGTACCTATCCCCTTACTAAACCACGTCCCTAAGAAACTCATCTACCTGTCTTTTAAACACCTCCAGGGATGGCGACTCCACCACCTCCCTGGGCAGCCTCTGCCAGTGCCTGACCCTCCTTTCAGTGAAGAAATTTTTCCTGATGACTAGTCTAAACCTCTCTTGGCACAACTTAAGCGCGTTTCTTCTCATCCTGTCACCTGTCACTTGGGAGAAGAGACCAACACCCACCTCGCCACAACCTCCTTCCAGGCAGTTGTAGACAGTGATGAGGTCTCCCGTCAGCCTCCTCTTCTCCAGGCTGAACAACCTCGGGTCACTCAGCTGCTTTTGTAGGACTTGTTCTCCAGCCCTTCCCCAGCCTCGTTGCCCCTGTCTGGATGCGCTCCAGCCCCTCAATGTCCTTCTTGTACTGAGGGGCCCAAACTGACCCCAGTGCTCGAGGTGTGGCCTCACCAGTGCCCAGTGCAGGGGCACAATCCCTGCCCTGCTCCTGCTGCCCACGCTGTGTCTGATCCAGGCCTCATGTTCAGCCGCTGTCAACCAACACCCCCAGGTCCTTCTCCTCCAGGCAGCTCTCCAGCCACTCTTCCCCAAGCCTGTAACACTGCAGGGGTTGTTGTGCCCCAAGTGCAGGACTCGACACTTGGTCTTGTTGAACCTCAGTTGGTCTCTTTAACCTCTTCTAAGGTTAAAGCTTAAGGATCTGTATTTTAGAGTAGAAAGCATGCTATATCAATATGGCATTTTCTCAGTCATTGAGCTTAGTGATGGGGATCTGGTCTAATTTATAAAAAGAAAAGACATAGCATAAATATGTCAGAAACCTGAACAGTGTTTGAAAAATCTTTTGTAGTAACAGTTTACGTATCTGTCTGGAATGAATTCTTGATCTCAATTTATTTTTAGACAGAGATGTATTTGCATCTGAAATATTCAGCAATCCTGTGTGGACTACAAAAGGGTGAAGTTATCCATAGACACTGATTTGTTATATCCAACAATGATCTTTTCAACTGATTATTCCAAATAGATCTTAGTAAGTGTTAACTTTCCTGTGGAGCTGATGTTTCTGTAGGTTCCATGGCTGAAGATATCATTTGTGAGCGTGGTGGCTATCCTATTATGCTCATGATTTCTTCAAGTTCCCTTTAGAGTTTCTCTAATCCAGTATTGTTTTTCTGCTGGTATTCCTTTGTCTGTGGATTTTGGGAACATCAAAAATTTTTTGAAGTGGTGGGATGGGAGACTGGTTGATGATTTTTTTGTAGGTAATTTTCAAGTCACCCTTCCCCCATACTCAGCATTTGTGAGGCTGTGCCTTGAATACTTAAGATTTGGGCCCCTCACTACAAGAAGGACATAGAGGGGCTGGAGCACATCCAGAGAAAGGCAGCTGAGCTGGGGAAGGGTCTGGAGCACAGGGGTTATGATGAGCAGCTGAGGGAACTGGGGCTGTTTAGCCTGGAGAAGAGGAGGCTGAGAGGAGACCTTATCACTGTCTACAACTTCCTGAAACGAAGTTGTAGCGAGGTGGGTGTTGGTCTCTTCTCCCAAGTAAAAAGTGATAGGACAAGAGGAAATGTTGCACCAGGGGAGGTTCAGATTGGGTGTTAGGAAAAAAATCTTCACTGAAAGGATTCTTGGGCATTGGCAGAGGCTGCTAAAGGAGGTGATTGAGTCCCCATCCCTGAAGGGATTTAAAAGATGGGTAGATGACGTGCTCAGGGATGTGGTTTAGTAGTGGACAGGGACGGTTGGACTCAATGATCTCAAAGGTTTTTTCCAACCAAATGAGCTGTAATTCTAATGGAAAAGGATTGCATGCTGTCTTTTGAGTTTGAAGGTTAAGATGGATTTTGAGATTCTTCTGTGGATTTCATACAGCAGGCAGGCCCAGAGAGTTCTGGAGCCATCAGATATTGATGCAGTCTTCACTGTGTAATTTTTTTTTAATGCTTCTCCTTTATTTTCCTTACTGTGAAGTTTGGATCAGTTTTCCAGTGGTTGAGGTGGGTGTTGTGTGAGTGCTTCTATTGGTTATATCACTGATGATTCTGCATCATCTGTAAAGTTTATAGAGTATTATCCTACTTACAGCAGTTAATTGAGAGAGCATAAAATCTTATTAAACATCTATTTTGAATCCTTCCTGAGGAATTCTGCTATATTTCTGTCAAGCCTGGTAACTTCCATCATTTTTAAATTGCCCTAGATTTTCCACAAGGCTGTGATTGCAAATGCTGGGATAGGTGGTGAAAACTCCTGCTGCTGCCATCTGTGCTGTGAATAAATGGAAAACCTACATGTTCTTAGCTTTTACTAATAGACCTGAAATATAATAGTATACAAACATGACTCTGATGACAATTGTTGTCATTTGTTGGCATTGGCATCCCATTCTGGTATGTGGGATGGAAAATTGGAGCGGAAGTTCAAGCTGCCTCCAAGGAGGTAGCATTTGCTGGCCCCGTGTGAATGGGAATGAATGGAAGTACTCAAAGAAAATGGTTATCTGTTAATCATTCTTCTCCTCAGATGGTTCCTCATCCTGTTCTTGTACATTCCTGTTAACAGCAAGTCCTTTGTATTTTAGGACTCTGTAAAGGAGGGGATAGAATCTGAGCTGGTTGGTTGTTTTAGCCTGGAGAAAAGGAGGCTGAGGGGAGACCTCATTGCTCTCAACAACTGCCTGAAAGGAGGTTGTGGCGAGGTGGGTGTTGGTCTCTTCTCCCAAGTGACAGGTGACAGGATGAGAGGAAATGGCCTCAAGTTGCACCAGGGGAGGTTCACAATAGACATTAGGGAAAATTTCTTGATTGAGAGGGTTCTCAGGCCCTGGCAGAGGCTCTCGGGAAGGTGATTGAGTCACCTCTCCTTGAGGTGTTTTAAAGACAAGTAGATGAAGTCTCATGGGTCTGAAGTAGTACTGAACAGGTGTGGTTGGATGCAATGATCTCAAAGGTTTTTCCAACCAAGCGATTCTATGATTCTGCCATTCTATAAGTAGACTCTGACTCTACCTTAGTGTGAGAGGGCTCCTTAAACTTCTCCAGAAATATCTTTTTAATTGGGATTGCATGAGGACAAGACTCAAAGAGCAGTAGGTCCTTAAAAATATCTACAAAAGCTAAAAGATGGCGAATATCCATATGATTTTGTAGATATAGACTACGTGCAGTGAATTTTCCTACTGCTTGGATGGTTTAACTTCACCACTGAAAATAAGAGTATAAAATGTAATGCTGGGTTGTAAACACTAATCCTTTTACCTGCTTGCACAATGCAGTTAGCTTGCATTACATAGTTCCATCTTCTGCAAAACCTCTTTCGAGATGCTCTTTCTTACTAATGCTGTGTTATTTATGATAGGACTTCTTATTTTGATCAAGGTACAGGGTGAATGTACATGGGTCATTGTTCCTGCAGCTTTTCCATTTATAACAGAACCTCACAGTTTTCAAAAGACCATTTACATGATCTTGAGATTCTCTGGTTGTTTAGTGTCATCCAGCTGCCTAAGATACACCTATTGTTCATCAGAATAAAGAAATGCGTCCTTGTTTCTACAGTGGTGAAAACCCTTAGATTTCAAAAGTGAGGGTGACTCTTTAATGGGAATGTTCAATGCTAACCAGGCAGTGACCTCTTAATTCTGCTAAGACTGAAGCACTAAGAGCACAGGAGTTGCACAGGCACTGCTCATGGCCTCGCTTTAGGCACTAAAATGCTGTATCAAAAATCATTTTGTCCCTTGAAGTAAAGAGGGAGGTGCATTCTCAAGTCCAGCAACTGATGAAACTCCAGATTCACAGTTATGGGTTTTTGTTATGGACAGCAAAGTAGGAGTCATACAATAAATGCATGTCTAGAAAATTTTCTTGTATTTTTTATGGCCATAGATATTTTCAGTTAAAAGTAATTTTCCTATAGTGACTGATTTTGACCAAAAACCTAACCAAAATGCAAACCCCAAACATATATTAGGGGGTTGATAATCACAGAATCATTAAGGTTTGAAAAGACCTTTGAGATCATCAAGTCCAACCATCACCCCAACACCACTGTGCCAACTAAGCCATGTCCCCAAGTGCCACGGCTCCACTGTTTTTGAACCCCATCAGGGAAGGAGGCTCCGCCACTGCCCTGGGCAGCCTCTTCTAATGCTTCACCACTCTTTCAGTAAAGAAATTTTTCCTAAAATACAATCTAAACCTCCCCTGGTGCAACTTGAGGCCATTTCCTCTTGTCCTATCAGTTGTTACGTGGGAGAAGAGACCAGCCACACCTTCTACAACCTCCTTTCAGATACCTATAGAGAGCGATAAGATCCAATTAATGCTTTGGAATGAATCAATTTAAGGTCTAGAGTCAACTTTTGGGTAGTAGTGTAGAAAATGAAAAGAAATACCTCAGAGCTGCAGAACACAGGCAACTTTCAATTCTTAGTGTGTGCTTGCGGGCTGCATCAAAAGAAGCATTGCCAGCAGGTCAAGGGAGGTGATTCTTCCCCTCCATTCTGCTCTTGTGAGACCCCACCTTGTTCAGCCTGGAGAAGAGAAGGCTTTGGGGGACCTCATAGTGGCCTTCCAGTACCTGAAGGAGCTACAGGAAAGCTGGAGAGGGACTTTTTATGAGGGCTTGTAGTGATAGGATGAGGGGCAATGGCTTTAAATTGGAAGGGGGGAGATTTAGGTTAGACATTAGGAAGAAATTCTTCATGATGAAGGTGGTGAGACACTGGCAGAGGTTGCTCAGGGAGGTTGTGGCTGCCCCATCCCTGGAGGTATTCAAGGGCAGGTTGGACAGAGTCTTGAGCACCCTGATTCAGTGGGAGGTGTCCCTGCCCGTGGCAGGGGGTTTGGAACTGGATGAGCTTTGAGGTCCTTTCCAACCCAAACCATTCTATGATTCTGTGATTCTATGAAATTAACATTTCCATCAGCACCACTGTAATTCTTTGCATATTTTAAGCAAACGGAAATGCACTGCTGTAGTAGGCTCAGAAGAATTTCTGGGAAGTGTTTCTGAATGTTAAGTGCATATTTTTTTTAAACAATTGCTGCTTTTGCAAGACTCCAGTTTATCCCAGAGCACTTAGATATTCACTGGGCTTTATATGCTGCCTTATGACTCTACGAGGAAGCATTGTCCATATATCGCCTTCAGAGAAGGGCTCTTATTTACCTTTAGCAAAATCTGGTGATAGTTCAGAGTTGTACTTACTACACTTTTTAAATATGGGACTAAAGTGTGTTATATTTGCTTGACATACACTGACTAGTAGTCATAGAATCATAGAATCATAGAATTATCTGGGTTGGAAGAGACCTCCAAGATCATCAAGTCCAACCCTTAATCCAACACTATTATGATTATTAGATCATGGCACTAAGTGCCACATCCAGTCTTATTTTAAAAACCTCCAGGGATGGTGAATCCACCCCCTCTCTGGACAGGCCATTCCAATTCCCTTCAGTTTTGTTGCTCTTCTCTGGATCCACTCCAGCTCCTCAATATCTTTCTTGAACTGAGGGGCCCAGAACACTAATGGGGTAATTGGTTTCTTGGTATAAACAATATATAGACAGAAGCAGCATGTTAAGTGACTGATAAGATCTAATTACAAACATTTCTGAGCTGGAAGACAGACCCAAGCTTGTTCACCCTCTGCTCTGCACTTACTAGACAGTGGTGTGTTCCTGTAGTTCCATAGAGCTGTGTTATTGTTGTACTTTGCTGGAGTTATTATGTACCATTGAGATTCAGATATACCTTCTGCATTCCCACAATTCCCTCTGCTTCCAAAGGTTATTTAAAAACTAAAATAGAATTACACCAGGGTTTTGCAGTTAGCCCCAGCAGAGCCAGGGGATTTCTTGCCTTTGCACATGACCTGTTTGGCTGCCTCTGCAGTGCAGCATCTCTCCATACCTTTGTATGAGGCTTGTGCTGGTGGAAGGCTGAGCTCCTTCAACAAGACCTACTCTTGGGTGCTTCAAGCAGTTCTAGACTGGATCAGGACAACTTTTCAACTAAAGGAAAGTAATTTCATTCGAAAGTGGGATGATGTATTTAATAATGGATCTACTCAAAGAAACTTCTAGAATTTCTTTTATTCATTCCTGAAATAGTGACTGGTAGCCACATCAGATATGAAAATTTGAGGCTATGCCTCAAATGTTTTCAGTTTTGGGCTCCTCAGTACAAGAAGGACCTTGAGGTGCTGGAGCGCGTCCGGAGAAGGGCAATGAAGCTGCTGAAAGGGCTGGAGCACAAGTCTGATGAGGAGCAGCTGAGGGAGCTGGGGTGGTTTCATCTGGAGAAAAGAAGGCTGAGAGGAGACCTCATCAAGGTCTGCAACTGCCTGAAAGGAGGTTGTAGTGAGGTAGGTGTTGGTCTCTTCTCCCAGGTAACAAATGATGGGACAAGAAGAAATGGCCTCGAGTTGCACCAGGGGAGGTCGAGATTGGATATTAGAAAAAATTTCTTTACCAAAAGAGTAGTCAAGCACTGGCAGAGGCTGCCCAGGGAGGTGGTGGAGTCTCCTTCCCTGGAGGGGTTTGAAAAACATGCAGATGTGGCACTTGGGGACATGGTTTAGTAAGCACAGTGGTGTTGGGCTGAGGGCTCGACTGGATGATCTTAGAGGTCTTTTCCAACCTTAACAGTTCTATGATTCTATGAATGTCTTAGCAAGCCTTTCGGTCTCACTCAATCATGTTTTTATGATGAGCTCTGTTCTTTCCACCAGGAAAAGGAAATCTGAGGAAACAAATTTTGGACCCCAAGAGAAATACTTTTTTTTCTTTTTGTAAAATAAACAATTTTTCCCTTTTGCTGAAAGAAAAGGAAGAAACCTTTAAACCATACCACATGTCATAAGGTATTATGTCTCTATCAGAAGATAATAGAAGATGTCCTGATGTAGAAACAGGTGTGTGTGCTGTGACCCAAATTGTAGGAGAAACATCTACAGCAATATTACCAGATGTTACAAGGATCATGTTGTGGAAATACTGAGAGCTGGAGGGAATGTCTTTCAGAAGGAATTCATGTTTCTCATGCTAATTCTCTTTTAGCATCTTGGAAAAGTGAATGAAATGTACTAAGTGGCTGGGTTGTAAAGCACTGAAGTGTTAAAGCTGTCCTGTGTTCCCAAGGTGATGTAGAAATGGACATTGCAGTTCTGGAATGAGAAAATAGATCTGTGAGGACACTGCATAACAAAAAGGGACTGCCTAAAGGGCTCTGTCCCTAAACCAAATTATGTTCCTATTCTTACCTTTGCAGTATGTTTGTTAAAGAAATACATCCATATTTCCCATTTTCTTTTTTTTTTTTGTCTTCTGGATACTGATTTTTGGCCACTGTCTTTTTGATGCCTCTTCCAGAGAACTGAAACACAACTCGATTCCCTTTCTGTGTTGTCTGGTCCTGTTTCATCCCTATTGCCTCTGTAGAATCATTGAATTGTTAAGATTGGAAAAGATCTCTTAAGATCACCCAGTCCAACCATCTTCCCAACCCCAATGTATCTACTAAACTATGTCCTACATGCCATGGCCACACATTTTTTGAACCCCTTCAGGGATGGGGACTCCACCACCGCCCTGGGCAGCCTCTGCCTGGGCTTCATCGCTCTTTCCATAAAGAAATTTATCCTGATATCCAATCTGAACCTCTTGTGGTGCAACTTGAGGCCATTTCCTTTCATCCTGTCACTTGTTACTTAGCATCAGTGCCTAAACCTGGAACCATGGAGTCATAGAATTATTCGAGTTGGAAGGTACCCAAAAGGCTCATCGAGTCCAATTCCTGTCCCACATAGGACACTCCCAACATTCACGCCGTGTGACTGAGGGCATTGTCCAAATGCTTCTTGGGTGCTGGCAGACTTGGTGCTGGGGCTGCTTCCCTGGGGAGCTGTTCCAGCTCCACCACCCGCTGGGTGAAGAACCTCTTCCTAATATTCAACCTAAACCTCCCCTGGCACATCCTTTTGACATTCCCTTGGGTCCTGTCACTGGTCACCAGTGAGAAGAGCTCAGCACCTCTTTCAGCTCCTTCCCTTGTGAGAAGGCAGTAAAGAGCTCTGAGATCCCCTCTGAGTCCCCTCTTCTCCAGGCTGAACAGACCAAGTGCCTTTAAGCTGTTCCTCATATGACTTCCCCACCAGACCCTTCACCAACACTTCCTCGTCTTACCTGAAGTCTGATACTCTGGTTTGCTGGTCAGAACTTTAGGGTTATGTCAGCATTAAGGACTTGCCAGGTAACATTGTCTGTTTAGGATTTAAGTCTAACCTAGGAAGCTCTGAAATGAAAATTTTCCTCTAAGGCTATTGTAAAATAAGGTGATAAATAGAGAAATAAACATAATTCTAGGACCTTGTAAAAATAAAAAAATCTTAATTTTCAGTATCTATTTTCCTATGGCATCTCCTAGGCATTGTGCATTAAATCCTGGTGATTTGATTTGATGACCTTGTTCATGAGTGTTATGGTAGCATAAATGACCCAGTTGCAGACCACTATGCAAGACAGACCCAGATAAAAATGCTGCAGTCTGCTTGGTCTTTGCCAAGGACATTTCCTGACATTTATAAACACTAATAAGGGACAATAAAATATCTCAAATGCAAAGTGAAAGCTGTCCTTGATCAACACAACCCTTCATAACATTCTTTTATTTCAAAGGATCCACATCTCTCTTTCTTTTTGCTTCGGAAAACAAAAGTAATGTGGCCTTCAAACACAATATCTGTCCTTCTCCATCAGGGACTTAATGTTAATTTAGCTTTCTTGAGGTAATGAAGAATTTAGCTTTGTGTGGCTTTCCACTTAGAGTGTGCATTGCACATTAGTGATGATCCTGAGGTTTCAAAAAGTAAATCAGATTGCAGCTTTTCAATCAACATCATTCACCTTAGAACAGCTTTTTAATTATATTTTGGGGACTTGCCCTCTGAAAAGAGTAGAGGGGACGTAGTTCATTTTCATGAGGTTTGGGATAAGGCTCCATGACCTCCAATGGCAAGAATTGTCTCTAACATATGTTTTATTTTCTCTGCAAAGAGCCAGCGAGAGCACCTGGATTAATTTAGTGATGCAAAAGCCTTACAGAGAAGTAATTTCTTGAATGATGAATAGGGATATAGCAGTGACTGGGACAAGCATATGCCTGGCATCATTCTGAGGTGGTTTAAGTTTGAAAACAAAGTAAATTTTCCTGTTAATGACTAGAGGCTGCCCTCCTCAGATTTATGCTGCTTTGTGGGAGATATATGTGTGTGTGCTGATGTGCTTGGATATAGAATATACACAAAAACACGTTTACCTTTATCAGCCTTTATCCTTTGCTTCCTTTTAAGAAGGCACAGAGCATGGTGACATAGCATAAAACATACAGAACAGTGATGATTTATTCTATTGAGCCATGAAAAATGTGATGCTAATTGTCAGTAGTTACAACAGCAGAGAAAAAAAACATATAAGGAGGTTTTTGGAGGGATGAAATTGTGTTGTTTTGATAATTTTAGATGTACTGTGACATTCAGAAAGTATTGTCACGCATCCTAAAGGATTTATCTTTACAACAGTGTTGTCACAGACTGACAATATTAGAACTGAGGATGTAAGACCGAGCAAATAGGGCTCCATATTTGAAAAATATGGGTTACTTATTATTGGGTTATTCTATATGGGATAATTCAGAGTGATTTTCTTGATTTTCATGAGGTTTTCTCACTTGATGAAGTTATTGGTGATCTCAAAAAATATATCATTAGGTATCTTGCTTAAAATCAAAGATCCAAAAATCTTTAGCTAGTTTTAAAATACTTGCTCAGGAACACTTCTGCAGCTTGGGAGATTCAACTGGAATCTTTATATTGATCTCATTGGTACTCTCAGCTCATTGGGCTGGAATTAATCTTGATAGGTTTTAGGCATGGAATCTAAAGAGGTTTTCAAGAATTTATTCGTAGTCAGAGAAAACACATTTGCAGGTCAGTTCATAGCAGCGGTCTCAGAAGGGAATAAATCACCCTCTGTAGGTGCCTTGCTCTGTCAAACACTTTCTAAACAACCAACTTAATCTATGGGAAATTGAGTCATTTCCATAAATATATTGCAAATGCTTTATACCATTTGAGGTGTCCCAGGGCATTTGCAATGTCCACAGGGGGCTGGCAGTGCTTGCAGGAGATCCATACTCTTCTGAGCTAGGAGATGAAAGCCAGGTAGGTCTATCTAGGACATCCCAAATGATATTAGATTCCTTCCTTTAGAGAAACAATGTACATATGAAGAAATTTAAGCATAACATCATAGAATCATAGAATGGTTGGGGTTGGAAAGGACCATGAAGATCAGCCAGTCCAACCCCCCTGCAGTGATCAGGGAAATCTTCAACCAGATCAGGTTCCTCTGAGCTCCATCCAACCTATTCTTGAGTGTTTCCAGGAATGGGGCCTCCACCACTTCTCTGGGCACCCTGTGCCAGTGCCTCACCACCCTCAATGAAAAAATTTCTTCCTAATATCTCATCTAAACTTCTCCTCTTTTAATTTAAAACCGTTACCCCTTGCCTATTGCTACAGGCCATGCTGTAAAGTTTTTACCATTATTCTTATCAACCCCCTTTAAGCACTGAAAGGCTGCAAGAAGATCTCCTCGGAGCCTTCTCTTTTCCAAGCTAAACAACCCCAACCCTCTTCATAGAGGAGGTGTTCCAGGCCTTTGATCATTTTAGTAGCCTTCCCTGGAGTTGTTCCAACAGATCTATGTCCTTCCTGTGCTGAAGACCCCAGAGCTGGACATAGCATGCCAGGTGGGGTCTCACCAGAGCAGAGTACAGGGACAGAATCCCCTCCCTCACCCTGCTGGCCACACTTCTTGAGATGCAGCCTAGGATACAAAATTCATAGAATCATCTGGTTGGAAATGACCTCTGAGATCGTGTTAACTGTCCCCTTACTAACCGTGTCCCTAAGAAACTCATCTATTCATCTTCTAAACCTCCAGGGATGGGGACTCCACCACCTCCCTGGGCAACCAAATATGGTTGACTTTCTGGGCTGCAGTTGCACATTACCAGCTCGTGTCCAGCATCTCATTCTCCAGGACCCACAGGTCGTGTCACAGGGCTGCTCTCAAATCTCTTCATCCTCCAGCATGTATCAACACTGAAGGTTGCCCTGACCCAGGTGCAGGACCCTGCAAATATGTATGTGATGTTGTCTTTGATCTCCAGCTTCCAAGAACACCGGTCTAGCTTTTGTCAATGTGCCCCTCTTGTCCAGAATTGCTGGAAAAGGCATCTCAGATGACACCAAATGCCTTTATTTATGCATTGGTACTGAACCCTGGATCCCCACTGACCATCATGGGAGCTTGGACACCTTTTTGCCACACATGAACACCTAAACTTGAGATCTAAATGTGGTTGTTCAAGTCTGTGTGTTGAAGCACCCACACTACTTCAGGTGCCTGAGGTTAGCTGAGAAGAATTGCATCTATATTTTCTCCCACAGAATCCTTTACATCCCAGTATATCCCAGGTATATTATTTACCCTTGTGGTTAGGGTAATGCCCACATTATTAAGATTACTCAAAGGTAAATTACCTAGTAGAGGCTGTCTGACTATTCTGGAAGGCACACACAAGACTTTGTCTTTAGAAGAGGGTGAAAACTCCACCCGTTTGAGAGGCTCAGACAGCATTTTGTTCCATGTTTTTCTTCTAGAATACCACTTCAACATCTACAAGGAAGGAATAATAAGATCAGATTTTCTAATCAGATAAGAACTAATCACAAAAAAAATTTGATTTGAGTTTAACTGTAAGTAATTCTGAAACAGCCGTAGTTATTTGTTTGTGAGCCAGGGAAAACAGCATGCAGTATGTCAGGCTTTGAGATAAAATTTATTGGTGTGTCATTGGCTTAAATCCAACATTATGCTCATAAATAATATAATCCTAGTGTGACACGTTTCTGCTTGAACCTTGACTGAAAATTATTGAGACTCATGTTATGAATTATGTAGGAGCGGTCACGCATTGAAGTCCAAAGGATATAACTTGAGTGAAATGCTGAACTGTGTTTGCAATTAGGTACAGTATCTAAAGACACCCAGCTGCAGAAAGGGCAAGGTGTCTTTCTGTGTATCCAAAGGTATAGCACAGAGCCTCTCTGCAGACTCAGGCTAATGGCCATCCAGCTTTTTATTGACTTCGGGGATGGAAAGTGTGATGTGATTGAAAGTTGTTGTCATCTGTATCGCTCTGTTGTACGCTATTAGCACTGTCTTTTGTCTCTTAATTTATACAGGCTCAATAGAACTCAAGGCTCTTGACAATAATATTCAGTCCAGCTGCACAGTAACTCAGAGTTATTCAGTGGAAAGGGCCTGACAAGCCAAGAGAGGGCAAACGTAGG
Source organism: Tapera naevia (assembly GCA_033556795.1). Taxonomy (NCBI): domain Eukaryota; kingdom Metazoa; phylum Chordata; class Aves; order Cuculiformes; family Neomorphidae; genus Tapera; species Tapera naevia. The sequence goes on along the minus strand of JAUMJJ010000079.1, from coordinate 35,510,203 downwards.
GGTTTAAGCATCAAAATGGTTATACTCAGACTCATCAAGAGTGGTGAAGTTTATCCCTGTGGCAGATAAGGAGATTATTAACTGCTTTGCCTTCTGCAGACCAATAAACTCAAGATCATTTTACTGTGCTGCTACCTCAAGGATCTGGGCTTGTTTTCTAGAAGGCTTTTCATATAATCACAGAATCATAGAATTACCTGAATTGGAAGGGACCCAAAAGGGGTTCAACTCCTATCCCTACATCGGACACTCCCAACATTCACACCATGTGACTGACCCTCTTCAAACCATTGTGTAGAGTGCTGCCTGGCTGCAGTGGGTATTTCTAGTCTGCTAAAGAAATTCACACCTGGGTTCTTCTCTTGCAGTCCAGAGGAGGCCATGAAGATGTTCCGAGGGCTGGAGCACCTCCCATCTGAGAACAAGATTAGAAAGCTGGAAGGAGATTGTATCAGCCTTCCAGTACTGAAAGGGGCTTTGGGAAAGCTGGGGAGGGGCTCTTGATCAGGGAGTGCAGGGACAGGACAATGAGGAACAGTTTTAAGCTGAAAGAGGAGGTTTAGGTGAGATCTTAGGAAGAAATGTTTTGCTGTGAGGGTGGGGAGGCCCTGGCCCAGGTTGCCCAGAGCATTGGAGGCTGCCCCATCCCTGGAGGTGCTCAAGGCCAGGTTGGATGAGGCTTTGAGCCCCCTGATCCAGTGGGAGGTGTCCCTGCCCATGGCAGGGGGGGTTGGAACTGGATGGGCTTTGAGATCTTTTCTAACCCAAACCCTTCTATGATTCTATGATACTGCATAGTTCCTAGGCTGTCTTCTGAAGAGAGCCAGTTGATTCCATTTGAGATGTGACCTCCATGTGGTTTGGGGGACAGTTCATCCTGGGTATCCCTCCTTTTAATCACGCTGTGAGTAGGGTGAAGTCTCCCACCCTCTGCTCTCTACAATACCTCTATAATTTACTGGCAGGCCTTTATCCTCAAATGTCCTGATGGGCTCTCACAACCTGCCCCAATGCATGCAGCCTCCATTCTTGGTCTTATGCTGTAGAAACTCCACCAAAACTGATTTGAGACAAACCCCTAAGCTGAGGGAGAAAACGTGAGTGCACACATACATACAATGCTAATTGTTCCTTAGAGCTGTAGGTGAAATGTGTTCTGCATGGTAGTTGTAAGAACAAGGTTATTGAGCAATTTTCCCCTCTCAGAACTTTAGCTTGTCTTAAATTTCCTAGATCTCATGGCACAGTATATCCTGAAAACAAGGAACAGCAGTGTTGCATGAATAAACAAAGCCAGGCCATGAACCACCTGTGGTACAGACTTATTCAGCCAACTGGAGCTGTGAGAGTGAGTGTGAGAACTGAGCATCTGTGAAGAACTCATGAATACTCCTGACTTTCACATGTTCTGGTAGTGCACCTTCAGACAAAAAAAGACTGCCTATAACCAGAGATTTTTAATATGGGTTTCTTCTTGCTTGCAAATGTCTTCTGTATCTTTTCTTTTTCCTTTCATCAGCAAACTTTTGAATAGGTCACCAATTCCTTGGTGCATGTGACAGGGCCAAGATTTATATTTCTATAAGGTATGTCTATACTTGAATTTTTAAAATCTTCAGGTAAAATCATAGAGTCATAGAACCAGAGAATGGTTTGGGTTGGAAGAGACTTTAAAGCTCATCCAGTTCCAACCCCCTGCCATGGGCAGGGGAAATTCCACTGGATCAGATTGCTCAAAGCCCCATCCAACCTGGCCTTGAACACCTCCAGGGATGGGGCAGCCACAGCTTCTCAGGGCATCCTGTGCCAGGGCCTCACCACCTTTAGAGCAAAACATTTCTTCCTAAGATCTTATCTCAATCTCCCCTCTTTCAGCTTCAAACCATTCCCCCTTTTCCTATCCCTGCACTCCCTGACAAAAAGACCCTCCCCAGCTTTCCCAGAGCCCCTTTCAGTACTGGGAGGCTGCTCTGAGGTCTCCCTGCAGCCTTCTCTTCTCCAGGCTGAACAACCCAAACTCTCTCAGCCTGTCCTCATACAGGAGGCGCTCCAAGCCTTTGATCTTCTCTGTGGCTTCCTCTGGACTCTCTCTAACAGATTAATATTCCATGTTACCTCCTTTTAAAACTAATCTTGCTCCCCTCCAGTTTTTTTTTCCCAGACTACAATTATTTACGCTTTAGGATGCTGTAAAACAGACCCAAGGGTAAAGCGAAGATGTTTATAGCCTTGTGGCCATTTTGTTGCTTTAATAGACTTACTGAATCTATAAAAATAATTTCCCAAGAATTCAAGGTACTGTGTGCATCCAAAGTGTTTTGGAGCATGTGCTGGAGCTTACAGAAGTGCTGTGTTGTTTGGAACTTGGGGCTATAAACATATCAAGGATCTCAGCCAGTTGCTTTCTCCCTGGCTGCAGCCTGTTGTGAGTCTAAGGCACTTTACTGATGTCTCCATCAGTCATATTTTGCCCCCAGACTACCTTCTTATACACAGTTTTAGGAGGAGGGTAATATATGGATTTTAACTGATGTCTAAGCACTCAGTTCCTCTCCCTGTCAATGCTTGTTTTTGTGAAGCAGAATATGGACAGAAAAGAGAACAAAACAGAAATAAATCATCCTTATGCCAGCCTATAAACCCATGGTTTTCCCATGTGGTGAATTCTGTTTGCATTTCTGCACCACTGAGGTCAAAAGAGATCTAGGAAAACTGAAAAAGGCTTGGAGGGCTAAAAATATGGAGCATCTTCTATAAAAGGAACAAGAGGATATGCTAGGACTACTCAGCATAAAAAAAGGGAAAAATGAATGGTGATAGGCACAGGGAATCTTAAAAAGATTTGATTTTGCAGATTATGTCCCCGTGTAAGAAATGGGCCAGAAGAAAAGATGCAAGAAGAAGCCTGTTTTAGAATAAATCAGGAGAACTGGAATAAAATAAAAGACTCTTAGTCCCCTTGAGAAAGGATGTTCTGAAAACAGAAGATTTCTCAGGTTAAAATCAGGCCAGGAGAAAAAGCTGGAAGAGAGATCCACCAAGAGTAATTCCAACCACAGCAGCCTCAGGAAATCCTACTAAAGTCAGAGACTAGGCCATTCTCTGCCATTCTCTGATGCTGTGATTCTGTAAAGCTGTATGTCAAATTGCTGCCCCCAACCCTCCAAAGGAGACAAAATGACTGATTGCAGAGTGAATGCTGTAAAAGAGGCTGCAGCTCTTTCTGGATGCATGTCTAGCTTGGCATAGATATGAGAGAAGTCAATGCCTCTGTGCCTTGGAAGGCTGAAGGCATGCAAGGACCTTACTGTTTCCACCCTAGAGCATCAGTACCTGAGTCATCCAAGTCTGGTTGGCTGGCTACAGTTACTCAAAATACCTTTGTACAAGGATCTCTGATCATGGTTTGTATGAGCTGATTTATTATCCTCTTCAGTGTTCACACTGTTCCATCTAAGGCTTGTCTGTCAGGTATCACTGACTATTGCTTTATTCTGAAAGCAGTAGATGTAAGTAATACATATTGCATTGCTTTTAAAAAATGTTTATAATTGCTGATTCAAAACCTGTGAAGGAAGAGAAGAAAGCTGCTGCATACAAAAATAAGTGTATCATCTGTGCTTGTTCAGAGTTGTGTACAGTGGCCACATCCAGCTTCATGGGAAAGATGGAATTTCCACCTTAGCTGGCTGCTGTGCAGCTGGCATGGTGCTGCTTTAACAAATTATAGTGTGTCTCTAGCACATCACAAGGCTCTCCCACAACTGAATTTCAAGGTTAGAGGGGTGATTTGTATCAACAAGAGCATGCTGCCACAGCCCTTCAAACAGCCAGAGGCTGTGTGCCTTGTGATGCCCTCTAGCTGGAGAGTCATAAAATCATAGAAACATGGAATGGTTTGGCTTGGAAAGGATCTTAAAAATTATCTATTTCCAACCCCCGTGCCATAGGCAGGGACACCTCCCACAAGACCAGGCTGCTCAAGGCCCAATCCAACCTGGCCTTGAACACCTCCAGGGATGGGGCAGCCACAACATCCCTGGGCAACCTGGGCCAGGGCCTCACCACCCTCACGGTGAAGAATTTTCTTCCCAATGTCTAATCTACATCTTCTCCCTTCCAGTTTAAAGCCATTCCCCCTTGTCGTATCGCTACAGGGCCTTGTAAAAAGTCCCTCCCCAGCTTTCCTGGAGCCCCTTTCAGTACTGGAGGGCTATGAGATCCTCCTGAAGCCTTCTCTTCTCCAGGCTGAACAACCCCAACTCTCCCAGCCTGTCCTCGTAGCCGAGGTGCTCCAGCCCTTGGATCATCTTTGTAGCCTCCTCTGGACCCGCTCCAACAGTTCCTTATCCTTATGATTATTATCCCTTTTATATTCTGCCTACCACAGCCAGGGTGCACAGGATGTTTAGAGGAGGACTAAGAAAACCATTGGTTTGGAGAGTGAGGCGATCACGGGCTTCGCTTTGCGTGATGGCATTTTTTTGTGGAGCTATCAATGCAGTGCAGACACTCAGCCTCAGCATTTAATATGGTTACTTTATTTTCAACAGTGAGAACTCATATTTTTGGGAACGAGTGCATGTCATGTGCTGCATGAATGGTACATGAGTAACCACGTGGCTATTTGCCCTCTGTCTGTTCTTCTGGATATAAATCAGTTTTCCTTTAGCAATCTCCTCTGGTATTTACTTGAGTAATTATCTTTTTGGGGGTGGATAGGAAAGAGTTATTCTCTTTTGCAAGTGAGAACGTACCAGAATTTCATTGGCTGCTAACAGATTAGAAAATAACTCTTGGAAATTCTATATTTCCATTAAGGACAGCAGTGGTCCAAAATAGATAAATTTTTATGATCTTCTAGGTACACTTAGAAAGCATTTATTAGTTTGGGCTTTTATTGGAAAAGGGTTAGGGGCTTGTTTCTGTGGAACTGGGGAAAGGAGGACGAATGGGCTGCTTGTTGAATTGGTTTGTTATTGGAATGTAATTATTTTTTCTCCTGAGCAATTATAGATTGTAAGTTTAAATAATTGCCAGTGTGCCTACAGCTTTCTATTGTTGTCTAAAATCTAAGGTTATAAATAAAATAATATGTGATTGCTTTTTCTGAATGCGTTAAGTAATAAAAATACTTTGGCAGTTAATTTAACTTAGCAATAGTTATCAAAAAAGGAAAGAAAAGGCAGGATTTCTATTCCTTGCAGTAAACAAACTTTGTAAACAAGTGATTATTTTCTGCAGCACGGCCCTGAAAGTGATTCTTGCTTTGCTGGTAACAAAATGTTTGTAGTGCTTTGCTTTTATAACAGTTGAATAGATTTTGTTTTGATTCTCTATATTTCACGCTCCCCTAAGCTTGCCAAGAGATTACAGAGATTTTCAGAAGACAAGGGTGAGGCTTTGCTATTATTGCAGAGGTGAATTTATATGAAAGATACAGAGAATCAAATGGATTACACAGCCCTGATGGCATCTCTTATTTTATGTGTACATCAGGTTCTACTTGAGTAACAGAGCACTAAAGTGTGTCAAATGACCGGGGATGATCTAAAATGAATTTCTCCAAAGTGTTGGAATGCTTCGAGCAAAGGAAGATCACAAAATGATTTGAAAGCCCCAAATCAATGACTGAACTAAATATGTGATGCTTTGCAATGAAGCAAATAATCAGGTTGATGGAGGGGCCATGTAGCCCTATCTCAATCTCTTTCACATATCATCATACCAGAAGTTCTTTTTATCCCTAACAGGCTTTTCAAAGGTAATATATTAAGAAACTACTCCCTTCTTCAAAGGAGATAGAGAAGTGGGTAAACTGAATTTATATGTGCACCAGCTGACATAATTTATTCTGTATTGACTGTATCCTTGGACATTCTGCTGTGTGAATTAAGGTTTGGTTCCATTTTTTGGCACTTCAGAGGGGAGCAAAGAGCTTCTGATGCTTTTATTCATATATTCTTGATATATTTATTGATATTCATATATTCTTGATATATTTATTGATCCAATAGTTTATTTTCTAAAATAAATTTAGAAAGAGTAAATAGTTAAAGGAGTTAGAATTTTGACCATAAGCCCTGACATTTTCTTCTATGTCCTTGGGACAATTCACTCATCTTTGTGGCCAAGAAAAACCAGATGCCTACTGTACTTCTTCAGACTACTTTAATCGATTAGACATGAAGGACTTAAAATTTCAATTCAAATATTTTGCTCTTAAGAACTAATTATTGTTAACTTTGGGAACTGCACTTCTGTTCTGCAGTTCATGCCTAGTTTTGTGGACTGTGCTCTGTGTGCCTCCACGATTTCTCTGGGCAGCCTTTTTCAGTGCCTCACCTGTCTAAATATAATGGAATCGATTACTTATACAACGCCAAGTAAACAAAATTAATTCCATTTCATGAATGAAACTGGATCAAAGAACATTTAAATTTCAATGATTGAAATCTTCAATAGTGAGACATTGAAATATTTTTTTTAATGAACCCTCTATGTAATGTTAATAATTTTTTATTTCTCTTGTCCCATGCCTGATCTTGACAAGTTCTGTCCTCAGCCTAACAAATACCAAGATCACGAATTGGTTTATCTGGCTCAATCTGTTAAAGCAAACATGATGTTCTGATAGATTTTCTGTATTTTTTGCAAGAAATTCTTTGTTTTGTCTTATAGTCCACCTTATGGTTTTTGCAATTATAGTTGAATGCAAGAACGTGAATAAGTTCAAAATTGCTACATTTTGTCTGTACAAAGTTTTACTGAAGAATACAAATCAATCAAATTATGGGAAGGAAGAAATTAGAAAATACATAATTTTACCAAGTTTTTTTTTCTATCACCCAACAATCACAGCATGAAAAAGAGATATTTTTAAAAAAACCCTGTTATTTGTGATCTGTTGGTGTTTTCCCAAAGGGATGTTTCACTTTGCTTTGGGACCACTCAAACCTTATGAGTGGTAGGTATAAATTCTAATAAATATATAAATTACAGCTCATGTGAAGCTCAATTATTCTGTGCAAAATACTTTGATGTTTTAGAATGAAAGGAGATAAACACATGTGAGCTACTGTTTAAGTATTTGCTTTCTAGAGGAGGCAGGAAACGTGGTTCCCCAGATCCAGATTTCTGCTGCCAGGCTCCACCACAGTGGTGTCCTTTTGGGAACTGGGAAGTAAAGCCCATGAATTGTGACCCCTGGTTCCCCCTAAAGGGGGCTACAGGAAGGCTAGGGAAGGGCTCTTTATCAGGGAGTGCAGGGATAGGAGGAGGGGAAGTGATTTTAAGCTAAAAGAGGGGAGACTGAGATTAGATCTCAGGAAGAAGTTTTTTACTGTGAGGGTGGTGATCAACTGGGGCAGGTTGCCCGGAGTGTTGGCTGCCCCATGCCTGGAGGTGTTCGACCAACCTGATCCAGTTGGGAGGTGTCCCTATCCATGGCAGGAGGTGGAACTGGATGAGATTTAAGGTCCCTTCTGACTCAAACCATTCCATGATTCTAATGGACCCTGCACAACTTCCAATTCCTTTCAACCTTTCTGTCTTTATTAAGAAAATGCTGAGTGTGATGAATGCAGAACAGTGATTCGGTGTAATTCCTGTACCCCAGGACTGCAGAAGAAGGCAGCGCCTCAGAATGATTGGCTCTCTTCGCTCTTCAAAGCTCTATTTCTTTTCCTATTCACCTTTAAGATAAATTAACGCTGTTAGTTCTGATTCTTTACACTCAGGATGAACTTCTGGATGGTTCAGGAGAAGCTTACAGGTGGAGTTTATGTGGCACAGTTGTCCTCCCAACTCTACCAGGTGGAGGTGCGTGACACAGGATCAAGGATGTACTGGTGCATCTCTCCAAGGGAGGAAGTTTGGCCTCTACTGCTTTTACATCTTCTCTTTCCAGTGTGCAATGACAACCTGTCATATGAGGATAAGTGTTTTTTTGCGAAGGCCGTATGTTCCATTTCTGGGCATTAGAGAGAAGAGGTTGAGAGGGGCTCTTTATCAGGGACTGTAGAGATAGGATGAGGGGAAATGGTTTCAAGGTGAAAGAGAGGAGGTTGAGATGAGATCTTAGGGAGAAAAGTTTTCCTGTGAGGGTGGTGAGGTCCTGGCCCTGGTTGCCCAGAGAAGTGAGGACTGCCCCATCCCTGGAGGTGTTCAAGGCCAGGTTGGATGGGGCTTTGATCAACCTGATCCAGGTGTCCCTGCCCATGGCAGGAGGTGGAGCTTTGATGTCCTTTCCAACCCAAACCATTCTATGGTTCTATTATTCAAAGTTTTCCAAGACTGGATTTTGATTATGGAATTTTATTATCTGGACTCACCAGAGAACAGTTTTTTTGCCCTTCAGGATAAAATTGGTTTAACTATTTCTGCTGATTTGGTGGGGAAAGGATACTGAGGCAGCGGATAAGGCCATCTTTGAAAGTATTTTAATACCCTGACTTGCGTGTATCCCTGCACTCTGCTGGTTAAGATCAAAATTACATTTAAATAGGAATATCTGCAACCTCTCATACTGTAACTGTGAGGTTTAGAGCAACTGCAGTTTGTGCTTTATTATCATTCTCGATATTGGCTTCAGATTTATTTAAATCCGGATGATTTTGTATTATTTATACTTTATAACATGCTTTTATGATGGATTGAATAAACACATTTCAAGAATAATTTTCTCTCTGTATATCTCTGTGTTGCTTTTCCCAGTTTGAGTGCTGTTGTGTTATAGGTTTTTTCAAAAGTCATACTTATGATATGTTATGCATACTTTTTGTGCTGAAAACATGGCAGTTTTTCTCTTGACAGTAAAATATTCCTTTTCTATTATGATAGTCAGCTTTTCCTTTTACAATAATTCTAATCTGTTGTGCAGATTTTATACAAACATACATCCATACACAAACACGCGCCCACACGCGCTTTGGATGTCAGCAGCTTCCATGCAGGCAGAAATGAATTGCCTGGGCATTTGTTAATTTGAATGAACATGAGGCTTCTGCTTCTCCTATGGAAAAAGAAGCAAACCCAACAGTTTCTCTGGGAATTCATGCAGTGCGAACAGAACACATCTTGGCAAAATGGTGAGCCAAGAAATTCCTCTTTAGTTGCTCTGTTAGGCAAACTGCATTTTAAATTTCTTGCCGAGGGCTTTGTTTGACTTGCCCCAGGCAAGCTGTTCAACATATTTATCAACCCTGTTGTAGCATTAGAGCCAACGCTTATCTAGGAAGATCATCCGCTTAATGCCATCTGTCATCAGGAGTTTTATTTCTTTCAGCTGAGCTTGCTCTCCATTTCAGTTTTTTTTTTATATATATATTCCTCCCAACCATTTCTTAGTTGATTGCTTTCCAGTGATCTCAAATATTCGGTGATTGCTCAAATATTCGATGGTTGCTGCACGTGAAACCCCTGAAGACATCAATAATACAATTTTACTTTAAATCCTGATTGATAACGTTAATCCCGTAGGCATCCAGATGGCTCACCAAAGCGCCCTACATATTGCAGTGTTCTGTAAAAGGTGATACTGCATTTCAATCTCAATCTACAATTCTTTCCAGATTCTCAACAAGAATTTGAAAAAAATCAGTAATTCAGGCTGTATTTTTATCTTGGTCTCTATAAGGACAGGGCCTTGATCATTTTAGGTTTTCAGGCCCTTCTTAGCGGTTGTGGAAGCGCACAGGCTGTATAAAAGTGTTCCACAAAGCTGCATTCACTCACTTTATATGTGATTGTGAGATCCAGTTGTACTTTTGGAGTTGTGTCCACAATCACAGTGAAGCCAAAGGCACTGACATATTTCCCTGTAGAGAATAAAACTCAGCTTTCTGGAAGTCTGGTGCCATTGAATTACATAAAGTTAAGAAACATTATTGTAACCAGGCATACAACCACTGAACCTGAAGGTTCTCCTAGGTTGCCAGGACATCCTGATCTCCTGATTGCCCAAACTGGGCCCCATCACAGCTTCCTTGTTGCCTGCTTGACCATTTCTTTAGGGGAGGGAACATGATGGTGCCTACCCAGGTCTCATCCTGACCTTTTGTGGTGAAGCCAGAGTACCCACTGTAACCTGTGAAGTGCTAAAAATTAATGGTCCCCACACTTTTGGAGCACACAGCATAAATAAATATCTCTTTGGCTCAGTACTTAGAAATATGAGGACTTGGACTGACTTCAATCAATCAGCTGTACCAACTGCTCTACACAATCTTTTTAAAGAGGAAAACGCCAATCACACTCAACATTTGGCAGAAATGTATGAAATGAGCATTGTTACATAGGTATATAACTTGCTGAGGTTCAATTTATTCCTTCCAATTGGGGGAAAAAAAAAATCATTTCAGTTCAAAGCAGCTGAACGTTTCCTTCTCCAGATTTTATAGAGGTAACTAAATCAATCGTATTCAAAATTCGGGCCAAGTCCTGCTCTGGCCAAGGGAAGCGGGGATGCTGGCAGCTGTGTCCTCAGCTCCCAGAGAGGTGCTGGCTAGAAGAAGATGCATTGAGGTGGGCCGGTGGGATGTACTCTTGGCTGTCCTTTACTGCTTCAATGTATAGGAGCAGCCTGTGCCCCAGCTACTTTTGGCTGGGTACTGTGCATTTGAGCAGCTGGCAGAATCATTACTTGAAGGGTTTCAGAACAGAAGCTGGCACAAGAGCCGGTCTCCTCTGTCTAGTGTGCTCCTGAGCTTTGAGTAGATCCTGCCCTGCTGCTTACTCTGATCTGAGGTTACAGAAGAGGTTTCCAGGGCAGGTTGGTCTTTGTTCTCTCAGCGTACCAGCGTGTTTTAATTTTCTGAGTATGTATTATAAACTGACATTTTAGTCTGCTTAGTAGAAACACGCACTCTAAAATCCTGTTAACAGAAGGAGGAGCAGGATCCGTATCCTTTGCAGTTCATCTTCTGCAGTGAAGCATTGCTATCGACCTGGCATTGAAGCAGCTTCTTAATCTGCTGCATGGAAAAGTGCCTTGAAGTGTGGGTGAAGGGGTTGCAGGCAGTGGGCCAGAAAAGGCTTGGCATGCCCATGAAATAATGCATTGGTTCTTCAGAAAATGACAAAAAGAGTCTTCTGAATGTCCTGTTGGGCTGCTGGGAGGGTAGGAGAGAGAGAGGGCTTGTAAATAAAGCTGGCAGCAGTGAAAGGTCGTTGGGGAGTCAGGTAGAAGTCAGATTGTGTGCACCTGATGCCCAGTGGAGAAGGATGTGTTAAAAAGATAAAGGACAAAGGCATTTAAAAATGCCCCCCAAATGAAAATACCATATATATGTATATGTTTTAGAGAAAACAATAAAATTAACCAATATATAAAACTAAAATACCTACTGTGAGCATCTTTAAATGGAAAGCTGAGAGTCCCTGAAGCATCAGCCTCCTTTTGCAACTAATTAGTACAGAATGGGTGCGTCTTGTGAGGTTTTCCTTTGAATCAGGAATGTCCTTTTGATGCAAATTTCCTGCTTGTGCCAGTTTATATAACGCAGTTATACATAGGAATTTGCATCAGGGAACCTGCATGGAAACTGGGAAACTGGAGCCCTCGGCATGGAAAGGACATGGATCTGTTAAAGCAAGTATAGAGGAGACCATGAAGATGATCCGAGGGCTGGAGGATCTCCCAGAGGAGAACAGCCTGAGAGAGCTGGGCTTGTTTAACCTAGAGTAGAGAAAGCTCCAGAGGGAAAGCTGGGGGAGGGGCTTTTTGTCAGGGAGTGCAGGGATAGGGCAAGGGTGAATGTTTTTAAGATGAAAGAGGGGAGATTGAGATGAGATTTTAGGAAGAAAAGCTCTCCTGTGAGGGTGGTGAGGCCCTGGCCCAGGTTGCCCAGAGCAGTGGTGGCTGCTCCATCCCTGGAGGTGTTCAAGGCCAGGCTCGATGGGACTTTGAGCCCCCTGATCCAGTGGGAGGTGTCCCTGCCCATGGCAGGGGGTGGGACTGGATGGGCTTTGAGGTCCTTACCAACCCAGACCGTTATATGATTCTATGATTATTCAAAGGTGTGACAGGAACAGATGTTGTAGGAGGGAGTAAGAAAAAAGGTGACTAAATATTGCATTTGCAGGATCATGCAGGAGGAAGACATCAGTGTATGAGTGGAGATTGTCTTGATTGTTGCAGTCTAACAAGTTTTCCAATCTGCATTTTGGTTCTGTGTGATGCCTACTGAATGCAGTACACAGAATAAGGAATCTAACCATATTATATGCTACAAACATTATTATGAGGATAGAGAACTTATTAATTAGGGTTTTTGCTTTGGATTCATCTAGCTTATACTGCAGCGTAGACTTCTAAGGCTGAACTAGTTATGCTAGACTCTTTTTATACTTGTGGAAGAGAAACAGACAACTTTCAGACACAGTCACTTTATTTTGGAGGAGTTGATTCCACTACAGATTCAAAGACTTTCAAGGTTTTGTAATGAATCGTGGAATGCTTTGCGTTGGAAGGGACCGTTCAAGCCCATCTGGTCCAGCCCTGCTGCAGGAGCAGGGGCCTCTTTAACCAGATCAGGTTGCTCCGAGCCTCATCCAACCTGACTTTGAATGTTTCCAGGGATGGGACCTCCACCATCTTCCTGGGCAACCTGGGCCAGTGTTTCACCATTCTCATAGTAAAGAATTTCTTCTTTATAGTCAGTCTAAATCCACCCTCATTTTATTTAAAACCCTGACCCCCTTGTCTTTGTAATGTCCACAAATGGGGTGTGGGCTTGTTTCTCTTGCCTTAAAATATGCAAAAAGTTACATTTGAGATGTTGAGGAGAATCCTGGCCTCAGGATGCCTTTCAAGAAGGACACGTCTCAGGTAGAGAAGGCTCCTGGGAGAATCTTGTGTCATTTGTGCCTTGGTTATCCTAAGACATCTCAGATGACCCTGGCTGTCTGCATTTAGGCAAATAAATTAATCCTTGAATGTATGAGCTCCTGTTGCAGTCAAAGGAGGCCTCGTCGATACGGTTATCATAATCTGTAAAGCTATTCATCTCGCTGGGAAGGAAACACCTGGGGTTCAGTTCTGCTCTGTGAATATTTCAGAATTATTACAGATTATCTTTAACGATGCTTATCTCTCGTATCAGAGCAACACTTGGCTTTCATTATTTTAGAAAAATGCTTCATCTTGTGCTAACTATTTTTTACAAGTATGCAAATGATCTGGGTTGCCTATGGAAACACATGTTCCTTGGCTGAGCACAAGGCTGTGTACAAAAAGAGTTGTTGAGGAGATATATAAGTGTATGGATATGTAAAGAGAATAGCTTGAGAAAATGAATGTGGATGCTAGAAAGGAACAGTGATACCGGCATTTATTCCCAAATTGTATGATTAATATTATTTATAGTGATGAACAAACCTTTAAAGATTGCCATTTGAATCTGTTTGCTTTTGAAGTTCAAAAGCAAAAAAAAAATCTTTAAATGCCTTTTGAAATTCCAATTAGAAGTCAGTCAAAACCTATCAGTAAAAGAATAGTTTTTGTTTTACAAATTAGCAGTTAAGAAGTGACAAATATCTTTAAAGCTTAAACACTCTTCTGCAGTACCCATTATGTTCAAATAATACATTTTTTTCTGGGAATGTGAGTGTGTTCCCTGGTATTTTCTTTTTTTTTTATTTCTCTTAGGAATGCCTCTGGAAACTCTAACTCCAAAGCTGCACTCACTTCAGCAGTACTGGGGATTATGCAAATTATTTCATGAATAGTTAAAAATCATGTTCTTGTTTTCTAGTTTCACATTATAATACGGGTGGTTTATTTTGCTTTTATGTTTCTTTTTCTACTGTGTTTTTTCATCTGAGTTTTATTTAATTATTTAGGTTAATTATTTTGATTTTTTATTTCTTCATTTTTCTTCCTTTCAGAGGCTGGAGCATCTCTGCTATGAGGACAGGCTGAGAGAGTTGGGGTTGTTCAGCCTGGAGAAATGAAGGCTGCAGGGAGACCTTTTAGCAGCCTTCCAGTACTGAAAGGGGCTCCAGGAAAGCTGGGGAGGGACTTTTTACAAGACCTTATAGTTGTAGGATGAGTGAGAATGGCTTTAAACTGGAAGGGGGAAGATTTGGATTAGAATTAGGAAGAAATTCTTCACGATGATGGTGGTGAGACACTGGCCCAGGTTGCCCAGGGATGTTGTGGCTGCCCCACCCCTGGAGATGTTCAAGGCCAGGTTGGATGGGTCTTTGAGCAACCTGATCCAGTGGGAGGTGTCCCTGCCCATGGCAGGGGGGTTGGAACTGGATAGGCTTTAAGGTCCCTTCCAACCTAAACCATTCTATGATTCCTGGAGTAGTAATAATTGTAGAGAGTAGTGATAATTAGGGAGTGTAGTGATACTTAGCGAATGTAAACTTTTTTGTACTACAAGAGCATGTGAAGTTTTGAACTGAGATTATCTATTTTAGCAATCATTGTTTGTGTTAAACATGGCTTATGGCAACCAATGCTCTGAAGAACAGGCATTCCATGAGCTGATGTGTCTTAAAGTGGGAATATTATGTGGGGTTTGGTTTTACTCTTTCTCTCCTTGTGACAATTTCTCTCTAGAACACGGCATCACTTTAGCAGAATAACAAACATCAAACATTGAATGTATTAATACTGTGGAAAGCAATTCAGTGTTGTGTTGTTATAAATTATGTCCTGTTACTAGCAGGTTGTTTTATTATGACAAAGATTTCAATTTTATCTGTTCTCATCAATGTGAGGATTTATTGTTTGCGCAAGGTGCCAGCATACTTGAGAAATGATGAGAACAGCTCAGTGAGAGGATAAAATGTCTGTGTCTCAGAGAAAGGAGGGGAGAATGGATTCAAGTGTAAACTGGAAGAAGGAAAAGTGAAAGAAGCCATGATGAGGATGTTGATCACTGGGTTGAATCAACAGGTCAGGAGGGCTCTCAGTGAGAGAATACTGAATAATAGATATAGAATCATAGAATTGTTTAGTTGGAAAAGACCTTTGAGATCATCGAGTCCAACTGTACCTGTCCACTAGTAAACCAGATCCCTGAGCACCTTGCCTACCCATCCTTTAACTACCTTCATGGATGGTGAAACAAACACCTCCCTGGGCAGCCTCTTCCAGTGCCTGAGTACCCTTTCAGTGAAGCAGATTTTCCTGATGCCTAATCTGAACCTCCCCTGGCACAACTTGAGGCCATTTGCTCATAGAATCAGAGAATATCTCAAGTTGGAAGGTGCCCTGTGGGTCCAACACCCTACTCCTCATAGGAATACCTAAAGCTAAACCATATGACTAAGGGCAACATCCAAACGCTGAACAAGTTGATGAACTTTGAATTCTCTTTCAATGTTTTTCCTCCCAAAAATAAATCTTCAGCACTAATAAAAAAAGTCCTGTTTTGCTGTTATTCCCAGTATTTTGCAGATTAACTATTCTATTTAAATCACACCACTCACAGAGCACTGCATTTGATAGGAAGCAACTACCTTGATGACCAGTACTTTCAGACAGTGCCATCAGGGATTTATTGAGCACTAAAATTATTGAAATAAATAGAAAAGGAGTGAGCATTTTTGTGTTCCATTTGAAGTTAGGCTCTTTCTGAACTTCAGGACATGGTTTACTAGGCATCTTGGTGTTGTGTTGATGGTTGGAATTGATGATCTTAGAGGTCTTTTCCAACCTTAGCAATTCTGTGATTCGAACTTGGATTTGGGTTGTGTCCATAATATTGGGTTACTCGTTTGTAGGCCTAGGAATATGTTATGGGGAAATTGTGGGGTCTGTTCTGTTCTGTGGCATAGATGAAATAGCTCATTCACCTCATCGCAGCGTGCTTGTCCAGCCAATGTTATTTTGATAAATTGGCTACAGAGTCCTTTTTGCAAGGGTCTTGGCGTCACCTGCTGACGCAGCTGGGATTTTAGGCAGCTGGAGCTCAAACATCCCTTGTAATATTAAGGATGCACAGCACTGAAATATTAGTGTTGGGCTGAAGTTTATTTTTTGTGCTTCACATACAGACTTTGGGTCTAACAACCAACCCACAAAACAAATTAAAAGCACCCTGGAAAGTAGCCTAATATAGCCTAAGTCTGCCCACTTGTGTGTGAGTTCTGAAGCCCTCTTCTGCTTTCTAATAAATCCAACCATCAGAAAACTACTGAAAGGTGCCTGTTCTATTCAGGACAACATGTTTGGTGAGTACGGTCATGGGAAGCAGAGAAGAACTTAAAAATAAGCAGAGTAACTGGGCAGTGTGTGTGGTTAAATAACTAAATTTAAGATGGATGAGATTTAAGTGGCTCCTGTCTCCTTCGTCTTTTGGGGTTGCATATCTAAATGCAGAGTTTTCTTTTGTTGTGCAAAGGCCATCTACCTGGACTTTAGTAAAGCCTTTGACACTGCCTCCCACAGCATTCCCTTAGAGAAGCTGGAGGCTGAAGGAATTTGGGCTGTTCAGTCTGGAGAAGAGGAGGCTGAGGGGAGAGCTCGTCTCTCTCTACAGCTCCCTGAAAGGAGGTTGTAGCGAGGTGGCTGTTGGTCTCTTCTCCTAAGTAACAAGTGATTGGACAAGAGAAAATGGCCTCAAGTTGCACCAGGGGAGGTTTAGATTGGATATTAGGAAAAGAATTCCTTACTGAAAAAATGGTGAAGCCCTGGCAGAAACTGCCCAGGGAAGTGGTAGAGTCCCCATCACTGGAGGTATTCAAGAAACACGTAGCCATAGCACTTCAGGACATGGTTTAGTAGGCATGGTGGTGTTGGGCTGACAGTTGGACTTGGTCTTAGGGGTCCTTTCAAACCTTAATGATTCTGTGATTCTGTGGGAAGGAAACATGAGCATCAGGGAGTGCTGATGTCCTCGAGTTACGCTCTTGATTTGGTCAATGACGGGACCACAGCTGCTGTTTGTACTGTGCAACACAGGCAGAGTGATGAAAAAAGTGTCTCATGCTGTATCAATTGACTCATCCTAGGAGTGTAATTAGTGGAGAACTTCTCAGACTTCATTGAGATAAAATAGTGACATGAGGAAGAGAAATACACTAGTTTATGTCACCATTAGATAGGTGATGTGTGAGAACTTTCTTTTCTCAAATAAGAATTCTTGTTTTCTCTGTCTGCAAAACTGGGAAGGAATTTGAAGTTTGCCACCAGCCTAATTTAGCTGAGGAACCCAAATCTAATAGCCATAGCTATCTCTGTAGTCAAGGGAGAATGGCTGCAATTTGATCAGCAATTTATGTCTTCTGAGGACTGGATTGTCCTCAGGAGATGCCTGTCTCTTGCCATGGTCTCCAGGAGCAGGCTGGGCCCCTTATTTATGCAGCTTTGTCTGTGCACCTGAATTAGAAGGAGAAATCTGGGTCATTACTGCTGTAATTTTTGGTGCATTGCATCTTTAACTTGAAGTTACTCTCTGAAGTTTCAAAGAGAAAAACACATCTTTGTGAGCTATTGCAGTTGATAGCAGGGACTGCTTTGTTCTTCTAGTTGTACTTTGAAGGAACATTTCTGTAAGTTTTCAACTCACTGTATCTGCAGTGGTAGCGATAGAAAACCCATCATGGATCATTTATTTCTAAATATTTTTAATATTTAGCTTATTTTATTTTATTTTATTTTATTTTATTTTATTTTATTTTATTTTATTTTATTTTATTTTATTTTATTTTATTTTATTTTATTTTATTTTATTTTATTTTTTAATTTAATTTAATTTAATTTATTTTTTTAATTTAATTTTATTTATTTATACTTATTTTAGTAAGGGAATAGTAAAAGGAAGTATGTTATCACTGAAAGAGAACATCAGGGATAACACTGGAGTGTACACTCCATCTTCTAGTTTTAGAAGTCCTCCAAACTGCAGCTAACATCTCTTAACTCTTTAAGCCATTGGAGAATTGTGAATGTTATTCTTGTTTGTTCCATCCCTCAGGGTTTCATACAATGTGCTTGATTCCTGTTACCAGGAGAGTTGTGCTAATTTACACCTGTTGAGAGGCTGCTGCCCTTTGATAAATGGCCACGTGGGGAAATGAGTGCCAAAATTTAGTCCGAACATCAAATATCTGCAGGCGCAAATTGTTAAACCAAAGCACTTTCCTCCTGTATCACATATAATTTAATCCATTATTACTGCCACCTTTAAAGACTGCATATGCCTGAAAGCAGAAAATTAAATAACTGTTTGCCATTAATAAAAATTATTGTGTTTTGACAGCTTGCTAATCAACTGAAGTAAAAACAGTTCTGTACAAACAGCACAATGGCCTTTTAAGTAACATTTTTTAATGTGCATGAGCCCCTGTCTGGGACTCTGAACCCTTATAGGATTTATCCTCTGTGATATGTTAATATTCAGAAGCATAAATGAAGCTTTGTTTGAGTTGTGCTCTGATGCAGAATGGATTTCTCAGTATAGTTACTCCATGCATTATCTTGGGAAACTTTTTGCCATCATCAGATGGCTTTAGGTGTTACTTCTAGTATGGATTATATCAAGAAATTCTTCACGATGAGGGTGGTGAGACCCTGGCACAGGTTGCCCAAGGACGTTGTGGATGCCCCCTGCCTGGAAGGTTTCAAGGCCAGGCTGGATGGGGTCTTGAGCAGTCTTGATCTGGGCAGACTGGAGAGCTGGGCAGTCACCAACCGCATGAAGTTTAACAAGGACAGGTGGTGGGTTCTGCACCTGGGACACAGCAACCCTGGGTACATGGACACACTGGGGAATGAAAGGCTGGAGATCAGCCCTGCAGAGAGGGACCTGGGGGTTCTGGTCAATGGCAGGTGGAACATGAGCCAACAGTGAGCCCTGGCAGCCAAGAGGGCAACTGTGTCCTGGGGGCATCAAGCACAGCATCGCCAGCCGGGTGAGGGAGGGAATTGTCCTGCTCTAATCTACTCTGGGGCGGCCCCACCTCCAGCACTGGGGGCACTTTTGGGTGTCACAGGAAAAAAAGGGCATCAAACTACTGGAGAGTGTCCAGAGGAGGCCACAAAGCTGGGGAAGGGTCTGGAGGGGAAGAAGTATGAGGAGAGGCTGAAGGCACTTGGTGTGTTCAGCCTGGAGAAGAGGGGACTCCGAGGGGATCTCAGAGCTCTTTGCTGCCTTCTCACAAGGGAAGGAGGTGAAAGAGGTGCTGAGCTCTTCTTGCCAGTGGCCAGTGACAGGACCTGAGGGAATGGCAGGATGATGCACCAGGGGAGGGTTAGATTGGATATTAGGGAAAGGTTCTTCACCCAGTAGGTGGTGGAGCAACTGTAACAGCTCCCCAGGGAAGCAGTCATAGTGCCAAGCCTGGCAATATTCCAGAAGCATTTGAGCAACACCCTCAGACCCACGGTATGAGTGTTGGGAGTGTCCTATGCAGGGACAGGAGTTGGACTCGATGATCCTTGTGAGTCCCTTCCAACTCAGGACATTCTATGATTCCATGATTCTGTGATCCAGTGGGAGGTGTCCCTGCCCATGGCAGGGAGGGGTGGAACTGAATGGGCTTTAAGGTCCCTGTTAACCCAAACCCTTCTATGATTCTATGAATTAATGTGCAGTTTGGTGTTGAGCAGATTCTGGCCTCATGCTGTGCCCTTTCTGCAATACCCAGGTATGGGCTGTTTCTGGGGAGCTGAGAGGAAGTTTTGGAGACAGAAGGGAGTCTACTCCACTCACGTGGGTTATGCAGGAGGTCACACTCCAAATCCCACCTACAAGGAGGTCTGTTCAGGTAAGTCTTTCTCTTTGGTTTTTAAGGATTGTGAATAGAATCCAATCAGATTGTGGGTGACAATGAGGTATAAAATGAGTGACTGCAGCAACTAAGGACATGGGGTATTTAGTCAATGTACCAGCCTCACATCCTAAACTGTGATAAAATCTATGGTGTGTCCATCCCACTGTCATCTCTAATGATTAATGAGTTAATGTGTGTGCGAATATTCTGAGGAAAAAGAAAAAATAATTTCTTCAGGAAATTAATTCTGTTTCAAATTATGCAAATGTGTTCCTTAGGAAAAGCATGAGTTTTAGTTTTACTTTTTTCTGTATCTGAGCATGAACAAAAATCAGGCAGCACATGTTCTTTCTTTTTCTTTCCATACAACGAAGCAGTTATGTGCAGAAGTCTGAATTTCTCATTTGCATTATTGGTAATAACTTGTTAAATTTTTATACAGTTCAGTGCAAAACATCATTTCCTATCATTTCCATGCCAAACCCTTGCATTTATTTTTCATTGCGCTCATATTAATCCTAACAACCCAGTAGAGTTTCTTTCTGTGATCAAAAACATAGATCCACTGGCAGCCAACTGACTAATGGTGCTGTTAAAGCAAATTGTTGCTTCCCTGTACTCACTGGTGGAGAACAGCTTGGAGGTTTTCTTTGGTTTATTTTCTTTTTAACACTTTCCATGCCAAATGCTGAAGTTGATAAGCTGTTCTTTCTGGCAAACTGTCGCATCAGCTTGGTAGAAAGAGTCTAAAAAGGTCAATGGCACAGACAAATAATGGACACTTTAGCAACAGTGAAGGGGCTGGAGAACAAGTCCTACGAGGAACGACTGAGGGACCTGGGGTTGTTTAGCTTGGAGAAGAGGAGGCTGAGGGGAGACCTCATCGCTGTCTACGGCTGCCTGAAAGGAGGCTGTGGCAGGGCAAATGATGATCTCTTCTCTCAAGTGACAGGTGATGGGACAAGGGGAAATGGCCATGAGTTGTGCCAGGGGAGGTTCAGACTGGATATTGGGAAGAATTTCTTTACTGAAAGGGTTCTCAGGCCCTGGCAGAGGCTGCCCCGGGAAGTGGTTGAGTCACCATCCCTGGACGTGTTTAAAAAAAGGGTAGATGAGTTTTTGAAGGACATGTTTTAGCAGAGGATGTGTGCAGTTGGACTCGATGATCTCAAAGGTCTTTTCCAACCGGAAGATTCTATGATTCTATAACATTGCAGAAGTGCTGCAAGGCATCCGAAAAAGAAGAAACTTTCTGAAAAAAGTAAAAAATGTGAAAAGAGATGTTTGAAGGTGGTGTAGAACAGAATAGACTGCTTCAGTTGGAAGGATCCTACAGTGATCATCTCCTAGAATCGTAGAATCGCTTGGTTGGAAAAGATTTTTGAGATCATTGAGTCCAACTGTAATTGTCCACTACTAAAGTATATTCCTTAACACCTTGTCTACCCATCTTTTAAGTACCTCTAGGGATGGTGACTCAGCCACTTCCCTGAGCAGCCTGTTCCAGTGCTTGACTGCTCTTTCTGTAAAGAATATTTTTCTAATATCCAATCTAAACCTACCCTGTCACAACCTGAGACCATTTCCGCTCGTCCTATCTCTTATCACTGGGGAGAAGAGACCAACGCACACCTTGCTACAACCTCCTTTCACGTAACTGTAGGCTATGACTCTTACCCCTCAGTCTCCTTTTCTTTAGGCTAAACAACCCGAGTTCCCTCAGCCTCTCATTACAAGTCTTGTGTCCAGACCTTTCATCAGCTTTGTTGCCCTTCATTCATCCAACAGGGCTGCCCAGAGGTTAGAGCATGTTAGAGTCATAGAGTCATCTGGTTGGAAAAGACCTCTGAGATGATCAAGTCCAACCATACCTGTCCACTACTAAACCATGTCCCCATGTGTTGTGAAGGGTGTTGTCCAAATGCCTCTATTTTCTACACAATACTGTATTAATTATAAATTGTCTTATAAATGGTAAAGAACACGTAAATTCGGGAGAATTTTTGGTGGGAACACGTAGCAGTAGGCATTGTCCTGGGTGCAAATGTTTACTGTACAGAAATTCAAAAGCTTCTAGAACAGAAAAAGAGCACCATGCCTTTAGCATTAGCTGATGCACAGATACCCAGAACTCCTGCAGAACATAGCAATGAGAAGCATCATCTATGGAAGGATCGGTGATGCCTGTCTTATTAATCCAAATGATTCATTACTTCCTGATACTTCTGCATTCTTGTATTTTGTACTTCAGTCATTTACCTGCACCATCTGTAATTTTTACAAGCATATATTCTATTTCAGAGAACCTCCCAGTTATTCATAGAATCATAGAATGGTTTCAGTTGGAAAATATCTTTAAGATCATTGAGTCCAACCATTGATCCAACCCTTCTAAGTCCACCACTAGACCGTGTTCCCCAAGTAAGACATCACAGTATCACAGTAACATAAGGGTGGAAAAGACCTCCGAGATCATCGAGTCCAACCTATAACCCTACACTAACACCAACACTAACACCAACCCATCATCTAAACCATGCCACTCAGTGCCTCATCCAGTCTCCCCTTAAACACCTCCAGGGTCGGCGACTCCACCCCCTCCCTGGGTGCTCATTCCAATGGCCAATCACCCTTTCAGTGAAGAACTTTTTCCTAACATCAAGTCTAAACTTTCCCTGATGAAGCTTGAGTCCCTGCCCTCTGGTTCTGTCACTGGTCACCTGAGAGAAGAGACCAAACCCTGCCCGACTACAACCTCCTTTCCAGGAACTGCAGAGAGCAATGAGGTCTCCCCTGAGCCTCCTCTTCTTCAGACTAAACAGCCCCAGCTCCCTCAGTCGCTCCTCGTAGGGCTTGTGCTCCAGCCCCTTCACCACCTTCGTTGCCCTCCTCTGGACACTCTCCAGCATCCTGACATCTTTCCCAAACTGGGGGGCCCAGAACTGGACACAGTATTCAAGGTGAGGCTTGACCAGTGCCGAGTACAGGGGGACGATAACTCCTCTGGTCCTGCTGGCCACACTATTCCTGATGCAGGCCAGGATACCATTGGCCTTAATGGCCACCTGGGCACACTGCTGGCTCATGGTGAGCTTCCTGGCCACCAGCACTCCCAGGTCCCTTTCTGCCTGACTCCTCTCCAGCCACTCTGTCCCCAGTCTGTAGCTCTGCATGGGATTGTTGTGTCCAAAATGAAGTACCTGACATTTGGACTTATTAAACATCATCCCATTAGAATCAGCCCAGCTCTCCAGTCTGTCCAGGTCCCTCTGTAGGGCCATCCTACCCTCCAGCAGATCAACCCTTCCTCCCAGCTTGGTATCATCTGCAAACTTGCTGATGATGGACTCAATCCCCTCATCTGGATCATCAGTAAAGATATTAAACAGGACTGGACCGAAGACATCTTAAAGACCTCCAGGGATGGTGACTCAACAACCTCCCTGAGAAACCTCTACCAGTGCTTGACAACCATTTCAGTAAAGAAATTCCTCCTAATAGCCAACCTTCAAAGCTTTTATAGATACTTTATGTGTTATATTTTACCAATAGTGACCATAACCGAAACCAAAACCAAAACCAATAATAATGAAACAAAATTATTAACAATCCTGAAATACAGAAATGGGAAAAATCTTTAAAGTCTCTTTTCTGATAGATTTGTAGTGCAAAAACACAGTTGAGTTTTTTCTAGTGCTTGTTTATCTACACATTTGCATTATGGATGTTTATATGCCTCCAGCTGCTGGACACAGGAGGTTTTTTTGCTCAGAGATAGCCAGAAGCATAAGTACACGTTTTATAACCTTTTCTATGAGAACATAAATGGAATGTGTGTGTACTGCTGGTTTCTGTTCCTAGTTGTGCAGCTGAACTGAGTTGGAGCATTTCCTGATTTCTGCATGCTATTTTTTTCCTCCTTAGCTTCCTCTATTCCTATTTATTCTGATTTTATTCTGCCTCTTTTTTTTTGTTTTAGTTTTTTTTTGACAGGTGTCTTTTTATCTTTGAACTTATTTTTTTGGAAGTCTCTTTAAAGGGAGCTCTCACAAGCTCCCCTAAGATTTTGCCACCTGACTGCTTGAAGGGGTCAGATTAGCATAATCCTGTTCAGCTGTGGGATAGGTCACTTGAAGATTCTTCTATCAGTTGATCATAGAATCATAGAATGGTTTGGGTTGGGTTCCAACACCCCTGGCCATGGGCAGGGACACTTCCCACTAGACCAGGCTGCTCAAGGCCCCATCCAACCTGGCCTTGAACACATCCAGGGATGGGGCAGCCACCACTTCCCTGGACACCCTGTTCCATTATCTCCCCACTCTCATCATGAAGAATTTCTTCCTAATGACTAATCTAATGCTTCTTTGGATGCAGCCCAGGACACGGTTGGCCTTCTTGGCTATGAGCACACATTGCCAGCTCATGTTGAGCTTCTCATCAGACAGCATCCCCAAGTCCTTCTCCGCAGGGCAATCTGATGTGGTATTGCCTTGCTAAATTGATATTTAAGAGAAAATTGAGTCACTTTGAAGCTTAGGAATACAGTGCTGGAAAACAATTTCTACATTTTGTGGTGACAACCACACAGACGAAAATCTGCAAAGGCATTCTGGAGTGCATGAAGGACTTGGAGCTATTTTCAGTGCGTTAACCTAACACATAAATACACCATTTTTGGCCAGCGTTACACAACCCAGGATGTTCATTCAGTGTGAAACATCTTTTCATATTTTGCTTACAGATGTTCATAACAATTCTGTTTATCTGTATATTCATAAGCTTTTTGAAATCTGCATAGCTCAAGTGGCACTGAAATCAGAAGGGAGAAACTCTGCTGTTGTTATTCATAAACTGGTTATGTACAATTACCATATAAAATATGAAGCTGACGATGATTTTCTTAAAAACAGGGTAGTTTATAGGCTTATGGTTCAAGCTGTTAACATCTAAGCAGGTCATTTTATTTTGTTTGGGTTTTTTTCCTTTGTTATCTTCAGTGACAATAATGTAAGAAAAATAGATGAAAAATCTAGTTTATTACCCAATATCAGTTCGAAGGCTTAGTGAACATGGCAGTATGTTTAGTTAGTTAAAACAATTTATAATCTAATCAGTTCTCAGTACCTTTCTGAAGTACATTCTCTTGTACACAGGTCACATATCTTAATGATTAATGCAATATAAAAGTATGCCACATGGACTTAGTTTCTGCACCGAGTTACATAAAATACTTGATTGTAAAGTTGTTTCACATTTCCTGCACAGCAAACCCACGTTTTTCTGAGGGATAGTATGGTCTCTTGCATACCAATTAGTCTTTTGACTGATTCTTGAATGTAGGAGTTCCAGTTCTGCTTAGAATGTCTAGGATTTCAAAGGTCATCTGGAAGACTTCTGATTAGAATCATAGAATCATAGAATCATAGAATCCTTAGGGTTGGAAGAGATCTTAAAGCCCATCCAGTTCCAACCCGACTGCCATGGACAGGGACATCTTTCACTGCATCAGGCTGCTCAAAATCCCATCCAGCCTGGCCTTGAACACCTCCAGGGATGGGGCAGCCACCACTTCTGTGGGCAACCTGGGACATCCTCACAGGAGAACATTTCTTCCTAAGATCTCATCTCAATCTCCCCTATTTCAGCTTAAAACTGTTTCCCCTTATCCTACCTCTGCACTCCCTGATCAAGAGCCCCTCCCCAGATTTCCTGTAGCCCCCTTTCAGTACTGGGAAGCTGCTCTAAGGTCTCCCTGGAGCCTTCTCTTCTCCAGGCTGAACAACCCCAACTCTCTCAGCCTGTCCTCACAGCAGAGGTGCTTCAGCCCTCTGATCATCTTTGTGGCCTCCTCCGGACTTGCTTTAACCGATCCATGTCCTTCCTGTGCTGAGGACTCCAGAGCTGAAAGCAGGGCTCCAGGTGAGTTCTCATAAGAGCAGAATGGAGGAGCAGAATTCCCTCCCTCTTCCTGCTGGTCACACGTCTTTTGATGCAGTTCAGGATATTGTTGGCTTTCTGGGCTGCAAGCACAAATCCAATCTTATGCTTAGTCTCTCATCTACCAGCAGCCCAAGTCCTTCTCTTCAGTGCAGCTCTCAATCCATTCTCCTCTCAGCCTGTATTTGTGTTTGGAGGTGCCCCAAACCTGATGAAACAAAGCGGCAAAGTGCAAAATCAATTTCTTGCTCTGTTATCTCCTATCATAGAATCTTCTGTTTGGAAAAGACCTTTGAGATCACTGAGTCCAATTATACCCATCTTCTGCTAAACCATGTCCTTCAGAATCTCATCTACTTGTTTTTTTAAGGGATGGTAACTCAACAACCAGAGGGCAAGACAACCAGGAAAGTCCCCAACAGGATGGTGATTTGCATATTTTGGCTTCAAGAATGGAAATGCCTGCAGAGGGTTTGAGTCCATGACATAGGGCTTACTTGGCCTCATTGTGCATAAACAACACGATCATGAAAGCCAACAACAGAAAATCTGACTACAAATTTTCATGAGTTATTAATAGCAAGATAGAGAACATGTTATAGGGGAAAATATTTCTTTCTTTCTCAGATTTCCCATTTTCTAGAAATACAGATGAGCAAACTATCAGAATTTTGAGACTGTCCCTTATGTTTCTTGACAATTGCTCTCTACAACTATCTGAAAGGAGGTTGGAGCGAGGTGGGTGCTGCTCTCTTCCCACAAATAACAAGTGATAGGACAAGAGGAGATGGCCTCAAGTTGTGCCAGGGGAGGTTTAAGTTGGATATTAGGAAAAAATTCTTTAATGAAAGAGTGGTGAAGCATTGGAACAGGCTGCTCAGGGCAGTGGTAGATTCTCCTTCCTTAGAGGGGTTCACAAACCTTGTAGACATGGTACTTCAGGACATGGTTTAGTAAGCACGGTAGGGTTGGGCTGATAGTTGGACTGGTTGATCTCAGAGGTCTTTTCCAACCCTAATGATTCTATGATTCTTTGAAAGCGCTTCATTTAGACATCACAACACTATTCCAAAGAGGGTCTGACTCTGCAAAATGTTTAAATGTATAATTAAACTACAGATTTTCCCTTCACTTTTGGTAGCTTATAAAGGGATCTGAAGTTTTTCATGAACAGAAAACGTAAGTCCACAAGATTAAAGTTTCTGAGTTGTAGTGAGAACAGCTCAGAACATTTTCTTTTATTATTAAATCACTGCCAAGGGAACAGATTCCTGTTGTGCCTTTGTCTGTTCATTTTTTTTTTCTGATGAGAACAGGATATAGGAATTTTAATGACTTATAGATTCTGTGAAGAACTTCAGTGTTCACCTTTCTCTTGATCTGTAGAACGTGCCTTGATACAGTTGGCCAATTGCTCCACCTCTCCCTATTATTTTTACCTAGTTCACCTGGAAGGAGGGAAGGAAGGGTCAGCCAATCAAAGTACAAAATACTGTATTGATCGCAGTTCATGTCGTGTACTGTGGATATTACTGTTTTGTATGCTTTTGTAGAAACTGAAGAATAGGAATATTTAGGAAACATAATTTTTATTAATTAGATCACAGTTGGAATAAGTCGTGTCTCTGTAATCATGAGACAGTAGTTCCAGAATCCTCATACATGTGCAGACAAAACTGTGATGTAACCCTATGAACTATAATTTGTCCTCAATGCAATTGCTAAGTCATGAAATAAAATGAATGTACCAATTTCTCTCCAAAAAAAATCATTTGGAAAGGTGATAGCAGATGGCACTGTAACGCTAAAACCTTGGCAACAGGAAATATAAGATGCATTGAATTTCAGTTACTTGCTATATTGCAGTTCTGCCTAGAAAATTGTCTACATTGACATTACTGACATGTTCTTTTTCAATAGAAGAGCTTCTCGTTTACCAAGAAAACTTCCTTATATCTTAGAACACCAGGATACAGAGATATGTTCTGTAGATTCATCATTTAAAAATAAAAGACAGAAAAAATGTTCTTACCAACCACTGTTTGGAAAACAAAAAGCTCTCTGCCCACAAGTGATGGCAGCTGCTCTGCTGAGGGAGCTCTGCTACATCTTTAATCAAGGTTATGTTTATGTTTCCATTTCAGAATTTGACTTCTCAGGGTTAGCATCTTGGCTGATTCAGGCTTGGAGAAATTAAATTGAAATTTATTATTTAGGTACCTGATTGTGCCTTCTGGAAAATTTGAAATCCTAATAGCCCCACTGCTGTCCTCTGTTCCTCTATTTATCTCAGCATTGCCTGTAATCACAGGCTTAGGTGGTAGATGCAGTACAAATACTAAATATATTATTTATTATTAACAACTTTATTTGAATTGTATTCCACTGAGACGTGTTCTTTCTGTCTTTCTCATCTCCTGGCTTTATTAAAGATATATATAAGATGAAAATGTGATAGCCCTGGAGGTTGAAAGAGCCATTAGAGAACAAGTCAAAGAGAAAATCTTCTGACCTGGAGCCTACACCAGGTTCCCAAAGGACCTTCATTTTCAGAAGAGACTCCGTGCAGGATTAGGCTGTGATGTTTGTCATGTTTCTGTGTCTGAAAACAGAAGAAGATGCAGCAGGAAGCTGCTTCTCATTTCAGGCATGGGAACATGAAGTATTTGTGACAAAGTTGGTGTTCGCAGAATCAAAGAATTGTTTGGGTTGGAAGGGGCCTTAAAGCCCATCCAGTTCCACACCCGCTGCCATGGGCAGGGACACCTCCCACTGGATCAGGGGGCTCAAGGCTCCATCCAGCCTGACCTTGAAGTTAACAAAGGGCTCAGTGTTGTTGTTATGGCTGATGGGGTTTTCTTATGGTTTGTTTTTGCTGTGGAGACACTTGGAAAGGAGAAAAACAACAAGGCCAGTTCTACTCAGTCTACCAAACTGCCCTCCCAGAAGTAGTTGGTTGCTGCTCATTTGAGGTACACCTTGAGTACTGGGGGCAGTTTTGGGCACTGCAGTAAAAAAAGGACATAAAGCTACTGGAGAGTGCCCAGAGGAGGCCACAAAGTTGGTGAAGGGTTTGGAGGAGAAGCTGTATAAGAAGCTGCTGAAGTCACTTGGTCTGTTCAGCCTGGAGGACAGTGAGGGGAGACCTCGTCACGGTCCACAGCTTCCTCACAAGGGGAGGAAGAGGTGCTGATCTCTTCTTGCTGGTGACCAATTATAGGGCTCGAGGCAGGAAGATGTGCTGGGAGGCTTAAGTTGGATATTAGGAAGAGGTTCTTCACCCAGAGGGTGGTGGAGCACTGGAACAACTCCCCAGAGAAGCAGTCATGGCACCAACCCTGACAATATTCCAGAAGCATTTGTACAACACCCTCAGGCACGCAGTGTGAATGTTGGGGTTGTCCTATGCAGGATCAGGAGTGGGATTCGATGATCCTTAAGGGTCCCTTTCAACTCAGGACATGCTATGATTTTTGGTATGCAGTCATTGACGTATCATGCACAAACTGATAGCGCAAGTCCAAAGAAAATAGGAAAACAACAAGCAAAAAGAATGTCATGAGGGGTAGAGGCTGGGGATGGAAGAAACCAGGGAAAAGCTATGGCTGTTGGGAGAGCATCGTTAAGGAATTAATGCAGATGGGTAGAACATGTTTTCATTTTCCCCGTATTTGTTGTGTTTTGTGGTGTATTTGTATCACAGTTTCACAGTATCATGAGGTTGGAAAGGACCTCCAGGATCATCGAGTCCAACCTATAACCCAACACCAACACCAACACTAACACCAACCATCATCTAAACCATGGCACTCAGTGCCTCATCCAGTCTCCCCTTAAACCCCTCCAGGGTCGGTGACTCCACCCCCTCCCTGGGCAGCCCATTCCAATGGCCAATCACCCTTTCAGTGAAGAACTTTTTCCTAACATCAAGTCTAATGTGTTATTTTGCTCCTCCTCCTGTTAATTTCCTCAGCTGAAACCTTCATTCCTTTAGTGGCACATGACTGAAATGCTGTCAGGGTAATATGGATATTTCTGGAAACATATTTTTACTGAAACTGGGAGAGTACTGAAATTACTATGCATTAAAATAACTATATTGACTTACTCCCTTTATGGAACGTGTTCCTATGCCGGCATATTAAAGTTTCTAAATTAAATACTATCTAACCAAGATAATTAAGATTTTGAATAATTCTACAAGTGACCTGCATGGTTTCTATGCCTTGGATGAATGATGAAAATTCTAATTACAAGAGTTTAATTTTCCTCTTTTTGCTCAACTGTGCCCAAGAAGGCTATTTTATCTCAGTTTATAATAAGCAAAATTATGAAAGTCAAGTTCTGCTCTGTCTTACATTTGCAGACTCACGTACTCTCATATGAATTTCTCCAGATTACAAGAACTTTGTCCATATATAAGACAAGAATTTGATCCAGTGATGGGAGAGGCAGAGCCTTTGGGGTCCTCATGGCTGTAAAGCACTGTAGCAACACCTTCTGCATTTGATGTGAAGTAACTACAGGGTAAAAGACACTTGGAGAAGGGTTTTGGAAAAGCCAGAGCTCAAGAGCATTTGGAATTTCTCACAAAAATTAAGAAAGATTGTACAAATCCCTTAGGGAATGTGACACAGCAGTAGGCAACTATTATTGATTTAGGGGCTTACAAAGAGAAGACAGTGGCTAACAAAATAGCTTTTTTTTCAGTTAGCTGGATACTCTGAAAAAAATAAATAGGAAGAATGCTTGGGTCAATTATTTTTTTTTCCTGATTATTTTTAGCTAAAAAAAAATTAAAGAAATTAGAGATTGGGACTAAGTGAAACACTGTTTTTTTGTTTCAAATGTTCTTAAATATAGGATGAGAGGAAATGGCCTCAACTTGCACCAGGAAAGATTTAGACTGTATGTTAGGAAAAATTTCTTTTCTGAAAGAGTGGTGAAGCCCTGGCAGAGGCTGCCCAGGGCAGTGGGGGAGTCCCCATCCCTGGAGGAGTTCAAAAACCATGTAGCCATGACACTTTGGGACATGATTCCGAAGGCACGGTGGTGTTGGTCTGATTCTTGATCTTAAAGGTCTTTTCCAACCTTAATGATTCTGTGTTTGTATGATTCTAAATTTTTGGGAAGGATTAAGGTAACAGAACCATATCTTAGAATGGCACTTTGGCTTGAACTGAAAAATAAAAATATTTCATTATGAAAAGAACAACCCCCTGCTGTTCAGAATTTTACAGTGACATCCATTCAGCGAAATCTTCAATAGGATTGCAAAAGTTTTTGCTCAGCCTTGGGGGATGTATTTTTGGGGAACAGGTCTCACAACATCGGAAGAGACAGCTGTGCTCAGCAAGAAATATTTTCTGAGAGAGATCAAGCAGTCTGTTTGAGGAGTCCTAAGTTTTCTTGGAAAGACAAGAAATGAAGGGAAGTAATCTTTTAGTTGAATTGCTGATGAGTTGCTGTGGGCTACAACTTAATTACTTCCATTGTAGGTATATTCTTCTTAAAGGAGACAAAAATCTTTAAGATGCTTTGGTGCACTAAAAATGCAGAGATTGTAAAGCTAAGATAGGCTGTAAATTGTGATTGAGTCATAATTCTGGTGTAACAGAAGGTATAGGATGCCATCTACAAGTATCTGCATGGAGTATCAAAACCTGTTGATAGGAAGGCTCCATCCCTTTATAGAATCATAGAATCAAAGAATGATGGAATGGTTTGAGTTGGCACGGACCTTAAAGCTTATCCAGTTCCAACCCCTTCCACTCAACCAGGTTACTCAATGCCTCATCTAACCTTGTTTGAACACCTCCTGGGATGGGGCATCCATGACTTCTCTGGGCAACCTGTGCCAGCACCTCACTACCCTCACAGGAAAACATTTCTTCCTAATATTTAGTCTCCCCAGAGCCTTCTCTTCTCCAGGCTGAACAACCTCAACTCTCCCAGCCTCTCCTCACAGCAGAGGTGCTCCAGCCCTTGGATTATCTTCATTGCCCTCTTCTGGATTTGCTGTATCAGACCCATGTCCTTCCTGTGCTGAGGACACCAGAACTGAATGCAGAGCTCCAGGTGGGGTCTCAGGGGAGCCAAGTAGAGGGACAGAATCACCTCCCTTGACCTGCTCCTCACAATCAATGAACAAAAAGCAGAGGAGTTTTATATCAACTATACCACCGACATCTCTTGTCAGAAGCACCTTTTATGGCTTGTGGATTATCCCTTGAGCTGTGGTGGTTAAGATCTTTAATCAGATTTAGCTGTGTCTTTCTATGAATCCATTATGAGTGCCATTGCACGCTGTTACTGTGAGAAGGGTTCCTGTTGATGGCAATGGTGGATTTTGCATCACTTTGGCTGTTCAAATCAAAAGTGGATAAAAGTCTTTTGAGGAGCTTGGACTTTGTAGGTACTACTATGATTACAGTTGTACTCAGGTCACCCAACCTGACAGCATACAGCATGAGCTGAAAGAGGGGAGATTGAGATGAGATCTTAGGAAGAAATGTTTTCCTGTGGTGGTGGGGAGGTCCTGGCACAGATTGCCCAGGGAAATGGTGCCTGCCCCATCCCTGGAGGTGTTCAAGGCCAGGTTGGATGGGGCTTTGAGCAACCTGATCCAGTGGGAGGTGTCCCTGCCCATGGCAGGGGGGTTGGAAGTTGCTGGGCTTTAAGGTCCCTTCCGACTCAAACCATTCTATGATTCTGTGATTCAAGATCCTTAAGAAAAATGTGTCTTCTTGCTGGGCCCAGCCTGCTCCTACAGCTTGGGCAGGAGGGAGGGTGGATGGGTCTTTTCTTGACCCTGTTATCTAAGATATTTTAATGAAATACGTTAGCCATTGCTGACTAACAGTGTCACTCAATGATTTATTTGAGTCTCTACTTGGGAAATATATCCTCTCTTCTTTTTAAGCTATATTCCATGAAAATTCTGGGATATACAATCTCAAAAAAGGGAAGAATAAAGGGAAATTCTTTAACTAAGTGAAATATAGCTCCTGCACCAAGGATGCATTTAGCCTAAGAATCTACTGCTGCAAAAGTTAGTGTGAGTTCTGTCTTCATATACCTCACAGCCTCTAGATATTTGTGATTTAGTGTTTAATAATCGCAGAAGACCTTTTCTGTATTAATTTGTATATCCATTTGTTTAATATAGTTTTATTTCTGGTGTTCACAAATAAGAGGGAAAAATTGTAATTTCATTAACTTTAGTGCTGAGCCTGTGCGGGACATTTCAAGGAGAACTTGCTGTAGTTAAGTGATGTTTTGCTAAAGGTTATTCCATATCAGTAGGTATCAAAACGTCTGGGAATGAAGTATTTATTCTGAGGAGTAAGTAGAAAGAGCTTCATTTGCTTTACTGACACTTTGCCTTATTAATCAGTATTCCATAGTGATGTGCTGTACCATCAATAGAACTCGAAGAAACACGTAAGCTGGGAAGTGGAGGAAAAACAAGGTAATGTGGTAAAAGGAGACAACAGATCCTTCATAAGATATATGAAAATATCAGATTCAGGTTTTAT
The DNA here is from genome assembly GCA_033556795.1 of Tapera naevia. Classification (NCBI taxonomy): domain Eukaryota; kingdom Metazoa; phylum Chordata; class Aves; order Cuculiformes; family Neomorphidae; genus Tapera; species Tapera naevia. The sequence continues at coordinate 35,476,994 of JAUMJJ010000079.1, read as the reverse complement.
TCTCTTCTAAACAGTCCCTGCTTTGAAACACTTGTGTAATACATCTTTGGAGGCTTTCACTTCGGCATCAGGAAGGAGATTTTTCTTCATGGTTGCACATCATATGGCATCAGACTCCCTGGTGTGCTTCATGCACAATGCTGCTGGCAGGAGGTGTTTTTTCTTACCCCATAGGTAAAATATTTGTTGTCATTCATCTACTCTGAATTCAGATAGTGTTGGATTTCAAATTCCTCTGGACCCGCTGCAATAGGTCCATGTCTTTGTTGTGCTTAAGGTCTCAGAGCTGGACACAGGACTCCAGGTGAGGTCTCACCAGAGCAGAGCAGAGGGGCAGAATCCCCTCCCTCTCTCTGGTCCCACTCTTTGGGTGCAGCCTGGGACACCGTTGGTTTCTGGGCTGGGAACGCCCATTGTTGGCTCATGTTGAGCCTCTCATTCCCCAGTACCCTAAATCCTTCTCCTCAGGGTTGCACCCAATCCGTTCTCCTCCCAGCCTGTTTTTTTTGCTTGGGATTGTCCCAACCCAGGTGCAGGATCTTGCCCTTGGCCTTGTTGAACTTCATGAGGTTTACACCTCTCCAGCCTGTCCATGTCCCTCTGGATGGCAGCACTTCACTCCATTGTGTTGACCGCATCACTCAGCTTGGTGTCATCAGGAAACTTGCTGAGCGTGCCCTCAATCCCACTGTCCACATCCCTGACAAAGATGTTAAACACCACCAGTTCCAATACTGACCCCCACTCGTCATAATTCTTCACTTGGGCATTGAGCTTTTGACCTCAGCTCTTTGAGTGTGACCATCCAGCCAATTTCTTATCCATCGAGCAGTCCATCTGTCAAATCCATATCTCTCCAAGTTAGAGGCGAGGATGTCATGCAGGGAAGTGTCAAATCAGTTGATGCAAGTTGACATGGGCCAGGTTGGATGGAGTCTTGAGCTGCCTGGTCTAGAGGGAGGTGGCCCTGCCCGTGGCAGGGGTGTTGGAACTGGATGATCTTTAAAGTCCCTTCCAACCCAAACCATGCTATCATTCTATCATTATGTGATTCTGTGGGTGTAACCAGGCCAGTAGCCTATGCTGGGCAATTCCTTGACACAGCTGATAGTTACTATGGATGGATATTCAAACCCAATAAGCAGTGTGGATGCACAAGCCCTGTTTGGTTTAGTTGCTAGGTAAGTTTTGCTGTGCTGTTGGCTGGACAGCCAGAGACTGATCCTAGGCCTGTTGTATTTACTAACCAATATTTTGCACTGAGAGACTCAGTGGGCACTTTGGACTGCCCTGCCCTTGTTTTTGATGTTTTTTGAGGTGTATTGTCTATGCAGACATTCATCATTAGCCCTTTAAACCCATGGATCCTAGGAATTCCCTGGCTGGGAAGAAGCAAGAAGGAATTTACAGCTTTGGCTTCTCTACTCTGCGTATGGGGCATGCCTGGGGATACTTCTGTACCTATTACTGAGTGCAAAAATATATCGTGGCAGTGCTTGCATACACATGCACCCACAGTGCTAAAACACAGATCAAATCTGCCTGGGAAAAGAAACAAACAACCCCAATATGTGGGTAACCTTATTTTTTGTCTGCTAGTTCCCCACTTAGTTTTATCCAATGTTTATTCAGGGCAGTGATTCAATTAGAAACTATTTTTATTTTCTTTCCGAGGAGTGAAAAATGTTAATTGTAGCTGAAATGCCTTCAAGTGATTCTGTTCTAATGTCACATTTCCATAAAGTCTATAAAGTTTTCTTTTTGCTAATATAGTACAGCAGTGGAACAAAAATACTAAAAAAGTGTCATTAATGTTTTGAATGTTAGACTTGGCATGGACTATGACCTTCCTGGGTAAGGCACAGAGAAAAATCAGATCCTTTCCTCCCTAAGTGTTCCATATAAGACTAAGTGAAAAGACAACAGATTGCTGCAGACAGTTGGAGAAATCAAAAGAAACAATGTGAGAATTTTAATTAATATGATAAGCCATGATCTCAGCATACCAGTGTGTTCATGCCTGGTTCTGGGTAGAAAGAAGTGAACAGAAAGCCGTTACTCAGCACAGGAAGGACCTGGATCTGTTGGAACGGGGCCAGAGAAGAGCCAGGAAGATGATCCAAGGCTGGAGCACCCCCCATATGAGGACAGACTGAGAGAGTTGAGGTTGTTCAGCCTGGAGAAGAGAAGGCCCTTGGGAGACCTTTGGGCAGCCTCCCAGTACCAAAAGGGGCTCCAGGAAAGCTGGGGAGGGGCTCTGGATCAGGGAGTGCAGGGATAGGATGAGGGGGAACAGTTTTAAGCTGAAAGAGGGGAGACTGAGATGAGATCTTAGGAAGAAAAGGTCTCCTGTGAGGATGAGGAAGCCCTGGCCCAGGTTGCCCAGAGAAGTTGTGGCTGTCCCATCCCTGGAGGTGTTCAAGGCCAGGTTTGAGGATGGGGCTTTGAGCAACCTGATCCAATGGGAGGTGTCCCTGCCCATGGCAGGGGGATTGGAACTGGATGGGCTTTGAGGTCTATTCCAACCCAAACCATTCTGTGATTTTTGATTCTCTACTCTCCATGGGTTCCCAGGCTGTCATTGGGTTTTAAACAGGAGCATGATGAAGGCTGTAATGGTCCTCAGGAATCTTGTCAGCCATGAAAAATAGAGCTGCTCTCCTGTTACCTGGATGCATTTGATAGCATCCATTGTAACACCTCTGGGAGAGGTGGGGAGAGGAAGGCTTCTGTCACCAGAAGCATGAGGTCAGCTTCGCTGAGCGTGTGTCCCCGTGTCCTCTTGGCTTTGTCTGTTTTTAGGTAGCAGCATTTCAATCTGAAGGAGTCAAAGGAACAGATTCAGCCTTAATGGGTGAGTCTTGACGTGTTTCTGTTAAAGGGATGGTGATCTACGCCTCTCTTCAGTTTTAAAAGTTCTCAGGGGCAACTAGATGGAGATGGCAAGAATCCTTCATTCCAAGAGGGAGGCTGCTGGCAGCAGCGAGTAGTCATGCACGTTAGGCAAGTTATGGTCCTCTCCAGACAATTTTGGGGAGAAAGGCTTCATGGCCCATGGGCATCATTGAGGTCTTCATGGCCCTGTCATAACAGTTCTGCCTCCTCTGTTGTGCCTCCTTTTAGGTTCAATCCTTCTAGAGGTGGAAGAAATGGAGATCCTTTCAAGGCACTTAGAGGTACTCATGCATCAGACTGCTGCAGGGACCTGTAGCAATGGTTTTGTTTTGCTCCTCTGCAAGCAGAGTAGCTGTTTTGTTCAGCTTAGGATCCAGCTAAACAGCAGAAATATGCATCGAGGCTAAAACATGCATTAGAGCTGGAAACCTTGACTAAGATGCATCTTTAACAACAAAGATTAGAAGAGATTCCAAAACAAGGTAAAAATTTGCCCTGTGAAAATTTGAATTTAGATTTCTTTATCTTTTTAAAATATGTTCAGCTTAGCCATGGGTTTTTCACCTCACTGATATGAAAGAATAGGTTCCTTCTCAAAAGGAAGCTCTGGTTCAAAGGGGACTGTCCGACCTCTGTTTTTAAGGAGTTTATAATTTATTGTGGCCATAACTTTCCTTTATTCATCCTGGAAGGCTGACAGGTACAGTGTATCACAGTATCACAGTATCATAAGGTTGGAAAGGACCTCTGAGATCATCGAGTCCAACCTATAACCCAACACTAACATCAACACTAACACCAACCATCATCTAAACCATGGCACTCAGTGCCTCATCCAGTCTCCCCTTAAACACCTCCAAGGTCGGTGACTCCACCCCCTCCCTGGGTGCTCATTCCAGTGACCAATCACCCTTTCAGTGAAGAACTTTTTCCTAATATCAGGCCTAAACTTTCCCTGACGAAGCTTGAGTCCATGCCCTCTAGTTCTGCCACTGGTCACCTGAGAGAAGAGACCAACCCCTGCCCGACTACAACCTCCTTTGAGGGAGTTGTAGAGAGCAATGAGGTCTCCCCTGAGCCTCCTCTTCTCCAGACTAAACAGCCCCAACTCCCTCAGTCGCTCCTCGTAGGGCTTGTGCTCCAGCCCCTTCACCACCTTCGTTGCTCTCCTCTGGACACTCTCCAGCATCCTGACATCTTTCCCAAACTGGGGGGCCCAGAACTGGACACAGTATTCAAGATGAGGCCTGACCAGTGCCGAGTACAGGGGGACGATAACTTCTCTGGTCCTGCTGGCCACACTATTCCTGATGCAGGCCAGAATGCCATTGGCCTTCTTGGCCACCTAAGCTAAAAGTTTGCATTGCCATCTTAGCCACCTAAGCTGAAAGTTTGCATTACCATCAACTACAGTGATTACACATTGTTTGCTTCCTTTTTTTTCTCTTTTTTTTTTTTTTTGGTGTGTGTTATAATTATAGTGTTTTAGGTTTCCTGGAAAGGATACAAGGTTTAATCATGTCATTATGCGTGCTGAATGCTGTGAAAATTCTTTGTTCCAACTCAAGTGGAACACCATTATATTACTCTTACCATCTATTAAGAAAGTAACAAATTGGGCCAAATTGATCCTAGACATAATTCGGTTGGTGTTGGTGGCATTATATAAGGAAGAAATTTGTCTTGGTCTGTTAATACGATGATAAGGTAGAAAAGTGACTTCTGAGTAGCGAACGGGTCTTGGGAAAAGACTCTTTTCCACTCCTATTGAACAGCCCCTGTTTGTGCAATGTTTTGAACCTATAAAACATTGCAGGAGTGCTAAATATTGCTATTATTATCTGAATGGACTGTGTGTGGTGAGGAAAAGGGTCAGGATTCTGTTTCTTTCTCCTCCTTTCAGTTTTTTGGCATTGCACTCTCCTTCAGCAGAACTGACCCCAAACCACTGGTAGGTGCAGATGGGACCATTATTTTCCACTGTTTCATTTATTTCAGTTTAACAAATGGCTTCATTTTATTTCCTGCCTCATTCCTCTCTGTTCAGGGGCAGTTTAGCCCTTCTGCAGGTGTTCAAAGATGTTCGAAGATGGGAGTAATGCAGAATAAGTTCTCCATTCACAGTGCGATCTCCCAGACCTGCATTTGTGATCCATTCAGAAGCCTTTAAGTGAAACTTTAAGTGAAATGAGGGAATATAGACTGGGATCCGGTGTCTTTAGTCTGTGAGCTCCACTTGGGAACTTTCCTTGAAAGTGCAAAGGAAGTAGAATCCAGTTTTCATGAATTCAGTAGGTCAGATCAGGGCTGGGGAGTGGACCTCTTGTTCCTTCTGCTTCTTAATGTGCAGCCACACGTGATCCAAAATGGAAATGTGTTGGGTGCAGAAGTAAACAAGGTGAGTTTCTTGCACACAAAAAGTCCCAGATTTGGCTTCCCACAGTGCATTTGGCATGAAACTGAGACACCTGAGTTTAGCCTGGGGAAGAAAAGGCTACGGAGAGACCTTCTAGCAGCCTTCCAGTACTTGTAGGGGGCTACAGGAAAGGTGGGGAGGGGCCCTTGATCAGGGAGTGTAGGGACAGGACAAGGGAGAATGGTTTTAAGCTGAAAGAGGGGAGATTTATGTGATCTATTAGGAAGAGTTCTTTTTCCTGTGAGGGTGGTGAGGCATTGGCCCAGGCTACCCATAAAAACCATGGATGTTCCATCCCTGGAGATGATAGAATCATAGATCCGTTTGGTTGGAAAAGACTTTTGAGATCATCGAGTCCAGCCATACCTGTCCACTACTAAACCATATCCAGATGTTCACTACCATGTTGGATTAGGTTTTGAACAACCTGATCCAGTGGAAGTTGTTCCTCCCCATGGCAGGGAAGTTGGAACTGGATGGGCTTTAAGGTCCCTTTCAACCCAAGTCATTATATGATTAAACTGTTACAAAGAATACAAAAATAAGATGTTAACCATGAGAATATGTTCCAGGACCTTGCCCTTCTTTCTCTCCTTCTCCCCCCTGGCACTGTAGAAGGAAACAAGCTTCCCATCTGGCTTTAGGAATCTCAAATTTGTGGCCAAGCAGTGGCCAGGCTTCATCAGGACAAGTTAGGAATGTGATTCCTGATCACATCCTCTCACCTGGTAGTCAGGATGCTCTCTATGAATGTACCTCTCTAATTTTGAGAGTCATTTGAGAACGAAGCATCAAACTTCCCAAGCAGGTGTTTGAACTGAGAGCTATCACACCAAACCCGTGCAATATCTTGGTACCACCTCCCACTGCTTCAGTTCTAATTAACTAGGAAGAGCAAAAATACTCTTTCTGGTCTTTTCTATAAATTCACACCTTTGAACCTCACCAAAGTCTCTAACGATGAGCAGCATCTTTTATATAGCAGTGGGGATTTAAGGAACTTTGCATAATAAAGAGAATTATTTCTAAAGCCTGCTTGAAAGATGACTATTTCAAGCAGCTATGGAAAAGAAAATAATTAATTAAAAAGGGAAAAATTTTGCAGCATAACTGCATCCATTGCTGCTGCTCTTGTAATAGGGATTTTTGATGTTCTACTAAAGGTGCAGAAATAAATAGTGTCACAACAGATATGCAAAGCAAATTCTACAGACCAATTGAGTATAAAGCCAAGTGTCTTCCTGCATATTCATCTATTTACCGCCCTTGATTCTTCTCTAATTCCTTTATTTTCAATATGATAATAGACTTTCCTCCGTGCAGACTCATTGTTACCATGAAATAGAATTTGTCTACACATGATATGTTCATACAATGTGTGAGGGCAGAATTAATCAAAACAATTGAGCTATGAGCAGGGTTATCACTTAGTTGCTTTTTGCCTCTTTTATTCTCATCTTTCTGCATTTGAATTGTTAAACAGGAGCTCTGCTGCAGTGTCATAATGTCTTACAAAAGCTGTTGCCATAGCGTTAACGCCTAGATACGAATTCTTTTTATATCACTGTCAAGATAAGTGGTTATTTATTTCTACTTAGGTCTATTTAATAGCTCTTCATTAGAAGAATGACCCAGAGTTTGAGGAACAACTGAACTATCAGAACTACTGCTCCTGGTGTGTTTTGATAAAGATGATAGAAAGAGAACGATTTGGGTTGGAAGGGTCCTCAAAGCCCATCCAGTTCCAACCCCCTGCCATGGGCAGGGACACCTCCCACTGGATCAGAGGGCTCAAAGCCCCATCCAACCTGATTTTGAACACCTCCAGGAATGGGGCAGCCACCACTACTCTGGGCAACTTGGGCCAGGGCCTCCACACCCTCACAGAGAAACATTTCTTCCTGATACCTAATCTCAATCTCCCCTCTCTCAGGTGAAAACCCTTTCCCCTTATTCTATCCCTGAACTTCCTGATAAAGAGCCCCTCCCCAGCTTTTCTGTAGCTCCCTTTAAATATTGGAAGTGTGCTCTATGGTCTACTTAGGACCTTCTCTTCTCCAGGTTGAAGAACTTTGGCTCTTTCAGCCTGTTCTCATAGGACAGGTGCTCTAGCAAATGTAAAATTATTTCAGATAATTTTTTTTCAGAAATTTAGAAGAAAATAACTCCCTTTTTTTCTCATCTCTTCTAAGAGTCCCTAAACTATCTCATAGTTGTCACACTGGCACTGCAGCCTTCCTCTCCTCTTCTGAAAACAATCCTAGAAATTGAACTTCTCCTGGAATGCAGTAGGGGAAGATCCTTCCCATTTAATTGCACTTGTACTGAAAATGGGTAACAGAAGTTTCTCTTGTGCAGCCCCACAGCCTTGGCTGGTGGGTGCTTTTTTTCCCTTTTGTTGGTCTTGCCTTTCTTATTCCATAACAGCTGTTTTAATGCTGGACTTTGCCTGGCAACTCTTTGGAGCAGAATGTGTTGCAGAAAGAAGGAGGAGCATCTCAGCTGGGCTGTTACCTTGAGACTCAGCTGACTTCCTTCTGTTGCTGGCTCCAAGGCTGACTTGGGTGACCTCCAGCTCTGCCTGTCTATTGTCCTCATTGGTAAAAAAGGAAATGCTTTTTCTTGCCTTGTGAAGCATTTTGAAATCTACATCTCTGTGGCTTTTTCTGGAGGAAAGCACAGGTAACAAGGAGAAATCTAAAGTTTTCTTATGTCTCCTATCATCACAGAGAATTTCAACTGATGCAGTTAGGTGTTTATATATAAATTGGTTTTTTTCAGCTGAAAAGGGACTATGTATTGGAACACTTTACATTGAACATGGTTTTTAATTTCCATTTTAACTTTCTGATTCCTTTCCACTCCTATAGGATGCAGAAGTAGATACTATAGTGTTTCATCTAAAATCTTCTTTGGGCGCTTTATAATTGTCCAGATTTTACAATATGTGATAATATATATTATATGCAATGTCTACCCCCAGACCTACTCTGTATATTGAATGGAAATGTAACTTTTTTTATTTGAAATAAGCTACTTTCAGAGAGAGTTTTTGCATCTCTGCAGAATGCAACTTGATGCTTTATTAAGGATTGTGCAAGTGCAGTAAATTAATTGGAGTTACTGTTTTCATTTCTAGTGAAGTTACTTGCAAAAATATCTGTCCCTTAAATTGTTGTAATTTTGACATATTAAATATAGAAAAAGGGTAATAACAAAGGTAATATTAGTGTTTGTTTTTTTTCTGGTGGATGGACTGTGCCATATTGTGTCCTTCACTGAAAACCTATGAAGACTGGATTTTAAAAATATCTCCTGAAGAATTGTTCTAAACCCCCTTAATTTTCCTGTGAAGGCTTTTATTCCTCCAGAAGTATTTAAGCCATTCTTTCTGTATCATCTCTTTAATTGCATGCAGCAGTATTTCAGTGGTGCAAGCCAAGGTAGATCCTGTTTCCTTGTAAAACTGCTACCTTGACATAACCAAAATAATAATAAAAAAATACCATTGAGGGAGGAGGGGAAAACCCAAAGCCAGAAATTACTGCTTATCCAAGGGTAGTGTTAGTGATTGTGCCATTCCCTTTTAAATAATTCCTCTCTAATTGGTAACCCAGTGTAATGGGTAAGTGAACATATTTCGCAGCAGCAGCTGTTGGATGTTCAATGACTGGAAAATACAGTGATGGTGAAGTGTATGGAGTACTCATCCCATCAGTAAGAGTAAGTTAATCATATACAATTCACTGAACAGTAGAGTTGCATTTGCAGAGCAGTGGGCTGCCTTTTAATTGTTGTAGGCCTTTTTTTCAATATCTTGCAGTATCTTTTGTCTCAGCTGTAGCAGTTTTGGTTGCATCCTTAAAACTGTCAGTCTTCCTTATTTTTGCAAGGGCCTAACAATTCCTCCTTCACAATGCAGCTCAAATTGGACCAGATGCTGCATCAATAGAACAGTCTGCCCATCTTGGAGGCATTAAGCCCAAAATTATTTAGAAAATTGAAGCCTTTAACATACTCTGGATTAATGTGATTAAGTAGAGCTTGCTTTAATTCATAGCCATCTATTCCTTTATTAATAGCCATTTCATCAACAGGAGCAGCACATATGGGTACAAGATGACTGAAAGTTAAATTGATTGCTGTAAGCCTGTAAGAAAAGCATTTAATGTTTCAATAATAACTGATGTAAGGCTTCACTGTGGGGCATTTTAGATAGATTTAGACCAGCTTATATGCACAGTATTTATTAACATCTTTTAATTTTTAATATAACCTTGCTAAATGAAAGTATTTTTATTACTTTTAATCCTGTGTTTAAGTCTGCATTTGATGTTTAAGATCAGTGTGTTTATAAAGGAGAATCTCTCATGTGAAAGATAACAGCTGGTCCAGTGCATAGTGGAGTTGAGATTTCTGTCAGGCTTAGGAAAAGATAAAATGTGACAGAACTTAATTTTATGTGGATAAATATACACGTGCATCCTCCAATGACATGTATTTCTGATCCTATAATCATTATAGGTATGAAAGTGTGTGCTAGCTCATGTACCACTTCTAATTCTGACAATCAATCGCACACACTTAAACTTCATTTTTGGGGAGGGTTCAGGTTGTCCATAACTTACTTCCCAACACAGTGATTATATATTTGCAAATGTATACATACACATGCATGCAGGGAGTGGAGAGAGGCCTTTACAGTATGACCTAATGCCATGGAGGTGACCATTCCAACAATTTACGATAGAGGAAATCTCATCCCAGCCCTGGAAATGTTCCCTGATACTGTTCAATTTGCTTGTGTAGGTGTAGTCTTATATTGGCTGAAGGTAACTCAGGTGCTGAAGTTTTTTGTATCTTCATAGGATCATAGAATGACATGAGTTAGAAGGGGCCCACAAGGATCATCAAGTCCAACTCCTGTCCCTACACAGGACACTCTCAACATTCAAACCATGTGACTGAGGGCATTGTCTGAAAGCTTCTTGGGTGCTGGCAGAATTGATATTGTGACTGCTTCCCTGGGGAGCTGTTCTGGTTTTCCACCACCCTCTGGGTGAAGAACCTTTCCCTAATATCCAATCTAACCCTTCTCTGGTGCATCATCCTGCCATTCCCTCGGGTCCTATCAAGGTCACCAGCGAGAAGAGGTCAGCACCTTTTCACCACCCTCCCTTGTGAGAAGGCAGCAAAGAGCTCTGAGATCCCCTCTGAGTCACCTCTTCTCCAGCTGAACACACCAAGTGACTTCAACCTCTCCTCATACTTCTTCCCCTCCAGACCCTTCCCCAGCTTTGTGGCCTCCTCTGGACACTCTCCAGGAGTTTGCTGCCGTTTTTCTCCCGTGGCCCCCAAAAGTGCCCCCAGTGCTGGAGGTGGGGCTGCCCCAGAGCAGATGAGAGCAGGACCATGCCCTCCGTTGCCCGGCTGGCGATGCTGTGTTTGATGCCCCCAGGACACAGTTGCCCTCTTGGCTGCCAGGGCACTCTGTTGGCTCATGTTCCACTTGCTGTCGCCCAGAACCCCCAGGTCCCTTTCCTGAGGGCTGACCTCCAGCCTCTCAGACCCCAGACTGTCCGTGTATCCAGGGTTGCAGTGTCCCAGGTGCAAACACCAGCACTTGCCCTCCAATCTGTTCAAAAGGATAGGATGAGGGGGAACAGTTTTAAGCTGAAAGAGGGGAGACTGAGATGAGATCTTAGGAAGAAAAGGTCTCCTGTGAGGATGGGGAGGCCCTGGCCCAGGTTGCCCAGAGAAGTGGTGGCTGCCCCATCCCTGGAGGTGTTCAAGGCCAGGTTGGATGAGGCTTTGATCAACCTGATCCAGTGGGAGGTGTCCCTGCCCATGGCAGAGGGGTTGGAACTGGATGAGCTTTAAAGCCTTTTCCAACCCAAACCATTTTATGATTCTATGTTAAGAAACTGTGTTTTAATACAGGTTGAATTTATATAACCTCAGCTTTTAACCTCAGAATCTTCCTGTGCCTCTTTTTCTCAGCAAGACTGGTGTTCCTGTCAATATGAGAACAAAATATGTCCAAGAAGTGGTATCTTTTAGAAGGACATTTGTGGCCCTTATTTTGCCAGACTTGTTCTTAAATGCAAAATGATCTCACAGTAGTAGGTACTGTACAAAAAAAGAAATGGTGGCACAGTGGTTCACATTCTTTGAATAGACTGCTGCCTTCAGTTTTGGTTTGTTCTTTTGAAAATAAATATTGCCTTCAGTTTTTTAAATTTTTTGTAAAAAGTAAATTAACAATTAAGTTTTTTTTCTCATTGTCTTCTAAGTTCTTTTGGCCATCCAAACTGGTCATATGCTCACTTCACTTGGGTTAAAATCCTTTCTTTCCTTTTCTTAAATATTCCCTTTTAAATGGGAATTTTAGAAAGGTTGAGAGTGACCTGTCATTTAAAACTCATCATTTGTGTCTAGTTGAATAGAAATAATGGGCAGATCGAATGAGTGTTCAGGTAGAAGCAGGAGGTAAATGCTTTCAGTGGTCTGATGTGAAGTATAACATGCATTTCAGCAGAAGAATATTTTGTTATGTGCCAGTAGCAGTATAAACAGTAAACTATTTACTGGAGTAACTTTCAATTAATTTCATCACTGGCTGAAATAAAGGTTGTCTCTTATTGGCCTATTACGGCATAATTAATCATTAGTAATAATTCATTTTATGTGACTTCTTGAGGTTAAGCATTGGCACCACTGTTCATTAAAATTGGGGTGAGAATTAATAACATCTAAAAGGTTTGCCACAAAAAGTGTAATAACTGTAATGATTTATTAAATGCTCATGATGGATCTACCTGCCTTTACTTTTTAAACCTGATCTCAAATATGGGTCATGCAGCTGTAGAAATATATTAGCTGGTGTTTGATCTGTTCCCAGTGGTTAATGGTCTTTAGAAAACCTATGACACTTGTAGCTTATTTCTCACGGTGTCCTTAAGAACGTGCTTGTCACCTCTGTGGGATTTTATGAACTTGAGATTCTAGGAATGAAGAATTCCACTTATTATCATCAGAAATGAGATATTCTGAAATGTTCATGTAGCCTCAGGTGATGCTGGCCATGAAATGAGCCACTTCTTGTTGCAGAGATCTTCGTGAGGACGGCTGGGAAAAATGAACTTGTAATCAAGGAACTGTTAAATCTTTCCAGGGGTTTTAGCAGGTGACAGGGCTGTCTCCTATTCTGTATTTGTAGAGCACCATGTGAGATGGCAGCTACATTTTGCAATGTAATTTCTAGCTTTTGTAATAATGAAATAAGGAAGAAAAGGGACTAGATGGTATTTTCTAGCTTGAAGACAGCTTGCTGCTCTGTTGTACACTTGGCAGGGTCCCTTGGAGAAGCTGTGATTGCCCCAACACTATTGACACTTAATGGAAAAACAGTTTATGGTCCCCTCATGGTGGACAAAGAGCTGCCTTGAGACAACTTAATGCCAGAACAGCTGCTGATTTGGACTTCACAATGGCATAGAATCGTGTGTGGAGAAGGGCAGTGAGGCTGGGGAAGGGGCTGGAGAGGGTCTTAGAAAGAGGGTCTTAGAAAGAGCGTCTGAGGGCCCTGGGGTTGTTTAGCCCAGAGAAAAGGAGGCTGAGGGGAGACCTCATCACTGTCTACAACTTCCTGAAAGGAGGTTGTAGCAAGGTGAGTGTTGGTCTGTTCTTGCAAGTGACAAATGATGGGATGAGAGGAAGTGGCCTCAAGTTGTACCAGGGGAGGATCAGACAGGACATTAGGAAAAATTTTTTCACCGAATGGGCTGCCCAGGGTGGTGGTTGAGTCACCATCCTTGGAGGTTTTTAGAAGATGAGTATGAGTTTCTTGGGGACATGGTTTAGTAAGTGGACAGATACGGATAGACTCAGTGATCTCGGAGGTTTTATCCAACCAGATGATTCCATGCAATTGTTTGGGTTGGAAGGGATCTTGGAGCCCGTCACTGTTCCAAAACCCTGCCATGGGCAGGGACACCTCCCACTGGATCAGGGGGCTCAAAGCCCCATCCAACCTGGCCTTGAACACCTCCAGGGATGGGGCAGCCACCACTGCTCTGGGCAACCTGGGCCAGTGGCTCCCCACACTTCCTAAGGTCTCATCTCAGTCTTCCCTCTTTTAGCTTAAAACCATTCCCCTTGCCCTATACCTGTGATCCCTGATCGAGAACCCCTCTCCATCTTTCCTGGAGCCCCTTTCAGTACTGGAAGGCTGCTCTAAGATCAACTTGGAGCCTTCTTTTCTCCAGGCTGAAAAATACTTCTCTGCAGTTCCTCTGTCTTGTTCATAGTCTGCTTTCCTTTTCTAAGATGCCTCCTTTTGGTCTTTCATCACACTCCACGCAATGTCTTCTTACTCAGTGCTCCCCAGAATTCTCAGAGCTGTGTTCTGAATATAATTGTCAAAAATTTTTTTTAACCTCATACCCAGTTACAGTGTTTGTTTCTGCTAAAAAGTTTCACTGAAAAAAGGTTGCTTGGGCATTTTTAGAACTTTCTGGAATTCTTTTACTAGCTTTGGTGGACTTCAAAGCATTTGTATAGCGTAAATTAATTCTGAATTTCATTCTAGTCATCTTTTTTCTAGAAACCCTCTGAATATCTGTCATTTGTGCAATTCTCTGCTCTGGTGCTGCCTCTTTTCAGTTTGACGTCTGTGAGAGGTCTCTGGTGAAACCAGGCTGCCTGTACTGCTTTTTGTGTGTTTGTTTTTGGGAAATCATGGGGGAAATAATGATTCCAGTCATATTTATGTATATCATAACTGTCAGATTACTTTTATAGAAGTTAAATATGAAAGAGAAGCTTCCAAAGTACAAATATATCAATTTATCCCTTTTTTTTTAGCATTTGAGGCTACAATTCTCAGGTATTACAAGTTTTTTTCCAAGCCCTGCGTGGGTGTTTGGATTCACATAGAGTGAGGATTGGCATATTTCAGAAATCTAACCTTTCATTCAGATCTCCTCAGAGTTGTAACCTCTTACTGAAATCACCCTAGAGAGGAAAGGATAAAAATACCATTTGTGTTTTTCCAGTGGAAAAGAATAGGAATTAGAATATCTTACTCTTATTTCTTCTTTTTTTAAATTCCAACATTTTCCAACTCCCTGAATTGAGCCTGCTATAAATAGATGTCCCTAGGTGTCCTATTTACCTCTGTTTATCCCTTTTCATAGGTGTTCTCAATTTGTGGTGTATTCTTCACATCTCTGTTCTTCACCTTCTGTTATGCTCATTTATTTAAGGAAGTTTGTGTTGCATAACTGTAATACAGGGACTTTGAAGCTAAAAGCTGGAAACTTTTAAACAAAAATTCCATCATTTCTGCTAAAATGGCATGAAAAAATAGTCACTTTATAGGTTGAGGCTGGATTTCAGTACTGAGTCCAGGCATTTTATTTCTATATATTCTTCCCTTGTACATCTATGCTCTTTGTGTACTAGAGCAGAGCCCTGGTACTGCTTTGGTTTGGAGTATTGCAGCCATTCTTGTGAACAAATATCCCCTTAAGACTCTCCTGGAGAACTGGGCCTTTGTAGATCCTTATTCCTGAACCTGCTCACAGTTGTCCTGGAACATCACTCCCTTCCCAGTCAAAAGAGAAGTCCTGATTTACATTTGTCTACTCAGGAACAAATCACAGTTGAAGGAAACAAGTAAAGCTTTATATCATAGAATCATGGAATGGTTTGGGTTGGAAGAGACCTTAAAGCCCATCCAGTTCCAGCCCCCTGCCATGGGCAGGGACACCTCCCACTGGATCAGGTTGCTCAAAGCCCCATCCAACCTGGCCTCTGACACCTCCAGGGATGGGGTATCCATGACTTCTCTGGGCAATCTTTGCCAGGGCCTCACCACCCTCCCAGGAAAACATTTCTTTCTAAGATCTAAACTAAATTTCCCCTCTTTCAGCTTCAAACCATTCCCCATCTTCCTATCCCTGCACTCCCTGATCAGGAGCCCCTTCCCAGCTTTCCTGGAGCCCCTTTCAGTACTGGAAGGCTGCTCTAAGATCTTGACAGAGCCTTATTTATGAGAGAGCAATACTTAGGCTATTGACATTATTTTTATTCTCTGGACTTCTGAGCTAGAAAAAGCAAAAAAATTCAGGCATATTAAAATGCAATCTGGAAATAATGGTTTCAGCTTCCTAATCATTTGTGAACTTGTGATTTAGTCGATTTTTTAGGTTCTTGCACCCACTCAAATGGTCTGTGCTTCTAGGATGGGCTCTGGACATTTAGAAGAACAAAAATGCTGTCATCCCAGTTCTTTACAGTATTGAGAGAAATCATATTGCATGTGTGGCAAATCAATTATGAAGAACACAATGTAATAGTGGGTTATGCTCTTCAAAATGAGGATAATGGAATCCAAATTTAGAAAGTACTCTGAAGTCTTTAGGACAAAAGGCATAGGGCAACTTTGATACAGTATTAATCTTTTATCCTGAATGTTTTTTGTGCCCGTGGATAATAGGATAAATTTTCTGGTCAGATATTTAGTTGCAATGTTTATTTGTTTTAGTAAAGAAATACCAACATAATTTCATTAATTTAATTTTTCAAAGGAGCTTTGCATTGAAACAGACTTCTGAGCTATTAAATTTATCTGTATGACAGCAGAAATCAGTGATACCAAAAGTAGACTAACACTGTGTGGGATGCAATGCAGTGGGATAATGACTCCTCTGCCCTAGTTAGTGGCCAAAGTTTGAGCTTCAGTTCCATATGGGTCTTATCCCCCAAGGAAAGGGAATGAGTTTGAGTCAGACATCCCAAGGTCTTACACTGTGTTGTCCCCAGTTCTCTTTTGTTGTCATGCTTCTTTATACTAACTAATATACTAATCAATCTGTGTTTATAATTTATTAAAAAGCATATATATGAATAAAAGGCAGTCTTTCATGGTAGTTCAGTTTGTCACAGCTTTGTTACAGTAGCCTTGTTATGTTCCTTAATGGACACTTTTGTCTCTGCCCTAATTGGCACAAGTATAGAATCATAGATTTGTTTGGTTGGGAAAGACCTCTGAGATCATCAAGTCCAACTGTACCTGTCCACTACTAAACCAGATCCCTGAGCACCTTTAGCCTGTCTCATAGGAGGGGGGTTGGAACTGTATGGGCTTTAAGGTCCCTTCAAACCCAAACCATTCTGTGCTTGTGCTGTTAGGAAGGCTTTGGAACAAGTAGTAGATTTTCTCCTGTTTTCTTGGAGGAGATGGCAATAAACACATTTGGAATAAAAAAAGAATGACAGGCTCTGTGTTTTGTTGTACTCTTCCGAAGCTTGGATCCTTGTCTAGGGAAGAAAATAGAATGATTTGTACTGCTTTTGCTATTAAATGTTTCAGTCCTAGCCAGGAACGTGTCAAACTTATTGACATTTTTTAAAACCACTTGTATTCAGTGCAATATCTTCATTGCACTGTGGTCTGTTCATAAGACCACATTTTGACCTTCTTTCATTCCTTATCACTCTCCAGACTTCTTTTCATGAGAGACGTTGTTATTTTACTGTATTTGAAAGCTTATGAAATACATTTTTGTTTCCAAGAGAAAAACTTAACATTTTTGTAAGAAAAATGGTTATTTTGGGATGCCAGTTTTACAAAAAACGTACATTATAAACAAGTTAAGCCGTAATTCTTGACTCTGTGGTGATGCAAGATGCTGTCAATAATAAAAAAAATGCTGTTAGTGATGAGGCTAAGGTTCTGTGATTCCCATTACTACTTCCATATTTAATCATTCATTTTATTAACTAGCTTTGTAATTCATGTGTCCTAACCTAAAGCCACCATTTCTCACTTGCACAGCCACTTGTTTTGTACTGTATTCCCCTATTCTAGTGTTGAGAATCACACAGGCTGGGTGTTCAAATCCTGTCATTGCATTTCCAGTGCAATATTAGGAAAAGGGTTTTAAGCTGGAAGAGGGCAGATTTAGGTGAGATCTTAGGAAGAAATGTTTTCCTATGAGAATGGTGAGGCCTTGGCCCACGTTGCCCAGGGCAGTGGTGGCTGCCCCGTCCCTGGAGGTGCTCAAGGCCAGGTTGGATGTGGCTTTGAGCCCCCTGATCCAATGGGAGATTGTCCCTGCCCGTGGCAGGGGGCTGGAACTGGAGAGGGTTTAAGGTCTCTTCCACTCAAACCATTCCATGATTCTGGGATTCCTTGGTGCCAAGTGTAAGTGATTTGTCAGTAAACACAATTTGTTAACGTGTAAACTCTGTCCATCTGATGTGTAATTTAGGGTTAAATTTTGGCTTTTAAATGAGGACTTTGTAGATGTGGTGATAAGATGTCTTTCTCTTCCCAATAGCGTAGCTGAAAGAATTTAACTCACCTGTATGAAGATTATACAGGAATTGTAGTTGGGTCAGAGTCTGCCTCATCAATCGTGATAAAGAGAAGGTAATACAAAAGTCCTAACTCTTTGTACAGAGAACAATGTTTGGGATAGCAAGGCTTTGTTAAAGCCAAGCAAATGAAGTAATAATAGGGGCAATTCACTCATATATTCACAGCATTTAAGACTGGTAAAGGTTCACTGCATTATTTAATTTGACATATTTTATATTGCAGGTCATTATGTTTCAAGCCATTACTATTTTATTAAGCCCTATAACTTTTTCCTTTAAGTTTAACTGACATTTGTCTGAAGTCTTTCCCAGAAGGAAATCTAATTTGATTTGAAAGCATCTGGAGAAGAAGAATCAACCGCTTCCCTTGGCTTACAGGACAGAGGTTTACATGAGCACAGGACGATCCAATGGTGTGATTGAGCAGTGTAGTGCTTTGTAGCAGATAACCATCTTCAGCATTTAAAATATGTGACTGCTTTTCCATTTGAGTTTCCCTATTTTCTGTTCATACCACCAGGTCTTGATATAGAATCATAGAACAGTTTGGGTTGGAAGGGCTCTTACAGATAATCCTGTTCCAACCCGCCCGCCATGGGAAGGGACACCTTCCATTGGATCAGGTCCCTCAAAACCTCAACCAACCTGGCTTTGAACTCCTCCAGGGTTGGTTTGTCCAACAGTCCATGCCAGGATTGGTCTCTCCAGTGCTCTTCCAACCAGCCTCTTCTTACTTAAATGTTTCAATTCAGACACTCTTCCATTTTACTCCAATAGTCCAATGAAATTCCATATTTGCTTACTTGTCTAGTGTCCCTCTTGCACTTTCCTCAAAGATTATTCTGTTTGTGTGTATGGTGTGTGTCACTTGTTTCCTTGTGCTGAGATTTTAAGTGTGACTGTTTTTAATACATTTGTGAGTCCAGCACATCAAGGACTCAATAGACCATTCCAGGACCTTTATAGACCATTCTATCAACATTCTCATCAGTTATGCACTGATTTTTTTAAGTTGAGAATTTTTACTTCTTTAAAATTAGTGATGGAAGACTTTAACAGCAACAGGCTTTGTACCAGTCCCTGCAGAGGACAGATAAAAATGCAGCCATTCAGTGCTTGTTCCCTGTAGACAATTTTTTTGGAACTGTCATTTAGATAATTCCTAATCCATTTAACATGTGCAGTATTGATATTGTATAGTGCTAATTTTTTAATCAGACTGTCATGAAGTAATAGTCAAATGCGTTAATAAACTCTAAGTCTATTACATCCATGCTATTACATCCTACATTTATTACAACTAGACTTGTAATTTCATGTGAGAATGAAATAGAGTTTGGCTGACAAGACCTATATTCCATACAACCATGTTGACTGGCTTTAATTATATGCCTATCTTCCACCGTTTTTCTTCAGTTGAATGCTGTATAAGATATTCTGTTGTATTGTCCAGGAGCAAGGTCAGGCTAATCTTGAAGATGATGTGCTTCATCCAGTTTTTAGCTGTAGCCTGGCTGGCAAAGTGACTCAACTCATATTCCGTAACACCTATCACCACCAAAACGATTTCCGTAGCTTCCAGATGTTTCTCCCAATATGAACACTAAAGGAGCTTTCCATTGACAGCTGCAAGAAATCATTGGGCTATTTTTTGACCCTGAGAAACCTTTTGAATTAAGTTAAATCAGAATATACTCTCTAGGAGCACACTTAATGCACTCCAGCAGTGAAAAGCACTCAGTCTAGAGTGAGCCCAAATAATCCCTCCTGAAGTGCTTGGAGCGTGGACATTCAGCCTAATGTGGCTGAACAAGATAGAGAAGTTTTGCTGTTTCCTTTTGTCCTATAGGCTACACAACTGGGTTTTCTTTTCCTTTTATGGGTCCTTCAATATATTGCTATTTTAAAAATAAGAACAGAAGTGTTAGTAGTAGTGGTCTTGCTTTCATATGTCCTGTTCAGTGTCTGCTGATCAAAACCAATTTGATCAAGGATCTTGAATCATAGAATCATAGAATGGTTTGAGTGGAAGTGACTTTTAAGCCTATCCAGTTCCAACCCCACATGCAGGGACACCTTCCATTGGATCAGGTGCTCAAAGCCTCATCCAACCTGGCCTTGAACACCTCCAGGGATGGGGCAGCCACCACTTCTCTGGGAAACCTGGGCCAGGGCCTCCCCACTCTGACAGGAAAAAAAATTCTTCCAGATATCTAAGCTAAATCTCCTCTCTTTCAGCTTAAAAAGAATACATAGGATTTTAGCAAGCAAAAATAAGACTCACTAATAGCTAGATCATAGCAAATTTAAATACTTGCAAAGAAGGAATAAGTTCATTCACTAGTTTTATTTTGATGATTTTTAGTAAAAAGTAATGTTATCATAGAATCATAGAATGGGTTGGGTTGGAAGGGAATCTTAAAGCCCATCCAATTCCAACTCCCCTGCTGTGGGCAGGGACACCTCCCACTAGACCAGGCTGTTCAAGACTTCAACCTGGCCTTGAACATCTCCAGGGAGGGGGCATCTGCAATATTCTTTGTTCAAACTGACAATCTGCTTTATTTTCAGCGTGTTCAGCTAGTTTTGCTGAAAAATCTGACTGAATTTTTGTGAAAATAATGTCAATTACAGTATTTTGTACCCCATTTTTGACAGCCATCTTTATTCTCTTAACTTTGATTTGATGGAGTAAAAACCTAAGTGATTCTAACAGTCACCTGAAATGCAGTTCATAGCAGTTCATTGTTTGGTTGGCAAACTTCCTCTTGTTTTTAGATTTTAATTGCCTGTATAATTAATCTGTCCTCTACTAAAACATAAACTGAAAATATTCTTAAATTCTCTATATATATTTTATGCATCACATTGAAGCTTAGATCACCATTTAGATGATGGTTGGTGTTAGTGTTGGTGTTAGTGTTAGGTTATAGGTTGGACTTGATGATCTCAGAGGTCCTTTCCAACCTTGTGATACTGTGATACTGTGAAGCTGCTCTATGTGGTATGTTCTGTAGGCACTTGAGGATACATGATTTATTGTGATCCAGACAGAATTTTCTGCCTTCCAAGCAGAAGTTTTTAGAATTTATGAAAAATTTTATTTTGATTAACAACTGCAAGATTGCCTAGCCCATAGGGATAAATTGGCTTCTTGCTGTTTAAGATTGACATATTTTAATATAACTGTATTAAAGAGTGTAGATCACACTGAGAAGGTAAAGTATTATGTTTTGTAAAGCAGAAATTCACAAGGGATAATAAACCAAACATTATCTTCTAGTTCAATGCTAACAAAGTCATTAAAGTTATTGAAAATCTAGAGAAGTTAAAGAGTAGCCACATGTTAGTGCCCTTTTATACCTGATGTATTTCACAGTCTCTTCTTAATATTGGTAAAATTACCCTGAAAAAATGAAAAGTAGTCAGGAAACAATGAGTTACGTGAGGTGAATATCTCAGGATGGGCTCCTCACCATCCCTGCAAGCACAAGTACAAAGGGCTCTCAGAAGAAGCCACTGGGAGCCGAGTTTGGATAAAGGCAATTGGTTCTTCACATGCAGTGTAGTGGATACGTAGAGTCATGGAAACATGGAATGGTTTGAGTTGGAAGGGACCTTTAAGCCCATCCAGTTCCAACCCCCCTGTTATAGGCAGGGACACCTCCAACTGGATCAGGTTGCTCAAAGCCTCATCCAGTTTGAACACCTCCAGGGATGGGGCAGCCATGATGTCTTGGGGCATCCTGTGCCAGGGCCTCCCCACCCTCACAATAAAACATTTCTTCCGAAGATCTCATCTCCCCTCTTTCAGCTTCAAATCATTCCCCCTTTTCCTATCCCTGCACTCGCTGATCAAGAACCCCTCCACAGCTTTCCTGGAGCTCCTTTCAGTGCTCAGAGGCTGCTCTAAAGTCTCCCTGGAGCCTTCTCCTCTCCAGGATGAACAACCTTAACTCTCTCAGCCTCTCCTTGGATGGGAGGTGCTCCAGCCCTCTGAGTATCTCAGAACAAGTCCAGAGGAGGGATACTAATACCTCCATGTCCTTCCTGTACTGAGGACTCCAGAACTGAATGCAGTTCTCCAAGTGGGTTCTCACTGGAGCAGAGGGGCAGAATCCCCTCCCTCACCCTGCTGGCAGCGCTCCTTTTGATTCAGCCCAGGACGTGGTTGGCTTTTTGGGCTGCAAGCACACACTGCCAGCTCATGTTGAGCTTCTCTTCCACCAGCATCCTGAAGTCCTTCTCTTCAGGAAGCCCTTTAGGCTATTTATTTCAGTGCGTAAAGAGAGTCAGGTCCCTTCTTATCAAAAAAATGGGGCGGAAGAGAATAGTTTTGGCTTTGCTTGTGTCTTATTGTTTGATTCTCCCAAGGCTGCAGTGGCTAGAGATGGAGCTCACCCATTGTCTAGGAGTTACTGGGTGCTCATAGGTGAGGTGTTCTCAAGCCAGCCCTTTGAAGTTGCTCCACTTTGCTGGAAATAATTAAATGCTTACTGGATACAGCAAGTTAAAAAGAATGAGTTCTCTTCTCTAATCCGTCAGCTTGGGCGCTCACCTGGGAGATGATTAAGAAGGTGAAAATCTAAACACTATTAAGAAGAAAAAACTTGAAAAGGAGTGCTGAGGTGTCACTCAGATGTCTTTTTCTCTTGCTCTTTAGAGGAACATTTTTGCCAGAGTTTGAATCCCCACTGAAAGAGCTTGCTGTAGTTAATCCTCAGAGAGTGGCTCTGTTTTCTAAGTGGGAAATGGATATAGGATAAACAGACAATCTGCTGTTGGCTCACAGCCCTCTCTGCCAGGGTGTAATAAAGCCTTATCATCTGCAGCGAGGTTCTTCAATGGCTAAGCTCCTTCTAAAGCTGAAGGAGAACTGAGCACCATAACTGGAAATCCGATAATGGCACCTATAAATAAAGGATTTCTATTTGCACAGTTAACAGCAAATGAAATTATATTTAGTGATTCGATAAATTATTTAAAAAACCTGCTTCAGACTTTGAGCTTTTCTGAGGAGAAGGCTTCTAGAAATGTTCATACTTGTTAAAACTTTTGGAACTTAAAATGAAGCAAGCTTTGCTGTGGAATGCTAAAAATCAGCTAATTAAAAGCAATAGGTGAACTGAGGACACCAGGGCTCTCTGGCTTAATATAGATGGAACTTTCATGAGAAATTCTGAACGAGGCACTAAGGTGAGGAGCTGAGTATCACTGAAAGAACAGCGTCTGTCACTGATAATTTTAAATTATTTCAACTGTTCAGTGTTAGCTTGTTAAATTTCTCCTTAAAAGACATGCAGCTTTCTTGAGAACAAGTGGGTTTATTGTTTCGCTTTGATTATTCCCTCTCCATTTTAAGGAATTAAAAAAGATTTTATTAGAAATATTTCAATTATTTTTTTTTTTTTTACAATAAAGAGGAGCAGTTTGCTGGGTTGGTGCCTGCTCTTTTTTTTCATGCTGTATTTTACCAAATGTATGCAACCCACATTGAAATGTGATTATTCCGTTAACAATGTTGAATTTAAGCCTACTATAAAAAGTTAAATAAGAAGATGGGTTTAGAGTAGTCCTGCAGAGAAGGGCTTGAGTGTGTTGGTGGATGAGAAGCTCAACATGACCGGGCAATGTGCTCTTGGAGCCCAGAAAGCCAACCATGTCCTGGGCTGCATCTAAAGCAGTGGGACCAGCAGGGGGAGGAGGGGATTTTTCCCCTCCATTCTGGTCTCATGAGCACCTATCTGCAATCCTGCATTCATTTCTGGAGTCCTCAGCAGAGGAAGGACATGGATCTGTTGGAGTGAGTCCAGAGGAGGCCATGAAAATGAGCCGAGGCTGGAGCACCTCACGTATGAGGAGAGGCTGAGAGAGTTGGGGTTGTTCAGCCTGGAGAAGAGAAGGCTCCAGGGAGATCCAGCACCCTTCCAGTACTGAAAGGGGCTCCAGGAAAGCTGGAGAGGGACTCTTGATCAGGGACTGCAGGGTAACAGCTTTAAGCTGGAAGAGGAGAGACTGAGATGAGATCTTAGGAAGAAATGTTACCTAGAGAAGTCATGGCTGTCCCATCCCTGGAGATGTTCAAGGCCAGCTTGGATGAGGCTTTGAGTAACCTGATC
Source organism: Tapera naevia (assembly GCA_033556795.1). Classification (NCBI taxonomy): domain Eukaryota; kingdom Metazoa; phylum Chordata; class Aves; order Cuculiformes; family Neomorphidae; genus Tapera; species Tapera naevia. The sequence continues at coordinate 35,453,177 of JAUMJJ010000079.1, read as the reverse complement.
CTGTGGGAGGTGTCCCTGCCCATGGCTGGGGGCTTGGAACTGAGTGATCTTTAAGATCCCTTGCAACCCAAACATTCTATGAGAGACCAATCTAAGTTCATTTTTGCCTTTTTGGCTTCAGCTGAGTCATTTTTTGGCTATGATGAGCTGGTCGTTTCCACATGTGACTTATGGTGCCCTCCTGGTGTCTTTGGATTCCTTGTTGTGAGGCATATTGCAGCTGTGGAGAGATTGCTCTGATTCTTTTCCTGTCCCCTGATGTTATTTTCTCTCTGTTCTTCTAGGAAATCTTGTGTTTAATCTGTCCCACGTGGAGCCTTTTACCTGTCTCTTTTCCCATCTATACCCAGCTGATTGGTATTGTTTCCACTAAAATTGTTGGGAAGTAGGAGCGCTCACGGGAAATGACTAAAATTGTTCTTTGCAGAAATAGCCAAACCATATTCTGAAAGAAAATCCACTAGATTGAGGCAAAGCTTTGAGGAAAATTAGAGGTGAATCTGATAGGACCAGTGGTGTTACCTCCTTGCTTTTCTTTTGAGGTTGAATATTGATTTTCAATCTGCTCTCGCTTCTACCAGTCTGTAACCACACATCTGAGGATTTTTTTCTTGAGGTCAGGCTATGGTTCTCAGAGTAGCCCCATTATTTCCTTATTCAGGGGGAAAGAAGAAAGCTGATTCTTTGAACTTCTGGATTAGTCAGAGCAGACAGTGTTGACAAGATGTAATTGCTGCTTCAATAGAGAGGAAAGGTAATGCTTCTGTTGTTTTGAAGTTCTTTAAGAAACTCTCTTGTGATCTAAAGCTAGTCATAATAGACAAGCAATTTGCTCCTGAGTGATAAGAACCTTTCATGAGGTTCACATTGGCTTAAAAAAGAGAATTTAAGTCAGAAGTCACTCGTTAATCTTTGTTAGTTGTATGATGTAGGCTTGCGAGAGCTGGACAAACCACTATCCATTTGCTCTTTTTCCGTATCTCAAGCAAAAATAAAGTTTCCAAGCTGGGATCCAGCTAAGGCAAAAGCCATTATTTACACTGATAGTCTATATTAGACACACAGTGTGAATTTTGGGGTTGTCTTATGCAGGGACAGGAGTTGGACTCAATTATCCTTTTGGGTCCCTTCCAAATCAGGACGTTCTGTGATTCTATGAATTCTGGAGTAAATTCCACCCTGTTCTAAGCTGGCCATCACTTCATGCTATAGTAGAGAAAGACCATTTCACTTCATTATTAAGCCAGTTATCTGTGACTTATATTTTTACTCTAAGTGTATCATCTCTTTCTGTTAACCTACCATCAGAATTTGTCTTCAGATAATGAGTTGCTTCTGTGGACATAGACGTAGTGCACGTGAAAAAGAAACTGGGCCATCCTTTGCCTGGACAGTATCCTGGTGGACAGGATGGCATGGCTTTAGCTATAGGTTATATTAAACTTGTGCATTTTTGTCTTTTAATCTCAGTGAGCAAATCTTTGCTGCACTGTGAAGCACACTAGATAGGAGCCAATTTGATTTTATCAAAACTTTCATTACACATATCCCAGATGTGTCCCCTTTTACTCCTCTGCATTCTAGACTAAATTTAATCCCAGTCTTCTAAATCTCTTTTAATACCTAACCCATCTCTCTGTGCTTCATTTAGGTTTTCTTCATTTCAGGCACCCCATTAACTGTTATAATGCTGCCATACTTTTCCCTGTTATGTCTCTTCAATATATCCTAACATCCTTTTTACAACTCTTTACTTTTTCTAATTAAAACTTCTCTTGGTACTGAATTAGTGTTTCTACCGAACACTCTTCAGTTACTCACAGACTCTGATTTTTCTTGTTTGGTGACAGCTAATTCAAAACTCATCACTGGGCCAGATTCAGCTGGTTGTTGCCCTTCATGGAATTCAACAGTTCTCTTGAAGTCAGTTGAGTAAATCTGAAGTTTATGCTGGTATAAATGAAATAAAAACCTGGCCTGATGTAATCAGGGATCTTATTAGGTCGCCTAAAAAAGTGAGATCTGCTTGCCCGGTTTACTTTAGTATTTACTTAATAATTTAACTGAAAAATAGGAAAAGTATTTCCCCATTCATGTAAATATTATGATAAAAATTGCCTAAATTTATACATTGTAAAATGTACAATATACATAAAAAATGAAATGCTTGTGTAGGACTAAGTGCAATGGAATTTCACCCTGGGATGTCTGAACAATCAGGTTATGGAATCATAGATTCATAGAATGGCTTGGGTTGGGAGAGACCTTAAAGATCATCTAGTCCCAACCTCCCCTGCCATGGGCAGGGACACCTTCCCTTAGGTCAGGTTGCTCAGAGCCTCATTCAGCCTGACTTTGGAGGTCTCCAGGGATGGAGCTTCCCTGACTGCTCTGGGCAACCTGGACCAGTGTCTCCCCACCCTCACAGGGTAACATTTCTTCCTAAGATCTCATCTGAATTTCCCCTCTTTCAGCTTCAAACCATGCCCCCTCATCCTGTCCCTGCAATCCCTGAGAAAGAGCCCCTTCCCAGCTTTCCTGGATCCCCTTTCAGTACTGGGAGGATGCTCTAACATCAGCCTGAAGCCTTCTTGTATCCAGGCTGAACAAGCCCAACTCTCTCAGCCTGTCCTCATATGAGGTGTCTTACAATTTGCTACAATTGAATTACATGGCCAGAACTTTCACATTTTGTGAAGCTTCATCTTTTAGTAATATTGTGAGTGATTGGACACATCTGGAATGAAAAGGAGGCCTCATCCCTGGAAACATTCATGGTCAGGTTGGACAGGGCTCTGAGCATCCTTGTCTTGTTAAAGATTTCCCTGCTCCTGCCAGGGGATTGGACTGAATGGGCTTTAAGAGACCCTTCCAATCCAAACCATTTTATGATTCTATGAAAAAATCCTTCTGATAATGTAACTAAAAAAATAGGAAAAATATGTTTCAATGTGCTGTAACACTTGCTAATCTTCCATGAACTTCACCTGTAGTTGTAACCTTCACTTGCGCTTAGGCTTTCTGTGAGTTTTTTTGAAGCCCATTGACATCAGTGGTTTGGATGATGTGAAATAGTTTGTAATTATTTGTGATTTTGTGTAAACATGCCCTTGAAATTTGTTTTATGATCAATAGTTTATCCATACCTTACCTCATGGGAACAAAGCACAGTTTTATATTGACAAGACAACTTAAGCATGCAATTTTCATATTTTAATGCTGTATTTAGAATATTCTTAAATATTTTACTAGTTGTGACTTAAAAATATTTAAGAATATTTAAAACTGTTCATGGTTTTCCCTGTAAGCAGATAAACTGCTGTAATGACATCATTATGTTACCTTATTGCCTCTTGGGATAGTTTATTTCATAATGGCCTTGTCCAAACTTGCAGACATCGTGGAGCTGGCATGTATATAAAATACTGTATAAAAAGTCTTAAGTGTAAATGATGGTAAATCTAAACACCTTCAGGGAAAAAAAGGAAAACAAAGGATGATGTGTGAATCTCAGGTATAAAAAAGGAGATATGCATTAGGCAATTCTCACTAATAACAGCTGATTTTATTTTGTCTTTTAAGGTAAAACCGGTCACACCGAGGCTGTTCGAGTAGTGTATCAGCCAGAAAACATCAGCTTTGAGAAACTGCTCAAGGTCTTCTGGGAGAATCATGACCCGACACAAGGTAGAGTGATGAGTGAGCCAGTATTTAATTATCTTACTAATTACAGCTGGGATAATTAGTGTTTGAGCTGCATGGAAGAGATGAACCTTGAAATCACACCGGAGCTCAAGAATATGATTGCTGACATTTATTGACAGAGAAAGAGAGGGAGAGAGAGAATGAGAGGACAGAAACTCACAGTCCCCCTCCTCCTTTACAGCTGTCTGTGCTGGGAAAATTCCCACAGAGGCACAAGAGACAATAGAACATTTTTTTCAAGTTTGATTATGACAATATCTTCTGTAATGCTATCTTTTGTCTCTTAAATTAAAGCGTATTACTTTATAGCTTCAGACCTGGTCATTTTATTTGTGCTGAGGACCTTTTGCCTTCATAAAATCTTCTGTTTTTTATGTTTTTCAATGGCAGCAAATACCTTTTCTGATTAGAAAAGCAAAAAGAGGTAAGAGGTGGTGTGTAGAGGCACTAACAGAGCATTCAGGCTATTTACCTGATTCAAACTTTTTCCTTTGATTTATCTTTCTTGGAAGAAGCTTCATGATATTACACACATCTGTGCAAACATAAATGGGAAACTGCATTTAGAAAACATTTTATATGTTTATATAGTTTTAATAAACATCACCCTTTCTACCATTTCCCAGAAATATTACACACAGTAACTCATTTCAATATTTTAACAGCTATCATAATTAGGGCCACTTGTTACTACATCTGGGAACAAAAAAGTGCAGATGATACCTTCCAAATGTGATACCAGGGAAACAGTAATTCTGAGAAAGATCCAGAGGTGGTTGTGGATAAATGTCTTCCAGTCAGCCCAGAGCACAAATGCAAAGGCAAAAATGGCAATTGCAACTCCTGCCTTAGTCAGGAGCATTAAAGCTTTTTCTGTAGACATGGTCAGTAAAATCTCAGAACGTGGATCTGTTGGAGTAAATCCAGAGAAGGTCACGAAGATGATCCAAGGGCTGGAGTACCTCCCATGTGGATCTGATAGAGCAACTCCGGAGAGCTGGAGCACCTCTGCTATGAGGATAGGCTGAGAGAGATGAGCTTCTTCAGCCTGGAGAAGAGAAGGCTCTGGGGAGACCTTACAGCAGCCTTACAGTAGTTAAAGGAGGATACAGGAAAGCTGGGGAGAGGCTCTTTCTCAGAGAGTGCAGGGACAGGATGAGGGGATGGTTTTAACCTGAGAGAGGGTAAATTTAGATGAGATACTAGGAAGAAATGTTTTGCTGTGAGGGTGGCCTTGGCCCAGGTTGCCCAGAGAAGCTGTGGATGCCTCATCCCTGGGGATGTTCAAGGCCAGGTTGGATGGGGCTTTGAGCAATCTGATCCAGTGGGAGGTGTCCCTGCCTGTTGCAGGGGGTTGGAACTGGGTGGGCTTAAAATTCCTTTCCAAGCCAAACCATTCTGTGATTCTATGATTCAGTGCAGTTTGTGTTAACACACCAGGAATTATACAGAGATATTGCTGAGGATTCAAACAAAAAGGATACGGAGGCGAGAAGAATGGCCTGATGCTGTGAATAAACATGTTCAGGTTGTTGAAGAGGCATAAGACTATGATTAAGTAATCTTTACAGGTACTTATGTGAGGAGCAGATACCTCTCAGTGGGGTTGACAACCCAACCACTGGTAAACAATAACAAGTTCCAATAACTGGAAGCTAAAGCTTTATAAGTTCCACCTTGGAATAAATTTCACAACTCTCAGTGTAATTAAATGTTGGAGTCTTTTTCCATCACCATCCTTTTGAGTCTTTTCATTTTAAAAGAGGTACTTGATTCAAGACACGAGAAGAAATTCTATGTCTGAGTCAGGTGTGGCGGCCTATGCTGGGATCTGTTGATTTGTGAGTCTCCCTTTTCATCTCCTTCCTTTGTAGTTGTGTTCAGAGCAGTTTGACTGCACCATCCTTGAAATACTTGCAGCTCTGCATTAAGACAATCAACATCTTCAAATCTTGCTTCAAGACCTTTTTGGCTGGCTTGTAGGGGATAGGAAAGAGAATTTTTCCTTGTCCTACCAGTGGTTATTTTTAGGTCTTTCTTTGTTCTTTTTTTTTTCTTTGGATTATGAGACTTTGGCTGTGACCAGAGACTGGGTTGTTTTGTTTTTTTTTTTTTTATTGGGCTGGTTGTTTTGATGTAACAGGGAATCCTTTTTCTGGATAATTGGTCCATGTATCTTGCTCACATGTTGGGATTCATCCTGATTGCCAGAGCTGGGAGCTAATGACCAGCACTATAGGATTTTTCACCTTCCAGAGCAGTATGAGGAATGGGTTTCTGCTGAAATAATCTGAGCAGCTACTGCCTTATCAGTTCTGTGCTATGGCCATAGTCTTGGCTTTGATAACGTTTGGTTGGGCTCTGCCTGTGACACACCTACAATAGGTCAGTCTCTAAAGGACTTTGGTGCTTTAGGCGCTTTGAAGTTCATGTGCTGGTCACAGTATGTGAATAAAGTGTAGTAGTTGTGATAACAAGTCAGTTCAGATGAATTTATGACTCCTTCTGGCTTTAAAACAAAGTAAAATGATGACATGATGTCTTAATATTTACCTTGCATTCCCCCATAACTGAGGTTCAAAATAGTCCCGGTCTGTGCTTTCAGAAGAAGGTTGGATACTGGCAGATCTATGATTCATCCTTGATTTCTGGCAACTGGGGAAACATCACCTAATTAGCGTGGGCACAGAGCCACACTAATGTGGTTGTATTCCTTCTGGGATTTGAGCTAATATCTCTGCATGTCACTGGGCTGTGTAGATACCCAAGTCATTCACAGCTATCTCAGGCTTCTGTGTGGCACTGCAGTATTTGGTGCAAATATACCTAAGCCTTAATTTAAGCTTCACTCAGTAGAATTTCCAAATGGTTCTTGTGTATTAATTTGCCAAAAGTGAGAGCTCAGTTTATCCACAGAGCAGAGGGCAGTTTTCTCTTAAGATTCTCCATACAATAACTTGGATAAGTTGCTTTACCTATGTATTTTTATGGTTCCTTCCTGCTTTTCCCTGTTCAAGAACTTCGGAAAGCTCATCATGTTTCTACCACCTTTCTTGATTTGAAGAAAACCTCAACCACAAGTTCTCAATTCTAAGTTTCTTTGTCTTGTAATATGATTTTGGCTTACATACCCCTTCAAGTTTGAGCATTTAGCAGTAGAAGTTCTTTAAGGTGGAGTGGGTCCAGAGGAGGGTTACAAAGATGATCAAAGTGCTGGAGCACCTCTGCTATGAGGATGGGCTGAGAGAGTTGGGCTTGTTCAGTCTGGAGCAGAGAAGGCTTTATGGGGCAAGTCATAGTGGCCTTCCAGTACTGAAAGGGGCTCCAGGAAAGCTGGGGAGGGGCTTTTTACAAGGCCCTGGAGTGCCAGAACGAGGGGCAATGGCTCTAAATTGGAAGGGGAGAGAGTTAGATTAGACATTAATAAGAAATTCTTCACAATGAGGGTGAGGAGGCCCTGGGCCAGGTTGCCCAGGGAGGTTGTGGCTGCCCCATCCCTGGAGGTGTTCAAGGCCAGGTTGGATGGAGTCTTGAGCCGCCTGGTCTAGTGGGAGGTGTCCCTGCCCATGGCAAAGAGTGTTGGAGCTGGATGATCTTTGATCTCTTATTGTTTTTATTTTATTGGGTTTTTTTATATAGTTTCATGTTGTTTTCCACTGTGAGGGTGGGGAGGCCCTGGCTCAGGTTGCCCAGAGAAGTTGTGGCTGCCCCATCCCTGGAGGTGTTCACGACTAGGTTGGATGGAGCTTTAAGCAACCTGGTCCAGAGGGAGGTTTCTGTGTCCATGGCAGGGGAGGTGGAACTGGATGGCCTTTATGGTTTCTTCCAACCCAAACCATTCTGTGAATCTGTTTAAAGATACTGAAAGTGGGAGTTGTCTCTCTAACCTATGATATTTTTCTATTTTGCTGAGGTTCAGCTGTGTCCATGCAGTAAGTCTTATTTAGCCAGACCTATGAGCATGCAGGATTCAGTCTGTTGAAGATTTTTACTAAGGAGATAAATTAGGATGATTTCTGATTCATTAAACTTAGCACACTGTTTGGATGAATCCAGTGAATCCTGGCCTTCTTGAGTGTAGCCCCCACTCAAAAGTAGAACAACTTTTTCTGTGGCACTGTCTTATCTTCTCTCCAGAAGCTGTCTTAACACCATTTAAGACCTCCTACCCCCAACAGTGATAATGGACTTGTCTAATCATTCTAATGTCGTTAAACATCAAATATGTACATTCTGTTGCAGTTAAAGACCTTTAAATATCAATCTAGATGGTATTAAGTTGCTAAAGAGTACAGATTGGCAGTCCTATCGTTCATTATTATATGAGCTTATTAATATTCAAAAGTTTCTGCTTTCCAAACAGTCGGACCTCCTGCCTTCAAGATGAGACTGACATATCACTGGGATTCAAATTTTCTCTTGGAGGCAGCCTGGCTCTTGTTTTGTGAAGCTCTTGAGTCTGAGTATTAGACAAAAGTCTATTGAGAAGCAAGAACCTTTGATCAAGTCAACCGCTGTAGGAGTTGAAAGAGATTCTCCCAGATGAGCATCTCCTAAGTGTGGAGCCCTGAAAAAGTCCTCCTTGACTGTTAATTTTGGCTCTATTTTATAATTCATTACACTTGGGGTACTGAAAAAGCAACAAACAAACCCCTGACTTCTGCCAAGTGACATATGGTTGTCATCTCTGTTCAGCCTCTAACTCACAGATCAGCATTCCTTCTCTCCTAGGAATGACCTTATCTATATGAGGATTGGTCTTTATAGCTCTAGGAATACTTGAGGTGGTTGCTTCCTTGTCATCGATACAGAAAAAGAGAATGAATGTGATATGCTGAAAATACTGAAAAATAATATTATGCCTATTCACTTTGTACATCATTTTGTTTTTCTGAAGTGTATGAAGGTGTAGGGCAGATTCTATATTACCTTGGTTTTACACCTTGGAGCCTTCCAGGTTTTTAAGATATAAGCCTGATTATCTCCATAAAATTGCACCGTGATGGTCGTTCTGATGGTACCTCCATGCTGTCTGTCTAGAGGGATGTGGAATTCCACATCACCAGTTTGTCTGCTTGTACCTCAGCCTGTAGTTTCCCGAGCTCTGATAGCTAATCTTTGACTTCACTGTTAGGGAAAAGAGGAATTTTCTTCTTTCTCCCTGCCCCCTTTGCAGGATACGACCTCTTTCTTTGTGTTGACACTGGCAATTACAATGTTCTCTGATCAAGCTGAAAATTAACCTTGCATGAATTGATGTGGGATTTTCAGCCAGGACTTAAATTGCTAGGAGCATGAGTGCTAGTGGGACCATCTTTCTGGCATTAGCACTGTCCTAACGTGTGTGAGCCAATTGCAAAGCCCAACTGTGCTTTTGTTCAGGGAGGAGAATGTCATATTTGATCTAATCAGAAATTTTGGCTGTTCTTTGTGTGGCATCAGAAACTGTTTGTCCAAACCTTTGGAAAAATCTGTTATCAAAAGTGTCTGTCATGGTGGAAGTGTGATTCCTGTAGAGCATAATTCTTGAATTCTCATAATTCTAATAGTTCTCTAATAGTTCTCAGTTCTCATAGTTCATAATTCTCCCTACCCTGTGTATGCTTGAAGCCGTACAAGACCTCACCTGGAGCCCTATGTTCAGTTCTGGAGTCCTCAGCAAAGGAAGGATGTGGATCTGTAAGAGTGAGACCAGAAGAGGCCACGAAGATGATCTGAGGGCTGAAGCACCTCCTGTAGGAGGGCAGTCTGAGACAGTTCTAAGAGGCCTACAGGAAAGCTTGGGGAGGAGCTCTTCATTGGGGAGTGCAGGTATAGGACGAGGGGGAACATATTTAAGCTAGAAGAGGGGAGGCTGAGATGGGATCTTAGGAAGAAATGTTTTCCTGTGAGGGTGGTGAGGAGTTGTGGCTGCCCCATCCCTGGAGGTGTTCAAGGCCAGGTTGGATGGGCCTTTAAATAACTTGATCCAGTGGAAGGTGTTCCTTGCCCGTTGCAGGGGAGTTGGAACTGGATGGGCTTATAAGGTCCCTTTTGACCTAAACAATTTTATAATCCTATGATTCTGTGTGTCAGGGATTTCAGCCCAGATTTAGGAAGCTTTAAAGATAGGCTCCTTGTTCCTTTCAGTGGCTGTACATAGGGCAAGCAGAAGACAAAACAAATGCTATTTATTTCTCTTTAATCATAGAATCTTCTGTTTGGAAAAGACCTTTGAGATTGAGTCCAACCGCACCCATCCTCTGCTAAACCATGTCCCTTAAACTCATCTACCCAATTTTAAAAACCCCTCCAGGGATGGTGACTCAACCACCTCCCTGGGCAGCCTCTGCCAGTGCCTGACCACCCTTTTGGTAGAGAAATTCTTCCCAATATCCAGTGTGAACCTCCCCTGGTGCAACTTATGGCCATTTAAAATGTATTTGGGGCAATAAAAATAGCCACTCACTTGCTTTAGCTCTTTCCTTTCTTGTGTACGATCCAAACCGGATACATTTTCTGGTAGTCCTGCTCCCCACATTTGTCAAGAGTTACCTAATCCTTTCCATCACAAAAGAAATAACTTTGCTAAAACTCAGTTTTCTGCGGTGAGGCCCTGTTTTACCCAAATCCCATCCCTTTTTCATTGATTCGTCTGGCTTTCTGTTTGGATTTTGGAATTAGTGGAAGGAGCTCAGAGGAAACCAAGACTCTATAGCTTTGGTTGCCCTCTGAGAGAGGGATGAAGGGCAAAGGCACCGAAGGCCATTGATGCCCTGGAAATCTTCTTCTAGCCAAAGTTACTGGTAAGTAACTCATTTCTGCTTTGTGTCATGAAGAAGGCCTTATCTTGTCTGTGTTTGCACAGGAAATGTAAGCAGAACTGATATTTTCCAGCAGTTGAGGACCATCTGTACTACAACAAACTCATCACCTGCCAGATTCATTCAGAACATCTCTTAGTCTTGTGTATCCACAATAAAGAAGAGATGTATGAACCATTTCTCCTCCCTGTGACCTTCAAAACAGTTTGGCATTAGGCCTCAGTGCTGATACATGAGTTCTTCAGATTAATATCTGTTTTCCATTGTGCTGACCCATTTTAGTTGCAGAGGGTATATTTATTTCTCACCAGTTTTGAAGGACTGTACTTTTTTTAGATGTTGCATAAAGAATCTATCATCTGCAAATAATTAAAATTAGACACTAGAAGTGACATTGTATTGCTAATGAGCAGATGTGACTACTTATACCAGTGGAAGAACAGCTGTACACATAAAAAACACTACAGTGACCCTAAACCAGCATTATGCATTCTGCTACAGGCCTCTGACTTCATTTAGAGATTAAAGGGTAAAAAGTAATCTCTCTGTGTAAAGTATAACTGGTTTTGATTTTTTTCTTTGCATTTCTGTAGCTCTCTTCCCTTTATAATTTGAATGAAATTTGCAAGTCTCAGATTAAAGCTCAGAGCTTTTGTCTTGTGTTTTGAGGGTTATTAAGAGGCCTGATGGTTTCAGCATTATTACAAGGTGTAATGAAAAAACAGTAGAAATACAAAATCTATTGTCCCCAGACATATTAAATATATTCAAAATAGAATTACTGACCCCTTAGGGAGCCATCCTTGGTCCGATGCTCTTCAATATTTTCATTAATGACTTGGAGGATACAGTGGAGAGGATGCTAATTAAATCTGTGGTAAAGACATTGCTAGGAGGCTCTTGGAAGAAACAAACGAAACACAGCTCTGTGTTGATAAATTAAAAAAACAACATGGAAATCAATATGTTGAGACACAATAAAGATAAATGTATATTGGCACGACTGCATTCTCAAGAATAAAAATATGCACTTCTTGAGTTGTTTGATAGGAGAGAGTGTCTTATATTACTTTCAGGTTCTTCTAATTCCTGCTCTTTCCAATGAAATACCAGTGGTGGGATATAGTTGACTGATGTCTACCCATCCCACCAGCAATCAATTTAGTGGTCCCTTGCCTAGAATCACCTCATAAATACCTGTGATCTGTATTTCTTGCAAAGTAGCAAGGGTAGTCTTTGTCAGTGATGCTTAAACAATCCTGCACTTTGAGAGTGCAACTTCATTTCTTTCATGAACTGAAATGCCTAATGTTATGTTGTTCTTATTCTCTGTCCTTTCTCTGGAACTAAATATGCATTAAAAATAAATACATATTATTAGGCTGCTTTGCGTCCCCAGGAATTTTAGCTGTCATGACCTAATTTGCATATTAGACTCTTTTTATCCATATAAATTAGAATAGACTTTTTCTGACCTATATTTCCCATTTAAGAGATGTTGTTTTTCCATATCACAGGGAGAAGCTGAGATTTGACTCTGCATCTTTTTTAATGAAGGGGATTATTAGCCAGTGCAGTGGTTGCTGAGATGGCTGAATAGTTTGCATTATGAAGTGAGTGGTGTTGAATCAATTCAGGCTCCAGGGCAACAGCCCTTCTGGGCTCTGATTTCTTCTTACTTTTTAAACTACTGCTAACCTATTTATTTTATATCTGACAATGATGTGCTACCCAGTTCTCCAGAAGCACTAAAAATCAACTTTATCTTTCAGTATTGCTACACTCAGTAATAAAATGGTTCCTTGAAGATGAGAAGAGCCATGGCATCAATTTTTTGTGCCACTGAAGGTGACACTGTGACTCTTACCATAGAATCATAGAATTTCCCGAGCTGAAAGGGACCTACAAGGATCATGGAGTCCAACTCCTATCCCTACACTGGACACTCCCAACATTCACACCGTGTGACTGAGGGCATTGTCCAAAAGCTTCTTGGGTGCTGCCAGACTTGGTGCTGTGACTGCTTCCCTGGGGAGCTGTTCCAGTGCTCCAGCACCCGCAGGGTGAAGAACCTCTTCCTAATATCCAGATTAACCCTCCCCTGGCACATCTTCCTGCCATTCCCTCAGGTCCTGTCACAGGTCACCAGAGGGAAGAGATCAGACAGGAAGGTGCCACTCATCTGAAGAGAGGGCAGATTTAGAAGAGCCATAAGAAAGATGGCAAAGGTTGTGCAGAGAGGTGGTAGATGTGCCATCCCTGGAAACATTCAAGGTCAGTTTCTCTGGGGCTCTGAGCAACCTGATCTGATTGAAGATGTCCCAGCTCACTGCAGGAGGTTGGATTGGATGTGCTTTAGAAGTCCTTTCCTACCCAACCCATTCTGCGATTCTTTCTGTTCATGTCTGAACCTGTTAAGAACAACTTTGGAAAATGTTTTTATTCTATTACAGTCTTCCTTGGAATAATTTCTGGGTTATTTTTTAATTATAACATAGCTGTGTTTGTCATCAGGGGGAGGAAGAGGAAGGGATGAGGAAAGGAATCATAGAGTCATAGAAGGATTTAGATTGGAAAGGACCTTAAAGACAGTTCCAACCCCCCTGCCATGAGCAGGGACATCTCATACTGGACCAGGCTGCTTAAGGCCCAAGTCTTCATTTTGACTCAGGCTTGTTGAGTTTTAACTTCCAGAGGAAAATCTGGACTTCTCAATGCTTGGGATTGTCTTCAGTAGCATTCAAATATCCATGAAGTCAACGGGTATCTGGTGTGAATAACATCTAAATTTTCATTTGTGTTTGTAGAATTAGGAAAGAGCATCTTTAGAAGGTTTTTTTTCTGCAGAATATTTTGATGTACTGGTCCTGATCTTTATACAAGGAATGAAATAGACAAAGTCCAAACAAAGTAATACCAGATATTCTTTTCTTCTTCAAATAACCCACTAGTGAAATCTGAGGCACTGAAGCATGGCATCATTAATCATAGTTTATGGTGATTATTAGTAGGCTTTTAATCTTTGTTTTCGTGTATAATTAGGTACAAGAGGTCAAGGCTGACTCTCTTCTAAACAACAATATTTTCAGTGAATGACTGTGTTTCTCTTCCTGCAATTTTCTCTTGCATATTTATAAGGGCATACTTGTCTGTGTTTTGAGAGAGCAGTGTCCCATGAGTTTATCTGCTGATAAAAGCAAATGACAACACTGTTCTTTTTATTATCACTAATTATTTTTATTACTATTGCAGTAACACCTGGTGGATCATACTAGGTTTAGATTCCTAGTGCTAACACATGCCTAAATACAGGCAAAACATGAGTGAGCAATAGATAGATGAGAGAGGAGAAGATGCATGAAGAAAAGAACAGCAAATCTGTGTGATTCTGTAGCTGAGCTCTCTGTAGTATCAGATCTGAATTGCTGTTTTTCTTAATTATATTTTCTCACACAATCAGTAGTTGTACAGCTTTTTGTAAGTATCACAACACAGCCAGTCCATGAAGAAAAGAGGCAATGAGAGCCCAATTCAGGTGCCTAAATATAAACATTTTTTACCATGTCACATCTTCTTGCCATTTTTGCCCGGTCTTCCACTTGTGCTTTAGAAAATGTGGGGCTCCTTTATGCCCTGTGTCATGTCATCAGGTCTCTTCCAGACATCTCCGCTCTACTCATTTATTTGGTTTTGAAGATTATTGAGGACTTCAGTCAGATTTGTCTGACTAGCGTAGGCATGTCAGGTGGGATAAAGGCTGAGGTAAATCCATTCAGATTTAGCTATTTCCATAGGCATGAGGTGCCCCAGCTCCCATGATTGTCAGTGGAGAGTCAGTCAATGGGGTTGACTCACCTCAGATTAAGCAGCTGTTTAGTGAGTTTTTGGCTTCCTAAACCTGGAATTTTAGTTCCAGCTGCACTAATAAATACTATTTTAAAAGATTTCATTGCCATCCCAAATTCACCCAGCCCTGAGACAGATTTTTAAGGGAATGCACCTGTGAAAGGACCTAATGGCTGTTTATGACAGAGAAAAATCTAAATACTTGTCTGAAAGTAGTCATTTGACTTTTGATTAATGTTGATCATAAAATCACAGAATCATTAAGGTTGGAAAAGACCTCTAAGATCATCCAGTCCAACCATCAGCCCGACCCCACCGTGCCTACTAAACCATCTCATGGAGTGCCAAATCTACCTGTTCTTTGAACCCCTCCAGGGAAGGAGACTCCACCACGACCTTGGGCAACCTCTTCCAATGTTTGACCACTCCTTCAGTAAAGAGATCTTTTCTAATGTCAAATGTAAACCTCACCTGGCACAACTCGAGGCCATTTCCTCTTCTCGTATCAGTTGTTTCTTGGGAGAAGAGACCAACACCCACCTCACTCCAGCCTCCTTTCTGGGAGCTGCAGAGGGCAATGTGGTCTCTCCTCAGCCTCCTCTTCTCCAGAATAAACAGCCCCAGGGCCCTCAGCTGCCACGTTTCTGTAGCCGTGGTGTTCTAAGTATATATGCAATTCTGAATTTATTCTGAGGATATATGCAATTCTGAATTTATATGGAAAGCTAGTTTTTGCTGCCTTGATCCCAAGGGGAAAACCAAAAGTATAGTTTCCTCCTTGACACAGAAAACCATGTATATTGAAAGCTTTGTAAACCTTTTGGTCTATTGATAGTATAAAAGGTTTTTTTTTTTTTAATATGTAGAAACTCATTAATGTATTATAACCTTCTGAAGAAATTCTTTCATTTATCCCTCCAGCACACCAGCACCTTGAAAATCAAGAACTCTCAATCCACAGCACTGTAACTAACTTCTCTTCTATTAACATTTTTCTCCTTTAATCATATGCCATAAAGAGTTTCACTTTCCCCTGGCAACTTTTAAGCTGTGTAGATGTAATCATTACAGTGAGTGATGACATCAAGCCCGGGTGACATGGTGCAATTGATTTTTACTAAATAATTATATGATGAGCTGGGAAAAGGAGTTTTATTAGTCTTAACTCAGCAAGGATTGATTGTGGAAAAGAAAATGACCAATCAGTATATCAGGTTTCTGCGGGTATAAGAAAGTAAGTGACAGCTTCAGAAAAGTCTATAAATCACAGAAAAAATTATGATAAAAATAAAAGCTATGAACTGCCCTTTAAAATTTCACTGGGTGGCACAGAGGAGTCTAGCAGACCTTGGTCATTTATCTTCATTATGGTTGGGGTCCTCCGAGAATAGCAAGGTTGACGAATGATGCCATTACATTTTTTTTATTATTTTTAAATGGAGAGAAGGAAAGGAGTGCTGTACAAGTATGACTTTCAAGTCATTAGATGGTTTTCAAAAGGAATGCCTGATTTAGCCTGTGAAATAAATGAAGTATATTTTGGTTTAGCCTTCTATAGCTGATGTATTAAACAATTACCATTTTGAAACAAAACTGCATCTTGGAAATTTCTAAAGAAAGAAAAAGTGCAGTACTGGGAAAGATGTGTTTTTGTTAATGGTGTGGATATTCCTATTTCTTGTTGACCTCCAGATACTCTGGAGTTAGACAGGAAGGACAGTGACTTACCTAAGATTCATCTCAACAGAAACTCAAACTGTAGCATAATTGCTTTAAAGAGGCAGCTCTCTATCCTAGCCAAGAAGACACTGTGGTTTAGAGAAGGTGTAGAAGCTGTGAAGGAAAAACCTGTGGCCAACTGAATAGAAGCAGGGATAATTTCATGTATTTTAGTCATTTGTGGAATCGTAGAATGGTTTCAGTGGGAAAGGACCTTCAAGATCATCCAGTTCCAACCCCCCTGCCATGGGCACGGATACCTCCCACTAGCTCAGGTTGTTCAAAGCCCCAACCAACCTGGTCTTGAACACCTCCAGGGATGGGACAGCCACCACTGCTCTGGGCAACCTGGGCCAGGGTCTCACTACCCTCACAGGAAAAAATATCTTCCTGATTATCTAATCTAAATCTCCCCTCTTTCAGCTTAAATCATTCCCCCTCATCCTGTCCCTGCACTCCCAGATCAAGAGCCCCTCCCTAGCTTTCCCGGAGCTCCTTTCAGTACTGGGAGGCTGTTCTAAGATCTTCCTGAAGCCTTTTCTTCTTCAGGCTGAAAAATACCAGCTTCCTCAGCCTGTCCTTGGATGGGAGGTGCTTCAACCCTCTGGTTTTCATGGCCTACTGTGAACTGATTCTAACAGATCCATGTCTTTCCTTTGCTGAGGACTCCAGAACTGATTGCAGGGCTTCAGCTGAGGTCTCACGTGGGCAAAATAATGTGACGGAATCACCTTCCTCAGTTTTTTTTGATGCATCCCAGGATGTGGTTGACTTTCTGGACTGCAAGCACACGTTGCCAGCACATGCTGACCTTCTCACCCATCCAATCAAAATAAAGATAGTACTTACAACTTTGATGCGAAAGATATGGGGGGAGACCAAAACTAAGTAATTCCTACCCAGGTGCATCAAAAGATATCAAAGTGTTGGTTAGAGGAATTTTTAGATCCATTTCTTTGACTGTTGCCTACATTTTAGCAAATAATACTTTTTTCCAGTGGCAATGTGTTTGTATTGCATGGCAAACTGAATCTGGGAATTGTTCCTTTTGTTCCTTTTGCACAATATAGGAGAGCATCACAGCTCCCTGTTCTTTCTATCTACCCTCCTGTGGCCACAAATTTCTGTTTCATATAATTCAGAGAAAGCACTCAGTTCTCGAGGGCATTTTTTGATTGATTGGTGGTCTGGTCTCTGATGGCACGGTGAAGAAATTTTGTATTCTCCATAGTGGTCCAGGCTGAGAACCACTGAGGGTGCTTTGGTCAGCCAGAGTAAAATTCCTAAATATGATCCGTGCCCCAAGGTAAACACATTTAGAGCTCCAAATATCCTCATCCTCACTCGTTCTCCAGTAACAAGAGCTTACAGTGACTGACCACTGCTCACAAGGCTTATTCTCTTTGGCACCGTGCAGGTGTCATGGCACCATGCACATATTTTTGTCTCTTGCCAGAAAGGTGCAAATTCTGTGCTTTTCAATCAGTTCTAAAATCAGCCTCTCCATCCGAACATCACTTTGACAAGAGAGTTTACAACAGTTCTCAAGGTAGCAGCCAATTTTCATTGTCTCAGGCATCTTCAGCAAGTGCCAGCCTTCTGGCTCCAGGGTATGTTTGTTCCTGTTGAATGTGTTCCTGATCACCTAGTTGGTGAGAAAGGTGTTTGCCTTTTTGCCAGTTACTGTCTTACACCACTGGCATTAGTGAAGTATGGCCAGATGAAGTGGGGTGATCTTGTGAACCCTGGGCTGGCCAAGTGGCTTCTGGTGTCAGAATCCTGGAGGACCTGACGTGACGTTCAAGGAACTGTTTCTACTGTGAACCTTCTTACACCAGAAAGAAATCATGTAAATCACTTAGACTTTGGCTTCATCTGTCACGGCAGGGACATTGAGTACCACCTGAAACTCTGCCTGGTTGTCTCTAGTTATAGAGATTCTGACCAACCCTGGGATTGAGTCCTATGGGTTTGCAGTTGTGACAAAGTGCAGCAGGTCAGATGGGACATGCAAGATGACATTCTGCTTTTAGGACTCTGGAAGCTTTTCTTCAAACTACCTGTTGGTGAAGAATTGGCTTGAGATCACTCAAAGTGTATCTACTGGGCGTTACAGCTGTAGAGGAGGCTTTTTCTGTGTTCTTTCCTTCTGACGGAGTTGGCGAAAGTCTTTATTCCTGTCAGAGGCCTCACTCCTCAGTATTCATATACTTTGTTGACAGCTTTAAGAAGGATCCTGGTTACCATCTCAATCTAGAAAAGGAGGTTCAATGACCTCAAAGTGTACCAGGGGAAGTTTAGATTGGATATTAGGTAAAATTTCTTTACTGAAAGAGTGGTGAAGCCTTTGGCAGAGGCTGCCCGGGGTAGTGGTGGAGTCCCCATTCCTGGAGGTGTTCAAAAGCATGTGGATGTGGCACTTTGGAGCATAGTTTAGTAAGTACAATGGTGTTGGGCTGACAATTGGAGTGGATGATCTTGGAGGACTTTGCCAGAATTAATGATTCTATGATTCAGGCCCTACTAATAGACTTCCCTATGTGTTATTCTCTTGAAGTAATGCCTTATCTCTTGGAGCTATCCTGAATTCTATCCCTAAATTGGCAATTTTTTGCATAGAAAGTGACTTTAAGACATCTTGCAGAAGAACAGTTGTAGGCAATAAGCATTTCCCTGCCTAGGTGATTGAGCTACTCTGAAGATTTGCAGCTGATGTTCTGTAGGAATTATTCTTTCTTCCAATAGTGATGATTTAGACAAACATTCACTCATTTATTTTGGAGTTAAAGCAAAATCACGTGAATTTCTCAAAAACAATTTGGCACAGGTGAAAGAAGTCTTATTCTGATAAAATTCTTTGTATAGAATTTTTACAGGAGATCTGAACCTGAAGTGCATCCCTTAGTGATAATAAATATTTCTTCAATCCAACCAGTCCACAACGTCAAGAGCTTTACTCATTTTTCTGTGAAAAGGTAACAAAGATAATAGTCCTTCAACGTACTTCCAAATCTCAGTGATATTATAATGTCTGACTACAAATTTCAACAGATACTGGTTTTGAAGGGTGTTTAACAAACGTGTTTAAGTCCTACTTAATTACCTGGGAACTTGCAGGGTGAATGACACGAAGCCTGTGGAGATGATTTGTGGGTTTATTTGAATTTCAAACTTAGAACAGATTTCTGGACTTCAGTGGAAACATTTTGGTGCATTGAAGAGCAGAGGTTTGGGCTGTTGTCTCAGCAGAAGGCTTTTTTAGAGTCTAAAGTGCATCCAGTGGAGCTGGAATCAACAGCAGCAATGTTGACAATAACCTGTAAGAATGGCTCTTGATTTAGCATTACACAATATCTTTGGCATCTTTATTACATTAATTATTTATATTTTCTCTTTCTTATCTGAAGCCTAATGTGTATAACGATGGCGCTGTGTTAACAGAGAGCAACAGAACATCATGAGAGACAAGATAAGAAAGATGTGTTAGAAAAGGAAGGAAAGTTAAATACAGATGACATTGTGGAATTTTTAGATAACCAAGCAGAGATGGTTTTTTATTTAGAGGCTTTTTTCCAGACAAAGACAGGATTGTTAAGATCAATCATCCTACTACTGTTGTTTAGTAAATTGAATTTCTTACCTTGTTTGCTTCTCATTGAGTTAGTGAATCTCAACAAGTAAGGCTTACCGGAGGGTTTTAAAAAAATCAGTCATGGGCCCTTGAGTAGTAAGTTTGTACATGTGAAGTACCTTACAAATAACAATAGTGGCAATTGATTATGTCTATATAGACAAGTAATTTATTTTGCTTTATTATCATGTAGTTTTTGTGGCTTAGATAATGTATTAGCTACTTAGTGTGGGAGATTTAACTACAAATTTGTATAAGTAACAAGTAAAAATAAATGACATTTTAGTTTAGGTGCTTGATAGCATTAAAGCTACACTTTGGAGTAATACTTACAGTACCTATTCAGTATTCTTATAGCTAGAGAATGGTTTAACAGTGCAAAACAGCACTTGACTGCTATGAGATGCCATTATTATCACACAGTCTGACTTCTTCCTTAACTAATTTCATCACTAACCTGCAGATCTTCAAGTGTGGTATATCCTGGGGGAAAGTGTATATCCTTGAGACCTTAGAGCAGCTTTCCAGTACTTAAAGGGGGGGCTACAGTAAATCTAGGGAGGGGCTCTTGATCAGAGACTGGAGGGACAGGGTGAGGGGAGTGGTTTTAAGCTAAAAGAGAGGAGATTTAAATAACTTACTAGGAAAAAATATTTCATGTGATGGTGGTGAGACACTGGCCCAGGTTGCCCAGAGAAGTCATGGATTCCCCATCCCTGGAGGTGTTCCAGGCCAGGCTGGATGGAGCTTTATTTAACCTGACCTAGTGGAAGGTGTTCCTGCCCATGGCAGGAGGGTTGGAACTGGATGGGCTTTAAGGTCCCTTCCCACTGAAACCATTCTATGATTCTGTGATGGGAAGCCCACAGGAAATGGGTGTGTCTTTAGGTGCATTGTTCCATAGCAAAATGCTTTTCCCTGTTTGAACGTGGCCTTATTTCCCATTTGGATTTTGCATTCTTTGGCTTTCAGTTACTCTGCCCTTTGCAAAGACTGAAGAGCCTTATGTATTTCTCAGTTTGTTCCTCTGTAAATCAGAGTCATTTCTCCTCTTAACCTTCTCTTCTATAATTTAATTAAGCTGACTGCTTTGCTGTTACTATGTAATGGTGACACACTCATAACTTAAATAATCTTGGTTTTCTTCTCACTCAGAGCACCCTGCACAGGAGCTCATGCTAAACTCATACTCTTGAATGGCAGTCTAGAAACTGCCATACTACATAGGGATCCTCCATTTATAAAGGTGTTTGTAATCTCCTCCTCTTTTGGTTGTTGTCGTTTGTTCAGCAATAAATTAACTTATAGAATGCTAAGGCTTAAGCTGAAACATCAGTCAGCATTCGCATATCCTGTCAAAAGTATAGAATCATGAAGGTTGGAAAAGACCTCTAAGATGATCCAGTCCAACTGTCATCCCAGCCCCACTCTGCCTACCAAATAATGTCACAAAGTGCCATGGCTACACACCTTTTGAACACCTCCAGGGAAGGAGACTTCACCACTGCCCTGGGCAACCTCTGCCAGTATTTCACCACTTTTTAAGTAAAGAATTTTTTCCTAATATTGAATCTAAACTCCCCTGGTGCAACATGAGGTCATTTTCTCTTATCTTATCACTTGTCACTTGGGGAGAAGAGACCAACACCCACCTGGCTCCAGCCTCCTTTCCAGGAACTGCAGAGAGCAATGAGGTCTCCCTTCAGCCTCCTCTTCTCCAGACTAAACAGCCCCAGGGCCCCCAGCTGGTCTTATAACCCTTCCCCAGCTCTGTTCCCTTCTCCAGACATGCTCCAGGCCCTCAAGGTCTTTCTTGGAGTGAGGGGCCCAAAACTGAACCAGGATTTGAGGTGCAGCATCAAGTACTGCCCTATATTAATGTTAGGCCTAAGTGTGCAGTTACACTGGCTTTATCACAGCTCCCTACCACTCTGAAATAACTTTTGAAACATGAGCAAAATATTCTCTGCTTTGAAGGCCACACTATTAACTATTGATGAAGAGCATAGTTGTTGTTTTTATGTGTAATAATGTAACACTTTGGCAGTTAAAATGTGACCCAAATCATCAGAAGACTCCACAGCATCTTTCAGCATCACATTCACTCACTACGCTGTTGAGTCACTGAATGGAGTTTTTGTCCAAATGCATCTTCGAAAACATTTCTGCATCTTTTAGTTCATAAATATTGCAGACAGATTTCATTTGTTTATTGTGCTGTCCTTTAAACCATTTTTATCTTTCCTTGGGAAGTACAAGGGGGATAAAAGTTATAATGTTTTAATGAGTAGTGTTATGTTGATAGCATCTTTTTCCTTGCAGTATCACAGGCTCTTTCTCTGCCCTTTGCCCTTTGCTTGGGGAGTATCAAAACCTACTGATTTTTTTCCATTTCATTTCCATAGTCCTAAGAGTTGATGGCAATCTTCAAAGTGGCTTCTGTAGCCTAGTGGCAGTCAAAAAACAAGTCCTGATGATTTCCAGTTTGTCTCGTGTTTCAATCGCTCCAGCTTTTTCACTCATCCAAGTTCACATAACACCAGGAAAATTCAAAATTAATACATTTTATTACAGCAAAGCATGAAGTTCTGTTCTAGAATTTTAAAATGGGAACAAGATTACAAAAGATAGAAACTGCAAACCTGCAATTGCAGTTGCAAAATTGCACCTCCAGATCATTCTTAATGCTAAAGCTCCTCTTTAAGTTGGTGTTTAACCTTATGGAATGATCTAGAGCAAAGCTGGCTTGCAGTATTGCTGCCTGAGGGAATGGGAATGGATAGTGATGTCAGGCAGCTGTGCCTTTGGCCAGCATGGCTGTCTAGGACTGCATAATGCCAAATAGTATCTGGGCCAGTTGCCTAAGGGGATAATAATCTTCTCTCAGCTTTTGCCCATTATTTTGTAGTTTCATAGGTAGAATCCAACTCAAATTTTGGGAATTCCTACACAAGCTACTCCATAAAACTAGATTTCTGAAGGGATTACGTATCAGCAGTCAAAGGGCTAATCCTTATACCGAAATTGCTCATTTATGCTATAATTTTGGGAAGTTACTGAGTATGTGTTTTTGTTTCCATAACAGCATTACTGATATCTCTTTGTTTTCTACTTCTCCTAAATTTAAAACCATTATGAAATTGTTGCTGTTCCTAAGCCTGACTCACTCTATAACAGCAGTAATGCAGCCAGACTTTCAACAAACCTTCTCCTTAGCCTATTTATCTATCAGACTCCTCTTTAGAGCTCAGATTTATGAGCTTCAGAAGAGTCATTCCCTCTCTCCATAACTAGAATCATAAAATCATAGAATCATGAACGCTGGAAAAGACCTCTACGTTCATAAAAGTCCAAACATCAGCCCAACATTACCACACCTACTAAACCATGTCTTGCAAGTCCACATCTTCTACATGCTTTTTGAACACTTCCAGGGATGGAGACTCCACCACTGCCCTGGGCAGCTTGTTCCAATGCTTCTTCAGGGATGGAGACTCCACCACTGCCCTGGGCAGCTTGTTCCAATGCTTCTCCAGGGATGGAGACTCCACCACTGCCCTGGGCAGCTTGTTCCAATGCTTCACCATTCTTTCAGTAAAGATATTTTTCCAAATATCCAATCTAAACCTTCCCGGGTACAATTTGAGGCCATTTCCTACCACTTCTTACCTGGGAGAAGAGACCAGCACCCACCTCAATGCAGCCTCCTTTCAGAGAGCAGAAGAGAGTGCTGAGGTCTCAGCTTCCTTTTCTCCAGGCCAAACAACCTCAGTACCCTCAGCTCCTCATAGCACTTATTCTTTAGACCCTTCCCCAGCTTCATTGTGCTTCTCTGGACTCACTCCAGCACCTCAGCTAGTAGTGGTAGTGGTAGGAATTGATAACTTCAGAAATAATTCAGCACTACACGCATTTTAGTCTTTCAGCAAAGTCATTGCTTCGTGAATAGCGAAGAGCTAGTTATCTCCAAGGAGACTTTGAACCTTTCTCCCATTAAGATATAATCCTCCAGCACAAGAAAATTTTTAAGCACTTGGTAAAATCAACATTTTTTTTGTAGCTATTTGAATGGTTCAAAATAAATATTTTAAGACTATCTTGATTACTGTAAGTGCTGCTTGATTATGCAAGGTTTTACATTGGTATTTTACTACTGTGTGATTTACCAATATGTAGAATGCTCACATTTCATTTGCATATCATTTAAAATGAGACATCAGAGTTGAATCTTTTTGGCCTATTTAACAAAAGAAAGACTTGGACTTAAAAAATATCTACTAAGCCACTATGCTAATCAAGGTGTGTGGGAAGTCCTAGATCTAGGTCTGTTGAACTTAAGGTTGCAGCCCAGTCAGGTAAGAAGGATGATCCTCATGGTGGGCTGTGTTTTCTCTCTCCCCAGGAATGCGCCAGGGTAATGACTTTGGCACACAGTATCGCTCGGCCATCTACACATATTCTCAGGAACAAATGGAAGCTGCCTTGAGATCTAAGGAAGAATATCAAAAGGTAACGTTGAGCAGGGTGTGGGATCGCCTCAGGTATGAGCGGAGGTCAAAGACATCACCAATCAGCACAAAGTCACTTTTTATGATATGCATTGTCTCCGTGTTGCTGTTGGAGCTCCACATTCCAATACTGAACTTGCATCGTGTTTGCTTTAAATTCCAGCTTTTGTGAAGTGTTTTTTTTTTTAATACATGTGAGTCATTTTGTAACTATGCAGAGAGAAAAGGAGTTACTTGTGTAGAAATAGTTTTAAGCTCTTCTAAAGATGTGTTTATGTGGGTGCACCAGAGCAGAACTCTGATTTTAGTGCTGTTCGAGCATATTTGGACCCCATACTCTGAAGGGTGTAGCCAGAATCTCAGGCCTAGGTGTTCTTGACCACTGAGAGTAAGTCCTGATAAATATTTGAGCTTGGTAACTCAGGATCACTCACCTGCTGCTTATGATCAAGGTATTCTTTTTCCGTAAATGTCTTTGATTAAATGGGACAGCCTGTGGTTTAGTAAGACTGTTTTGACACTGGGCTTTGTGCAAGAGATTGACCAGATCCCTACCTGTACACAGTCCTGTTTTTCAGTGGAGATGCATTCTGTCTCTTCTCTGCCACATAAGGCATTATTGAACTAAAGGCAGAAGGATTAGCATTCTGTAGTGCTGCAGCATTGTAATTGCTGTCTGATGTGCCTGGTGGTCTCGCCAATGCAAGATCCAGATTCTACAGCAGAGATATATAAATTCCTTTAACTTACATGAAATAAACCACTCACATGGGATATCAGGGCAATAAGAGTAATTCTTAAGTACTGCTAAAAGAATATCAGCTTTCATGCATTCACTTACACTATGGCTTCACTAAAGTGTTACATTGAAGAACCAGGGATTTGGGTGAATATCTGATGATAAAGAGCAGTGTTTTGAAGAATGAGGGTACATCCATCAGAAGCATCTACCAAAGTCCAAAAAGGAGGTGCACATGCTGAAGTCTTGTGTGGCAGTTTGGTTTTCCTAAATACACGTATGACACTGGTGGGCTGAGTTATGTGTGCACTTTTCAGGCTGTTTTGAACATGTGGTTGGTGTTATTTTGCATGCAAAGAGATGCTCTGAACTGCAAGTAACTAATTTGCAAGTCGTTCCTAGCAGTGTGATAACTATGCATGTAAATTAAGTGCTCAATGACTTATATATATATTTTCTCATGAGTAGCTGAACACATGGGGCTAAGTCAGTCTTGCAGGTGTTTATCTTTGTTAACAAAGTAGTTTCTGAACAATCATGGTTCACTTTTATCATGCAGAACTTCTGTCTACTCATTGTTTACCTTAGATCCATTGCTTTTCCCAGTCGTTTTTGATCCTTTCTGTTAGCATCTGCTGACCAATATCACTCTGTACATCTCACAGCTTTCAGTTTGCTTTCCCAACTCTATTATTCTCTGCTGTTATTTGTCATTAAATTAATACTGACTTGAAAGCAAAATTACGATGGAGGAGATTGCAATATGATATTACAGACGTTTCCATCATCAAATTGATTTTCTTAATGGCACAATTTAAAATTTACCTACTTTGAAGTCTATCAACATTTGAAAAGTGTGTATAATTAGTACATTTATATAATTAGGCACAACTCTAAGCGATCACATGTAGAGTTTGTTTTTGCAGTGAAGCAGAGAGGAAGGAAGGGACTGTTGCCAGCAAAGGAAATATAGCAAATATGTACTGAAATTCCTAGAGGATATGTGGTTTCTGTGTGTTATTAACAACAAATCTACAATATTATCTGCTGTGGTATAGCAGTGGTGTTACAATGGTTGTATGGGAAACATGCTGAGCAAACAACATGTTCGGGAATCCCTTTTCATATTAAATGTTTTTCATGACATTATTTTAATGTAAATGTAATGCAACCATTTTCCATATTGTTGAAGGAATTGAAAATACCAAGAGAGTGACACATCCATATCTATGCACCTGATAATGGCAGATAAAAACATATGGGGATGGCATAAACAGGGGAAGGGCAATAAATATTAAAAGTACAATAACTGCAACATGTATGAGTGACTGACAGATTTTTGACTCAGCAAATGAGGAAACCCAAAAATATTTTATTTGCTTCTTGGCTGAATATGTTCTTAGATGTCTTTTTGAGCTGAAGGTACGAGAGTTAGAATGTTCTCCAAACAAAAAATGATGTGTTTGCTACATGTTCTTTCTTCATAAAGCCAGATATGATTGTTAACTTAATGGAGACATGTTTGTTCGCTGAATCATGGAATCGTTTGGTTGGAAAAGACCTTTGAGATCAATGAGTCCAACTGTACCTGTCCACTACTAAACCATGTCTCTGAGCACCTTATACACCCGTCTTCTAAACACCTCCAGGAATGGTGACTCCACCACCTTCCCAGGCGACCTCTGCCAGTGCCTGAGAACCCTTTCAGTGAAGAAATTTTTCCTAATATCTAATCTGACCCTTCTGTGGTGCAACTCAAGGCCATTTCCTCTGGTCCAAAAAAAAAAAAAAAAGGATAGAACCTTTCATTCAACCCCAAGGTTTATATAATTAATTCCTGGGATGTATGAAGCACAGCATCGCCAGCCGGGCGACGGAGGGCATTGCCCTGCTCTCATCTGCTCTGGGGCAGCCCCACCTCCAGCACTGGGGGCACTTTTGGGGGCCACGGGAGAAAAACGGCATCAAACTCCTGGAGAGTGTCCAGAGGAGGCCACAAAGCTGGGGAACGGTCTGGAGGGGAAGGAGTACGAGGAGAGGCTGAAGTCACTTGATCTCTTCAGCTTGGAGAAGAGGGGACTCAGAGGGGATCTCAGAGCTCTTTACTGCCTTCTCACAAGGGAAGGAGGTGAAAGAGGTGACAGGACCTGAGGGAATGGCAGGAAGATGCAACAGGGGAGATTCAGAATGGATATTAGGAAGAGGTTCTTCCCCCAGTGGGTGCTGGAGCGCTGGAACAGCTCCCCAGGGAAGCATTCAGGCACCCAGTCTGGCAGCACCCGAGAAGCTTTTGGACAATGCCCTCAGTCACAGGGTGTGAATGTTGGGAGTGTC
This sequence comes from Tapera naevia, assembly GCA_033556795.1. Taxonomy (NCBI): domain Eukaryota; kingdom Metazoa; phylum Chordata; class Aves; order Cuculiformes; family Neomorphidae; genus Tapera; species Tapera naevia. The sequence continues at coordinate 35,425,892 of JAUMJJ010000079.1, read as the reverse complement.
CTATGTGGGACAGGAATTGGACTCGATGATCCTTGTGGGTCCCTTCCAACTCAGGTAATTCTGTGATTCTCTAATTCCTGGCTCTGTAACAGCCTAGCCTGGAGAACCAGCCTCTCTCTAGAAGCCCAGGTAGCCGTGTTCAACTCTGCGTTTAGAAGGCAGTATGGGCTGACAGAAGCAGATCTACAGAACAAACCAGTTTGTGTTGAGGACCCAGGCCACACTATGTGCTTTTTAAGAGAGTTTGCTTTTCAGTAGCTGTAGTTTGGTCCTCTGAACCATGTGCCACTATCAGATGGAAGGCAGTGGTGCGTTTCTGGTTTAGCTCCTTCAAAAGGAATTGTGTTCATTCATCCCAAGACCATGTGGTGAAGTGAACCAAAGCATGCTAAGTGACCTCGATCAGGAGATTTATTATTATTTATTTCTGCTCCAAGCTGAAATGCTGACATAGCTCACACCTTTAGGGTACTGCTATGCTCGAGTGGAGAAATACTGTAAACTCCTAACTCCTGCCAGCCTACGAGTGAGAATCGTAATGCGCATTGAGCCCAAGTATCCTGCAGGGTTACATATATTTTAAGTTGTGAAACTTGTTGCTGATTCATGCAGCTGTTTTAACAGCTGAGAAATGGCAACACAGCAATGAATATGCATTGAGCCATGTGTCTTTAGCTGTTGATGAAGCTGAATGCGTACAGTCGGAGTCGGATAGTGGTAATATATATTATAACACAATAGTGCTGGCAGTAAATTGTAACACAATGTAAGTGCAATCAGAAAAACATAAAATGAGGGCCAGGGCTTAGTGAAAATACCACAAATGAGCTGTTCCATCAGTTTTGCCTGAAGCTGAAATTTTTTAATACAGTTGAACCTGAGGTTACTCAATTTTCAAGACAGTTGCTAGGCTGGATTTGGTTTTCAAATGAATTATTCAGGCAATAATCCAAATAGTGAAATCAGTGTGGGATGAAGTTTGTGTTTATTTTTTCTGAATCAGAGGCCTGTATTTCTTTTGTCAAGCTCTTAACACTGGGGTTTCAGGCTGCAAGGATATAGAGTTCTTCACCCCATGTTTGGCTTATATTTAAAATAGGATCTGGAAAATGCCAACATCTCTGCATCCTCATGTAGGACAGCACTGACAATGAGCACTGTGCACAGAGAGCAAAATACAGGTCTATTACTTTGTCACAAAAGCAAATATTTGGCTGGAGAAGATCCTTCCACACAGCAACTGAAGGGCTTTTCTGTGAATAATTATGGATGAATTGAGTCTTGAGTTCTTGACAGAGGTATTGGCTGATGTGAGCAGGTAATATCCTCCTGATTTGTTATAGTCAAGAGAAGCTGATGGGGAGAGTTGCTGTCATTGGCTCTTATATATTTAGCAAGGTCAAATGCTGGATCCTGCCCTTGGGTCACAACTAACCTACGCAATGCTCCAGACTTGGAGACAAGGTGCTGGAAATCTGCCTAGGAGTAAAGGACCTTGGGGGGTGGTCAACAGTTGGCTGAACATGAGCCAGCAGTGGCCCAAGTGGCCAAAAAGACCAACAGCATCCTGGCTTGGATCAGCAGTGGTCTGGTCAGCAGGAGCAGGGAAGAGATTGTCCCCTTGGACTCGGAGCTGACGAGGCTGCACCTTGAATCCTGGATTCAGATTTGGGCCCCTCATTACAAAAGAGTTCTTGAGGGGCTGTAATGTGTTCAGAGAATGGAACGGAGCTGAGGAAGGGTCTGGAGCCTTGTGGAGAGCGGCTGAGGGACCTGGGGTTGTGTAGTCTGGGAAAGAGGAGGCTGAGGGGAGACCTCATCACTGTCTACAACTCTCTGAAAGGAGGTTGTAGCGAGGTAGGCAATGGTCTCTTCTCCCAAGTAACAAATGATAGGATGAGAGAAAATGGCCTTGAGTTGTGCCAGGGGGAGTTTAGATTAGATATTAGGAAAAATTTCTTTACTGAAGGAGTGGTGAAGCCCTGACAGAGGCTGCCCAGGGCAGTGGTGAAGTCCCCATCCCTGGAAGGGTTCAAAAAATGTGTAGCCATGGCACTTCAGCACATGGTTTGGTAGGCACGATGGGGTTGCACTGATGGTAAGACTTGTTCTTAGAGATCTTTTTCAACCATGATCATTCTATGATTCTGTAGTTCTAATCTGGAGAGAGTAGTGAGGGCTCAGAGCAGCAGGAGTATAGAAAGATTGAGATCATATGAAGACATTAAAAATGTGACCTTGCTAAATTCCAGAGAAATGGAGTGGAGTGGTTTTTTTTTACTGAACATATAGGTGAAGCACAAAAGTACTTTTTTTTTTTTTTTTTTTTGCTTAGAAATAGGTGGAACTTTGCTAGGAGTAATGTAATACTTTTTTAAAAAAAATATTTTGACTGTAAGGCTATAATCTTGGACAGTTTCTCTGCAGGAGTAGATTGTGTTGCTGATAGAAATCCTTTCTGAAATCTAAACCAGCTGGTCGACAGCTTGAGAAAACTAATCAAATGAAATATTAAACCCAGAATTACAAAGGAAAAAAAAATAAAAAGAAAGAAGTTTGCTTTAGGGCCTGCAAATACATTTAAGAAGTTCAGAAGGTATTGTAAGTAGAGGTGAAGAGATTAAATCTAAAAATTAAAATTTAGTATAAATCTAAACCTACTTCCACCTGTAGCAGGTGGAAGCACATATCCCTTAGGGACTGCATCGTATCTGCCAGTCTTCTGTAGATATCTGAAATACCCTGCACATCTTAAATAGTGCTAAATGCCTATATTGGGGTTCCTGATTCCAGGCACACCCTGGTCTGCTGTGGCAGTGATGGGAGCTCAGGTACCTCATTCACATGTGCATCTCACCAGGTATAAGCCAGGTTGTGAGGGAAGGGTGGATGCATTCTGCAGGATTAGGGAAACAGTACTGACCAGCAAAAGAGGCAACAATTTCTGCAGCTCAGCAGCCTGATTGCTACTGTGAAACTGCTTGCTGTGGGATGAAATGGGAAATAAACTGCAAAACCCTCACCTGGAAAAACAAGAGCTTTATATTTGGTGTCATAGAAAGCTGGGAAGGGCCTCTTTATCATGGAGTGCGAGGATAGCACAAGAGGGAATGGTTTAAAGCTGAAAGAGGGGAGATTGAGATGAGATCTTAAGAAGTAATGTTTTCCTGTGAGGGTGGGGAGGCCCTGGCCCAGGTTGCCCAGGGAGGTGGTGGCTGCTCCATCCCTGGAGGTGTTCAAGGCCAGGTTTGATGTGGCTTTGAGCAACCTGATCCAGTGAGAGGTGTCTCTGCCCATGTCAGGGATGGTGGAACTGGGTGGGCTTCAAAGTTCCTTCCAACCCAAACTATTTTATGATTCTGTGATTCAAATGGCTCAGCCAGCCCCAGGCAGAGGAATTCACTGTCTTTCTGAACAGAAAAAAACTTTGTGAGTTTCCCTTTGCGGCAGCACAAACTCAGAGAGAATTTGGCAGGAGGAGGCAGAATCACACCAGTCATGAAGAAGGAAAGCTGGCAGGAAGGTGAGGGCTGTGGTGTTAACAATAAAGGCAACTTCACCAGAGGGGTGAGACCGGACTTTCTCCACTCCAGGTACACCACAAACTATGGTGGAAATGAAACCTACAGAAAAGCTGAGGAGGAGCTCTTCATCAGAGAGTGCAGTTGATAGGATGAGGGGGAATGTTTTTAAGCTGAAAGAGGGGAGATTGAGATGAGATCTAAGGAAGAAATGTTTTCCTGTGAGGGTGGTGTGGCCCTGGCACAGGTTGATCAAAGAAGTGGTGGCTGCCCCATCCCTGGAAGTGTTCAAGGCCAGGTTGGATGAGGCTTTAAGCAATCTGATCCAAAGTTCCCCCCCTGCCCACGACAGGGGGTTGGAACTGAATGGTCATTAAATTCCCTTCTGTCCCAAACCATTTTTTGATTCTGTGATTTTATGAAAAAGGATTTCAGATCTTGACTTTCCTGGCCAGTGCAATGAGTTTTGGAGCAGCAATCTACAAGGAAATGGGGTGGTCAGGATTGTATTTCTCAAGGCTGGAGGAAAAACTGTTTACAGACCTACAGGATTGACAGTTCTGAGATTTTAATTGCATGAAGGGATGCCTTGTGGACTGAGTTTACAGTGCTGAGCTGTGTTTTTACGCAATGTTTAGAACACGCTTTGACTGGGAGACAGTTTTTCATATTTTTTTTGCTGAGAAAATTTAAATAGCTCTTTTAAAAAGTAGGTTGTTGTTATTAAAGCAATACAATGGAGTTGATAAAAAAATAACACCTGCTTACTCCTCTTCAAATTATGACTATTTTAGATCTTTATGTATCAAATTATCTTTGCTTCACTCTGCTGTGAATAGTAGCTCCTTGATTCCTGATTGATGGTGTTAGTTCTTTTGAAAATAAGCAAACTTGATCCGGTAAGCTAAGCCATTATTTATTTCATAATCACTCATCTGCGCTACAGAGATACCCTTTTCATGTTCATCCTTCTCTAAGAAAACCGCATTCAGCTACAGATGAGGAGGTTTTGTGTGCAAGGTTGCTACTTCTTTTCATTTTATCTTGAAGCACAGAGAATTTAACTTCTTTGTCACTCCAAGAAAATTTCGTCACTTCGCAGCAGAAAAATAGCTCAAAACTAAGACACATTTTTGACCACATTTCTCGATGACAATGGCAACAAAGATAGAAGTTTTAGTGGCATGAAGTTGCATGCCATTTAAAGTTGCTACAGGAAAGCTGGGGTAGAGCTCTTTATGAGGGAGTGCAGGGGTAGGATGAGGGGGAAACAGTTTTAAGCTGAAACAGGGGAGGTTGAGTTGAGATCTTAGGAAGAAGTGTTTCCTGTGAGGGTAGAGGGGCCCTGGCACGGGTTGTCCAGGCAAGTTGTGGCTGCTCCATCCCTGGAGGTGTTCAAGGCCTGGCTGGGTGAGGCTTTGAGCAACCTGATCAGTGGGAGGTGTTCCTATCCATGGCAGGGGGGCTGGAACTGGATGGGCTTTGAGGTCTCTTTCAACTCAAACCATTCTAGGATGTTTTCCTGGCTCTTTTGCTTTCTAGGTTCTTCTATCATTTGACTTTGCCCCACATCCCTTTCTTTCAGGTTCCACGTTTTCTCCAGACTTCAAATTTTCCACTTTCTTCATCAGGCCTATGTTTCTGAAAAATCTTCTTTTCTTTTTATCATTCCAGACAAGCTAAACTTATACTGGTTTTCGTTGACCTCTGTTTTACGCCATTTAGTCACAGGGTCTAAAAGTAAATCTAACTGCCCAGTGTTTCAAGGCGGACAAAATACATTCCCTCATCCTGTTGCCTAAAGCATCCCAAGGTACCTCCTACTACAGGACCATGTAGGTGTGTGCTTTTCTGTGCTGCTACAGAAAGTGTCCTCCAGAAGTGAGAAGTGATCTCCAGTGATGCCGTACTCCAAGACCCCAGGACTTTTTGCTCTGTAGCTTTTGGTTCTGACCTTTTCTCCAAGCAACCAGCTTCCTTTGGTTTATTGAGGTTAATATATTTCCATTCTGGCTGCTGCTTTCTCCTTTCCTTTGGATATTTTTAGATGGATGAGTTAAACCATTTATTTTTGAATTTTTAAATGAACTATTTAAGGTGTTTGTAAAAGAAAAACTCTTTTATACATAAAGACAGTTGGTAAGTTGGTAGGGAAAGGCATAATGAAGACTCATAGCCAAGCTTAAACTAGGTGAAGGTATATGTTTGTAACAGCAGGTGCCTGACAGTGAAACCCATGGATCCACAGCCTCTTGAGAAGAATAGTCAGTATTATTCTATTATAGTAGTTATTGTAATTATTTTTCATCAGGAAATGTGTGCAGGCAAAATCGTAGCTTCACGCATCAATGTTCTCAGATCAGTGACTTTCAGCAAAAAGATTTTTTAGTTTAATCTTGAACTTTTTTGATGTTTTTCTCTTTTAAAATCAGCTTAATGATGTAAATGAAGGTCAGATTACTTCCCTGGGCATGTCACTGTTTATACACGTGTTTCTGTAGATGTGGCCTTCATTCATAGAATCATAGAGTTGCTTAGTTGGAGAAGACCTCTGAGATCATTGAGTCCAACTGTACCTGTCCACTATAACCTATATCTCTGACCACCTCGTCTACTTGTGTTTTACACACCTCTAGGGATGATGACTCAACCACTTCCTCTGGGCAGCCTCTGCCAGTTCCTCAGAACCCTTTCAGTCAAAAAATTTTTCCTAACATCTAATCTGAATGTCCACCTCACTCTACTCTTCTTTCAGGTCGCTCTAGGTAGTGGTGGAGTCTCCCCTCAGCCTTCTTTTCTCCAGTGTAAGCAACTTCAGAACATTCTTTGTTCCTAGATGTGAAATTGTGAATTTGACTTTCTTAGGAGTTGAATTGATGATTTAACTGTCCTACAGTGATCTCAGTGGTGCAGTGTGAGTGCCTCAACGTTATCAGCATTTGCTGTAACTCCGACCTTCATGTGATCTTCCGATTGTACCAGCACTAATTTTGTAGTTCTTTCCAAGGCTTGATCAATGTGCTTCATCACAATTCTGGTGAAAGTCCATCTTAATCCAGTGATCATTTACTGTATTGACACTATATAGCACTTCTTTTTTTTTTATTAAAATAGTTAGAAGGTACTAACTCAAACATGAAATTAAACTGTATCATATCTACAAAGTTTTCTTTCTCAGCTAAGCTTGTAATCTCATCAAAGAAAGCCATTGGGTCTGTATTTGACCTGTTTTCTACAAAAACATGTTGACTGGCACTAATTAGATTCCTTACCATTTGAATATCACTTCTTTTTTTTTCAGTTTGTTTTTGTTTTTAACCAAGTACAAATTGGCACAGTGTTGCGTGTGTTGTCTTGCTTGTTCCTTTTGAAGTGCTGCAGGAAAGTGGTGCTTGTTCCCTCTTTTACAATATTCAGTACCATCCACTGATTGTGAGGAAACCACATTTTTCTAAGAAGTTGAAAAATTAGACAACTTTGGGTTTCTTATTCAATTCCTCGTGCTCCCGGAGTCCCCAGCTACAAACTTCAGAGCTCAGTTTTTACGTTCCTTAAGGACAGCATTCCAGATTTTTTTTTACATGGAAAATACAATATTTTCTCTAATTGGTTTTCTCAGAAATTGCTGAACAGTTCTCCTAGAAAATCTGGAAAATTAATTGCCTCTGGCAAATATAATATGCTGACAAATATCTGCCCAACAGGTAAAATTTCATGGAGCTTAAAACACCCAAAGAAAAAATCTGAAAACAAGAGGAGTCAGAAAATCACAGTGAGGGATTTCTGGGCTGCATCAGAAGTGTGACCAGAAGGATGAGGCAGGGGCTTCTGCCCCTCTGCTGTGCTCTCACGAGACCTCCCCTGGAGCCCTCTGTTCAGTTCTGGAGTCCTGAGTACAGGAAGGACATGGATCCGTTAGAGTCCAGAGGGCTGGAGCACCTCCCAAATGAGGACAGGCTGGAAGAGTTTGGGTTGTTCAACCTGGAGAAGAGAAGGCTCTGGGGAGACCTTAGAGCAGCCTCCCAGGACTGAAAGGGGCTCCAGGAAAGTTGTGGAGGGGCTCTTTATCAGGGAGTGCAGGGGTAGGAGGAGGGAAACAGTTTTAAGCTGAAAGTTTACAGGAGATTGAGATGAGATCTAAGGAAGAAATATTTTCTTGTGAGAGTAGGGAGGCCCTGGCCCAGGTTGCTCAGAGAAGTGGTGGCTGCCCCATACCTGGAGGCCAGGCTGGATGGTGCTTTGAGCAACCTGATCCAGTGGAAGGTGTCCCTGCCCTTGGCAGGGAGGTTGAAACTGGAAGGGCTTCATTGTCCCTTCCAATCCAAACCATCCTATGATTCTGTGATTCTATGATTATAGCATTTCTCTTCCTTTCCCACATACACTCACAAATGGGAGCTTTTAATATCATCTCCTTCAGTTTATTTCCTGCAATATATTTTATTTTTATCTCAATCAGCTAATTATATCTTGGATGATTATTCTTCACCCAGCAATTCTTGCCATTATATATACGTGGTTGCTATTTTATGTGCCAACAATCATTGGAAATAAATTCTCCATTTATCCCATGATATATTATTATAGGAAAAACCTTTGGTGGGAAATTGGGAGGAAAACCTGATTTGTTTCATTGCCCTCTAGTGGCTTCGCAGCACCTCTGCAATGGGACGAAATGCAGGAGCTCCTTTTCTCTTTGTGTGCAACAGAAACCATCAGATTTCTTGTCGTTTGAGCGTCCTGAAGTTGTTGGTCCACATTTATGTAAAACACAGAGCACTGGTTTATATCTCTGGTAAAGCAGAATTATCCAACTGGTGTTTATAAATGGTGACAATGGGGGATTTTGTGGGCTTGATATTTGACTATGGAAAAGGAAAAGATGCTCATTGCCTGTTTGAACATTATTTACTGAGTGATTCTTGGGAAGGACACTTATACATATATCACAGCCCATCATTTAATTATAGACAATCTACAGAAGTCCACATAATTTTTAGACATAATTTTCTGCTGTTGTTGCTGTGTATAATTGTGAATTCATCACACAGTGCAGCTGAAGGAGGGCTTGGCACATATGTCATCCCATTTATTTGAAAATTATCATTCCATCTTGCACTGGGCATCTTTGTTGGCATCCACAGGAGCTGATAATTTGGGGGGTGAGGGTCCACTTGCAGGTGCAGAGATGTTGAAGGTCTGTGAGAGTTCATGGTTTAGCATCTTGAACTTGCTGAGCATCTTCAGCTGCATTGGTACCCAGGGATATCATGAGCACCTTTCAGACTGAGCCCTTCACAGTTGTCACGCTCAATGCTTGATGCTGGGTAGACACCACAGAAATCAAGAGGATCTAATTCTCATTTTTGCAAATAGGAAGAATGTGACTTCCCTCCCAGTTTCATTGCAAGATAATGTTTCAACAAATATGCTCAGTAAGGTACATTAGGCATGGTGAATTAGAAATGTGCAAGATATGCCGAGGGCAGGAAGAAGGGGGAATAATCCTTGTTTTGCCAAAAATCCCATGCTATTAAGAATGACCTTTTGTGAGTTAAAAAAACAAAGCAAAACTTGAGGCAGAGATATTAATTTTGAATGGTAAGATCAGAGATAAATCAATCACTGCTCCAGACCAGTTGTTACTATTTTTTACTTTGAGTTAAAAGCACAATGCACATCTGAATTATGACTTGTTAGGCTCAAAAATGATGTGATAAAATACCTGTCTGGTATGTATTGACTTTATACAATGTCATATTTCTGTACTATCCTGGAAGGAGAGGAAGGGAAAGGGCTTTGCAGGGCATTTTTGAAATACCAGCAGAGCTCTGGCTCAGATAGTTTTTTTTTTTTTAACGTTGGGCATTAGTTTTGTATCATGAGAAAATCACAGCTTTCGTTAGAGAGCGAAACACGGACAACTCAAGCACCTGTGCAGAAGAGATGAAAGCACATTTATTTGTACGTCCCTATTTGCAGATACACATTGACAGCCTAGGAAAAAAGTATTGCAGCTTTGCACTTACTTCAAAAATGACTCACTCCCTCTGGTGGGAACATGTAATTCTGAAAGTGTGATGCTGCTTTCCCTCCTCCTCCTCCTCTTACATCCACCCCCCCTCGCCACATCTCATTCATCTTGCTTCGTGTGACATCTGCTCCCTGTGCTGCAGAGCAGCACTTTGGTTTCTATGGTAGCTGCTGTAGCCAGAAGACCCGTGGACCAGAGTGGGGAGAGGAGGAAGAAAAAGCCCAAAGCGGCCAGATTTGGGTGCATGGTGGCAGTTTGCCCTTGGTCAGTATTCTGGGATGCATTCACAGAGGGTGCCCCAAGAGTAGGTCGCTCCCATGGCCAGCAACTGCTGGGGCATCCAGGGCCAGGGACATTTACTTTCTCCTCCAGCATGAAGTGGCTGAAGGACAACAGTCAAGTGGAAGGTGTGAAGAACAGCAAGTTGCTGGTTTGATTGAACTTCACTCCATGTTTCCTTTTGTCTTGTTTAAGGTCTCCAGTTTTGCAGCAAACGGTCCTCAGCTTCTGCCTCTCAGATTGTGAAAAGGCAGATGCCAGACCTAAGATATTATAATTAAGTGTCTATTTTTAATGTAGTTTGTCATTAGAATTACCGTGCCATTTTTAAAACAAGAAAGGATAGTGCCAGTTCGCAATCTATACCTGTAACTGGGCTTTATTTTAAGCACAGCTCTTCTTTGATTTATTCTGGCTCTGAATTCATTAAGAGGCCTGAATTAGCATCCTGCTGTATTGTCTGTGACTTCTTTGCTCCTCTGTCCTCCCAGGTATAAACACAGGGATTCTGAGCTGGCTCACTTCAGCTACAGTGAGTGAATAAAACACAGAGCCCACTTCTTCGTTTTTCAAAACTCTTTATATAATGGAATCAGAATATGATTTGTGTTTCTCAGTTGAAAAACCCATGTGGATTGTCCTTCAGGTTGCATCACCGTGGCTCGTGTATTGCCGCTTACTGTGGGGCATTGCTGCTATGAAAAGTCCTGTGTTCAGAACCCATGTTCTTATATTATACCATTATAAAGATGCATTTATTTTAAAGCTGTTCCTATGTGGGAGAATAAGCCTGCAGGAGCCTCTAGTAAAATTAACTTGGCAAATGTGAGAGGAAAAGTTGTCAGGGATTAATATCACTCCTGTTTCCCACGTCTGGTGTAACGAAGGGCGTGCGTCACGTGCCTGCGCGTGGTGTGTGAGTTCGTGGATGACACCGGGCTTTGACACGACACAGAGACAGCTACGAGCTCGGTGGGTTGAAGTTAGTGTTGGATGTGCTTAGAGGACTCTGAACAGTGTTTTTTATAGCAGATGAACAAGTCATTTTCATGTCCGTGCTGCTTTTATTTCTTTTCTTTGAAAAATCTTTTCTTTTTTTTTGTTCCATTTTCTTTAGTACTCAGAATTTTAGGAAGCTGAGGCCAAGTGTTTTGTATGCGAACAACATTTTACATCTTCAGGCATGCCTTCTATACTTTGTGTGGTTGTATTATCTACCTGTGTTTGTACCTTGCATCTTTTCTATTTTGTCAGTTATTCCCATTTAATCCTATATAACCTTTCCTTGAGTTTGTGAGATCTCAGATCCCCCTCAGTCTGTTTTAAGTAGCTGTCAATAGCATGATACTTCTCTAAAAGTCTGTTGTGTGTGACTCTGTGGTTGCTGCTCTAAAATAAGACAAATTAAGCTTTTTTAGAAAAAAAAAAATCACAGAAGAGTATGCTAAAAAAAGAGGACCTTTTACCAGTCTCTGTAGGATCTCTGGTTATCTCCTCATTTTCAAAATGCTGCTTCATTGCCTGTTCCCTTCGTCTTGCTTCTGTTCCCTTCTGTTGTGTGGAGCCTCCTCCAGTTGCATGGAAATCCCACCCGAGTCTCCCATAGAATCTTAGAATCATAGAATTATTAAGGTTGGAAAAGACCTCTAAGATGATGAAGTCCAATCCTCAGCTGAACGCAACCGTGCCTACTAAACCATGTCTCCTCTACATGAAGTTGCATACAATTAAAAGTTGCTCCAGGAAAACTGGGGAGGGGCCCTTTATCAGGGAGTGCAGGGATAGGATGAGGGGTAGAGGTTTTTAACTGAAAGAGCAGAGGTTTAAATTAGATGTTAGGAAGATATTTTTTACTGTGAGGATGGTGAGGCCCTGACCCAGGTTGCCCAGAGAAGTCATGGATGCTTCATCCGTGGAGGTGTTCAAGGCCAGGTTGGATAGGGCTTTGAGCAACCTGATCCAGGTGTCCCTGTCCATGGCAGGGGGATTGGAAATGAATGATCTTTAAGATCCCTTTAAACCCAAACCATTCTATGGTTCTATAAGTTCCTCAGGCCTAGCATGGCTTTCATTTTTCATGCACGGCACCATGCTCATGTTCTCAAGTACCATTTGCTTTTTTGGCTACTACTTCAATATATATAGTTCATGCGACTACTGCTAGAATAGTAGATATTAAAAGGTTATTTCTTATCATTGTTAGAGCCCATGATATCTTAGCTGTAGGCAGGCTGTCATTATATTAACATTTTTGTGTGTTTTTTGTGGCAGTTGGTTGTTTTTTTGTCTTGAGATCAGTCAGTTTATGACTTGTGTGTTTATGTATTCATCAGTGTTTAAAGATAATATTAAAAATGGGATTAGCGCATAACAATGATATATTAAACAGTATAATTCATCTTTCTGCAGAGGCCACCATTAATTTAATTTGTTTAATTAAAATAGCCTATTAAAATCCCGGTGCTGGATTTAGTTACTGGCATAAAAACACTACTGGCTTCCTTTTTGTTAGTGGAACATAGTATTATACAAGGTCTCACCAACTTCAACATTTTGCTAATTGAGTCAGCAGTTCAATTTGAAATTAGCGTTGCTGGGAAGGAATAACAAATCAAATACAGGACCTAGTTAGCATTTAAAACTTAAAACAGGGGGTTTCCTTATTTTCTCTTTAGTAAATGTGAGCAGGAGGTCAGGCTGTTATGTGAACATTAAGAAATGTCATCACCTGACCTGCTGCACGCCTGCCAATGCGTCATGTTTATACTGACAGAAAGCAGCAAACAAAACAAAATGAAAAGGTAATGAGGTAGAGCACAGAGGGGCTGTGGAATCTTCCCCTCAGAAGGTTCTGAAGTGTTTATTAATGCTGCTGGTTCAATATAAAAATGCAGCCTGAAATAAAATGCCATTTTTTTCCCCCCATTTCAATTTGTACTTCTGGAATTTTCTCACAATAGGAAAGGTAAAAATAAAATAATTTCATATCTGAGCAGAAAAGCACAAAACCTATTCATGCTGGTAAGCAGGTTTCATTTCCACCATAGTTTGTGGTGTACCTGGAGTGGAGAAAGTCCAGTCTCACCCCTCTGGTGAAGTTGCCTTTATTGTTAACATTATGGCCCTCACCTTCGTGCCAGCTTTCCTTCTGCATGGCTGGTCTGGTTCTGACTCCTCCTATCAAGTTCTCTGAATCTGTGCTGCCACAAAGGGAAACCCCTTAAATGCTTTTTTCTATTCAGAGATACAGTAAATTCCTCTGCCTGTGGCTGGCTGAGCCGTCTTGAATCGTAGAATCATGGAATCATAGAATGGTTTGGAATGGAAGGGACCTTAAATTCATCCAGGCCCAACTCCCCTGCCATGGGCAGGGACATCTCCCACTGGATCAGGTTGCTCGAAGCCACATCCAACCTGGCCTTGAACTCTTCCAGGGATGGGGCAGCCACCACTGCTCTCGACAACCTGGGTCAGGGCCTCCCCACCCTCACAGGAAAACATTTCTTCCTAAATTCTCATCTCAATCTCCCCTCTTTCAGCTTCAAACCATTCCCCCTTGTCTTATCCCTGCACTCGCTGATCCAGAGCCCCTCCCCAGCTTTCCTAGAGCCCCTTTTAGTACTGGGAGGCTGCTCTGAGGTCTCCCCAGAGCCTTCTCTTCTACAGACTGAACAACCCCAACTCTCTCAGCCTGTCCTCGTATGGGACGTGCTCCAGCCCTTGGATCACCTTTGTGGCATCCTCTGGACTCGCTCCAACAGGTCCATGTCCTTCCTGTACTGAGGGGAGAATCCCTTCCTTCACCTTGCTGCTCCCTCTCCTTTGTATGTAGCCCAGGATATGGTTTGCTCTCTGGGCTGCAGGTGCCCATTGCCATGACCTGCGCTTGTTCCTCAAACTTGGATACAGCTTTGTAATTCCATAGTAGATGTTAGGGTAGTAATTTGGTTGCCTAAACTTGGTACCTGATGCAATTTGAGATGCTTCAGTACATCTGAGACCTTTTTCAGTGGCTGGTAGAAGGTCAAAAGACCTGTAGGGTTCCCACTTCTGGATCAACAGGTAGAGATCAAAGTATTGTATCTGTATTTAAGGAAATAAATCCAATCTCCCGTTTACCAGTAGACTCCACTGCTTTGGCTTTGTCTAGAGTAGTGTCATGGAGTGAGCTACAATTAAACAACTTGCTTGGGCTCTCCCCCTGGGCTCTTTTGTTCTCTATTACAGGTCCACATGAAAGCTATGATGATAGTGGTGTGATAAGAATGGTTGTGGCCTGGGTCCAAGTGCTGCCCTGCGGCCATGCACGCCCTTTAGTTGTGAGCATGGTTACTGGCCTGGTTTTAACTTTGTCTCACTAACAGTCCCTAAAGTGATTCCCACAAGAGTTCTGAGGGTGACAAGGTGAAGGACAGTTCCCAAGAGGCAGTTTCAGTGTGACCAGACAGTTGGGAGTAGGAGAGTCTGGCTGCTTGGACGTGAGCCCGACTGCACTGCCTGGCCTGTGGACTGCATAATGAATCATGAATGATTCAGCACACTTTGTTTTCCAGTATGAATGAAGCCAGTGCCCATCAAGAATTACTTCTGTGAATGAGAAAAACTTAGACTGATGCCTTTGATCATGAGGTAGTCAAGGAATAGTCTTCTCTCCAGTTGTTTTCATAGAATGGTTTGAGTTTGAAAGGACCTTAAAGCCCATCCAGTTCCAACCCCCCTGCCATGGCCAGGGACACCTTCCACTGGATCAGGTTGCTCGAAGCCCAACCTGGCCTTGAGCACCTCCCAGGATGGGGCATCCATGACATCTCTGGGCAGTCTGGGCCAGTGCCTCACCACCCTCACAGGAAAAAATTCTTGCCACTGGAAGCTCACATACCCCCTGTCATTAACTTTGCAGGCACTCTTGCATAAATCGTCAGATTTCTTTCCCCCTCTGTTCTGTTTGGGCAGCTGTTTCTGAACCCAGCTGCTCTAATTATTATAAAACATCTAATTTCCAAACCTAAACGTAGAGGTGGCCAATTTACACCCACCTGGATTTATGCTAACATTGTTCTTGACCTTGAACAGCCTTTTTACCCTCTTTCTGATATTTACTCCTTTCCTATTTCTAGAAAAATTAATTTCTTTTCTGCTCAGCTTGTTTGCTAGGTAACAAATGAAAGTCTTTTCTCATTTAATAAATTCATATTTCCTGATCATCCTAGTAAGATTTCTCTGGCTCTGTCCTGGGCCATAAAATCATAGAATGATTTAAGTTGGAAGGGACCTTAACAACTTCTTCCGGTTCCAGCCTGCTGCCATGGGAATGAACACTTTCACTTTCCATCGGATCAGGTTGCTCAAAGCCTGCAAGGTGGCTGCCCCTTCCCTGGAGGTGTTCAAGACCAGGTAGGATGGGGCTTTGAGCAACCTGATCCAGTGGGAGGTGTCCCTGCCCATGGCACAGGGATTGGGACTGGACGAACTTTAAGGTCTCTTTAAACCCAAATAGTAATCACTCTGTGATTCTGTGTTGGTGATCCATGGTGTCTCCTACAGCACCAGAGGTTTCCTATCAGTAATATATTTAATTCAGATGATCAGTGTATCTGAAAACACTGCTGAATGTTGTAGCATATCCCAGATATGGAGAACTGGATTTCAAATGTGGTTTGACTTTTTTTAAAAAAATACTAGGTTAATTATTGCTTTGATTATAGAGCTAGAATTGCCATCTGTCACAAGCTCTGTGGGATGACCAAGCGTATTTTGGCTTAGTGTTTTCCTACATATTATGTTTATTATCCCCAAAATAATATAATGTGGGACAGTTACTATCATCCTGGGACAACTTGTCATGTGATGACTTTACTTATGTCATCGTACTGCACTGTAATGCAATTACATTTTCATGTGCCACTCTGTTGAGCTGCGAGCTACATGGTAATATCTTGTGCAGAGCTTCGAGTTGTGACACAAATAGGCAAAAATGGTGCACCTGACTGACATATCTCATCTATTTAAATAATAAAATTTCCATGTAATGAGTGTCTTGCAGTTAACCAGTGGCTTTCTTGAACGCTGAGAGTGCTTGGAAAAATAGGGTGTTACCATCAGAGTAAAATATACTCATTTTGTTAAAGATCCTCCTCAAATCTATTACAAAACAGCTCTCTTCTCTTTTGCATTGGGAAGTTGTAACATCAGATCTTCTGGTGTTGGCTGTTATTGCTGTATTACAAGGAAAAAGGCATATATGCAGCTTTGCAGATCATAGAATCATAAATGGGTTGGGTTGGAAAGGACCTCAAAGCCCATCCAGTTCCAATCTTCCTGCCATTGGCAGGGACACCTTCCACTGGATCAGGTTGCTGAAAGGCCAACCCAACCTGGTCTCCAACACCTCAAAGATAAAGGTGGATATTTAACTTGCATACTAATGTGAAAATACCTCCATGTGAGAAATCACAAATCTGTGGAAGTAGCCTTAAATAAACTGATAGATCTATCATAGAATCATAGAATGTCCTGAGTTGGAAGAGACCCACAAGCCCAGCTCCTGTCCCTGCACAGGACAACCCCAACATTCACACCGTCTGTTTGAGGGTGTTGTCCAAATGCTTCTGGAATATTGTCAGGCTTAGTGCTGTGACTGCTTCCAGTGCTTCGCCACCCTCTGTGTGAAGAACCTCTTCCTAATATCCAGCCTAACCCTATCCCTGGTACATCTTCCTGTCATTCCCTTGGGTTGGTCACCAGAGAGAAGAGATTAGCTTCTGCTCCTCCACTTGTGAGGAAGCTGTAGACCGTGATGAGGTCTCCCCTCAATCTCCTCCAGACTGAACAGACCAAGTGACTTCACCTGCTCCTCATACACCTTCCCCTCTAAACTTTTCACCAACTTTGTGGTCTCTGGACGCTCTCCAATAGTTTGATGTCCTTTTTATACTGTGGTGCCCGAAACTGCCCCCAGTGTTCAAGGTGGGGCCACCCAGTGTGGAGTAGAGCGGGACAGTCCCCTCCCTCGATCAGCCAGCAACAACTCGAGCTTTAATTGAGCTTGGTCTCCAAATCTGGAAAAATACACTGCCGTAACCAGCCCTGCCATGACGAGGGCTGCAACTAGTGGGAAAAATTTCAAGCTCCTTGTTGTGTAAAGTTTGGGAAAAAACTCACATTTTGGGCTAGAACTGTATTAAAGGATCTTTTTGCACACTGGCAGGTTAATATAGTGACGCTGCCAGAGCCTCTTGCTGGTGTTTTTCTCTAAAAAGTAGGTAGAGGAAAACTGTAGGATGTGTCACTCTTAACTATTAAGCACTAAAAAGATGCCTCTATGTCTTTGCATGCCGTTCCGCCCTGTCACTTACTCCTTGCTTCTTCAGGCTTTTTTTGATCTGGGAACAATAAAATATATTTGAACCAAAGATGCGCATGGAACAACTTCAGAATTATTGGATATCTTTTTTTCAAATGTTTCATATTAAGCTAAAAGACCATAAAGGAGAGGACCAGGATGCCACCTCCTTTTTCAGTTTATTGAAATGGTCCTGAGGGAAATCCTTATGACCATTTCTAATCGCATAAAGATGAGGAAAAGAAAAGAAGGAGAATTAATTGCCAGCAGCCCAGCTTTCATGATGAGCTGTACTGACAAAATGCAATGTCTGTCTATAGGCAATGAGTAAAGTGCATGTGATTTCAGACTCCAGGAGATGAGGATGTAAAATCTGTAGCAGGTCTCTTGTCACCACCTCTTCTGACCAACCAGAAAAAAAGTCCTTTGTTATTTTTTCTTTTTTTTCCCCTTTTTTTCCCAATTTTGCTGTGGAACACTCTGTGCAAACAAACTTCAAAACCCGACTTACTGAGCTTTTCAATTAAAATCCTTCAAAGCCACAAATAGAAAAATCAATGTGGTTCATCTAGCATTTCTAAAGTTGCTCAAATGCTGCCTGAAAAAAAAGACACACTGACACTGTTTCTCCTTCTCATTGTTTTGTTAATAATGTTAAAAATCAGATATTTTAGGTTCTCACCTCTGCAACTTGAAACAAACTTAGGAGCTCGATTTCCTCTCCTTCAGAGATTAAATAACCACTTGGTTATTACTCCGTGTGAGTACTTCTGCCAGCTCTTTTGCCACTATAAGCCCAGTAAAAGCTAATTCTTCCTTGTGCAGCGATGCTGAGGATGTGGCAAATGCACTCGAGCACGTGGGGCTGTGCGTGCTCCAGAGGATGCCCTCCAGCCATGCCTGAGGCACCATTTGCAAATCCCTGCGCAGGGCAGAGCTCTTTTTGAGGGTGAACCTCAAAGGATGCGCTGGAGATACTCGAGGAGATTTGCAATTTGAGAGGAGGTGGCAGGATTGGGTCCCTGCAGCACTGCAGACGTTTTTGCTGACCGTCTTTGCAAGCGGGTGCGAAAGCAGCGGCGAATTGTGAACCAAGCTGCCACGTCAGCATCATTTTAATTAAATATATATTGCTTTCTTTAGCTGTACGGATACCATCAGTTGTATTATTTCTTTAAATGAAGGGCTGGAATGCAAATGAAGCACATTTAAGTGTAGAGAGCAAAGGATGGTATTATAGTAGGAGAAACCATCTAAATGAAACGTAGAGAAAAGAATTGAGACTCAGGGATATTACTGCTTGTGGCAAACTTGGTTGAAATGTGCATTCACCCATTATCTTAACTCCTCATGTGCACACAAATCGCATTCCCAGCTTATTTGGAGCCTGCATACTGTTAGCACAGTCACCGGGGTGTTTGGGCAGCATTATTAAAACTACATTAGTATGCAGCAAGGTGCTTCTCGCCCTGCTAAATCACTCTGTAAAGTGGGCCTACAAGCTCTCCCTCTCTTTGTTATGACAGCTTTACTCCTCGTGCTTCTGATGCAAGACTAATAAGTCTTAAAAGTAGAGAGCTAGATTAGGTAGACGGAAAATGAAGGCAGGGGTAGAGACTGAACTGGGCTGATGGAAAGGAGTAGGCTGGTGGGAAAGGCTGGGAGTGAACATAGATGGGGAGAGGCCCCTGGCTTACGTGACCAGGGCACAAGAGACCTGAGCAGGAAGGGAATTGAAGCTTATTCATTATAAAAATGGCTGAAATGTCAGCATTTAAAATAAAAAAATGAAGAAAACACTAATATTTGCAAAACAAGATGATGCAGTGAACTAATGCATGTGAAAAGGAAGAGAGTAGGGAATAAGGAGGACATAAAACACAAAGGAAAGAGAGAAATAAATGACTAGAAAATCAGAATATTTCTGTTAGAAGGAAAGCGCGTTCAAGTCATCTTGGTTTTTTTCCTACAGACTTTTAGTTGAAGAATGCTTCTAACCAAACAGAACGCCGTATTCCCAGCCCTATATGGTGTTTTTTAACACTTGCCAAATAGTGTCTGCTAGCTTGTAACAGATGCAAAAGATTATTTCCCAAATCTGCAAGAATTGTCACTTTACACTTGCGAAGTGAAGACGTCTTGACTGGAAATACAGGAAGAATAAATTATGCATGGGAAGTGCTGCATGCCTATTTTTAATGGTGCATGGACATAGTCTTAAATATTATTTGTTACCTTGGCTTATGTTTAAGAGGGGCTTGAGTAAGGAAGAATGAGAAAGTGAACAGGGAAATCTACCTTTAAACCATGTGCTGAGATTCCCTGATTGCACCAGTCCAGCAATACTGCTCTGTGAGGCACCAAAGCTGCTGTGTATGCAGTTAGCAACTTCACAACAGCTTTGACACCATTAATAATAATATGGCATTACAGCTGCAGGTCAAGTAGGCTTCCTAATTCCTGTGTGACCAGCAGGTTGAGGGAGGTGTTCTGCCCCTCTGCTCCACTCTTATGAGACCTCACCTGGAGCCCTGCATCCAGCTCTGGAGTCTTCAGCTGAAGAAGGATGTGGATCTGCTGCAGTGAGTCCAGAAGAGGCCACAAAATCGATCCGAGGGCTGAAGCACCTCTCCTACAAACACAGACTGAGAGAGTTGGGGTTATTCAGCCTGGAGAGGACAAGGCTCTGGGGAGACCTTAGAGCAGCTTCTCAGTACTGAAAGAGGGCCAACAGGAAAGATGGTGACAGACTTTTTATCAAGGTATTTTGTGACAGTACAAGAGGTAATTGTTTTAAGGTAAGGAAGGGTAGATTTAAACTGGATATAAGGAAGAAATTTTTTGCAATGAGAGTGGTAAAACACTGAAAAATATTTCCCAGGAAGATAGGGGAGACCCCATCCCTGGTCAGGTTGGATGAGGCCTGATCTGATTGAAGAAGTCCCTGCTGCTGCAATGGGATTGGGCTCGATGGGCTTTAAAGGTCCCTTCCAACCCAAAGCATTCTATGATTCTATACTTATATGATTTATTTAGTAATTTCCCATTCAGAAGCAATCCTGAAAAGATCAGTGTTTTCCCTTGCAATGTGGAAGAGGATTGCACGTTTCTTCCCCTTGTTTTGAAAGTCTCAATTTGGAACGTCAGGTGGAAAGATGTGACTACTTTCCCACTGTGCTACCTTGTCGCAGGTGATAGATGGCCCGTACTCCGCCATCAAAGACCTCACACATCCCTTGTTTATATTCAGTTGTAAAGGATGGGGAGTGTGAACAGCTTGCACATCAGAAAGTTTGTATTGGAGGGGAGATTAATGAGATGAAGAGGCACTTGCTAGAACCATTTCAATCCTTAGAGGAGTCTGAATAAAAGATTTCCAAGGAGAGGATGTGTTCAGGTTGTAGTTTCAGTGCATTGTAATACATATAAACAAGAATGATTGCAGAGGTAGAGTTCTAATTAATATTTTGTTCTAAATTGAGTTTTGACTTCTTCAGTTAAGTAAAACAGATTTCTTTCAAACATTTCTATTGTACTTCGTAGACTACGTAGGGCAGGTCAGAAAACAAGTTCTGTTTTTTAGAGAACATCAAGATTATCGAGGTTTATGTGCTTTCTTTTGTTTCACATTAAAAGAAATCAAAATATGATTTGATATCTCTGTGTGTGTGAAAGAACAGAGATCCTGGGAGAGGGATGCTTTGTGCATGCTGCCCAGTTTGCGATGGTTGTGAGATTGCTCCTCAGGGATGCACTAATTCCTTGATGATCCAGGTGAGGTAGGATCTCTGCCAAATTGCACTGCCATGGCATTATCACGTGACGGGAGGTGATACCTTGAGAAGTTTTTGTGGCAAACAGCAAATATTTCAGTTCTGATCTAGTGATCATAGGTGCTTTATTGGAGAGCTGGAGAAAAGAAGGAAGTTGGCTGAGGCAGCACAACGAGCAGGAAGCAAAGCTGGGTCAGGGATTTCTTCCCAGCATCTCCTGATGAGTGCGACCTTGATGGGGGTGCTGGTTGGCAGTGACTGCAGCAAGTGGCCAAGGTGGTCAAGAAGACCAACAGCATCCTGGCTTGGATCAGCCGTGGTCTGGCCAGCAGGAGCAGGGAAGGGGTCGTCCCCCTGGGCTTGCCACTGGTGAGGCTGCACCTTGAATCCTGGGTTCAGTTTTGTGCCCCTCACTCCAAGGAAGACATTGAGAGGCTGGAGCGCATCCAGAGGAGAGCAATGAAGGTGGAGAAGGGTCTGGAGAACAGTATGAAGAGCTGCTTTATTGCAACTGTGTAATATAATTAAAAGTTATAATTTTATTGCAACTGTCTGATGGGGATGGGTGTAGTTGAACAAATTTGCAGTTAGAGAGGTAAATAGGCTGTCAAGCAGAGAGTCCACGTGCTCTGTGGGAATATCTCTATGGAGCTTGCATTGCACGCATTATGTGTTTGCCTTCTACTGTTCTTCTCTAAGAAATAAGTCATTATACAGTAATATTCCCTCCTTGGCACTGCCTCTTCCTTTTAGATGGGAATGGGAAATGGGATTGGCCTCCAGTAGGTTGGTTTGGCACGTGTCTATTGCTGGCACTACTTTGGCAGCTGTGAGAGCCAGATGCCTGGCTCTGACTGGGAGTCAGTTCTTATGTGACTGAGCTTGCTTCTTGAGGAATGTGGCATCAAGTTATGCTTAGTACATAACTTTCTTATCACTTGTTGTTTTTCTAAATCTGATCTATTTTTTTAGTCTTTACTTAATCTCCTGGGTGGAGAATACGACTCTATAGTCAAAAAGTAAAAGCAAAACATATACAACAGTATAAACCACCCAACTATGTCGCGTATTTACATCAACATGCAATGCCTCTAACAAGTTTTCTGTTAACTATATGATTTCTTTAAGAATTTCATCTTATGATCTTGTGATGCTTATCACAAGACATGCTGGGTTGGTGTTGGTGTTGGTGGTAGTGTTGGGTTATAGGTTGGACTCGATGATCTCGGAGGCCCTTTCCATCATTATGATACTGTGATACTGTGATACTGTGATCACACCCAAGTATATAAAATCACTGAGAGCAGGAAGGAAGTCACATTCCAGGCATTAAAATTTTGGCAAATCCAACAGCTTTTTGAGTGAAAGGTGAAATCAAGAGTCCTTCAAATTCTAGGAATGTGTCTCCTGCCATGCGTTTGAAATGATGACTTCGTACCCATTGACTCCAAGGGAAGCTATTAATCCCATTTTGGGTTGTAGACTGGGGGATCTGGTTTTTATCTTGTAACAAATGTCTCTTGGTTCCTTGGGGAAAAATCTTTCATATCATGGCAGTGTAATGCTGATTTTTATATGCGTTTTACATCTTTTGCACTACACATGAAAATCACAGTGACCCCACGCAGACCCATCATTAGCTCTGCTGGTTTCCAAGCATCCACTTTGTTTTATGCTAGCTGAGAATATGACCCGTATCCTTTCCAACCTGCTGTGGTAGCAAACTCAGAGCCCAATCCTGCTTTCAGGAAACTCAGGAGACTTTTTACAAATGGCTTAATGGTGCCTGAGAAGGCCCCAGATCTTATAGTTTCTTTATGTGCTGCTTGCAGTTTTAAGGTTTGGGAATACGTTGTCTTAGCTCTGATGAGAAGGGGAAAAGGCAGCAGCGCTGTTCTTCATCTGTGGAAGTACATTTGTTGGGTAGGCTGTGTTCTTTTAATGCTTTCCTCAAATGCCATTTTGCAACAGTAAAATGCTCCCTAAAAATACTAAAATATTTTTAGTTGTCGAGTACAAATCAGATTGAGCTGCACATTTCCCTCGTGAGTAAAAGTGATGAATTTGTGTTCATTAACTCGGGGCCATCTGGTGCAGACATGCTGCAGTCTGTGAATCAAACATGCATCAAACTCCAGGGATCAGAAAAACCGCCAGACCCAGTGTTTGGAGGGCTTGGGGGTGGAGGGAGGAGGAAAAGAGGATTCGACTCTAGATTTAACTCTTTTTAAGAATTAACTCTGCCTTACAACAGATCTCAGAGTTTAATGTTGGGCTATCATAAAACTGTGTTCCAGGCTCATCAGTGACCATATGAATAACCTTCAGGGTGCTTGCCTGCTGTTGATGTAATTGTACCTGTCATCCCAACTACTTTGTGTGCCGAATGACTAAATAGCACTGTGTTTTCTCTGAATTTTTAATTAATGCATCTTGAGGGTGCAGCTATGCAGATGCATGCAGGAAATAAATCTCAACTGCCTTTCCTGGGTTTGCACTCATGCAAGTCAACAGCGTTTTCATTTGTGTCAACATAACTGGGTCGGATCTTGTTGTGTTTCATAGAAAAATTTGAAAAAGAAGGAGTTGTAATTAGAGGCATTGATTCCATCTGAAATCTGCTCTGATTACCAACCTGGCAGCCTTTATATGAGCAGTAATGATTTTAAGCTGAAAGAGGGGAGATTTAGATGAGGTATTACTAAGAAATTGTTTATTGTGAAGGTGGTGAGGTGCTGGCACAAGTTGCCCAGAGAAGTATTGTCTGCCCCATCCCTGGAGGTGTTCAAGGCCAGGTTGGATGAGGCTCTGAGCAACCTGATGCAGTGGGAGGTGTCCCTGCCCATGACAGGGGGTTTGGAACTGGATGGGCTTTAAGGTCCCTTCAAATCCAAACCATTCTGTGATTCTATAAATTTCGCACTTAAATGTCTCTGACTTCCTTCTTCTTGCCTTCCCTGTACATATTTTTCCTGGGCTCTACCTTCATCTCCTCCAAGCTCACGTCTCTCATGGGTTGCAGTGATAGCTGGGTGGTCCCACCGGGTGCACAGAGCCAGTTTGAAGGCTGCATGTATTTTGAGATTTGATGCAAAGTCACCAGGCTCCACCTGTATCACCTTGTGAGTTCATCATCGTGTTACTCTGGCTCCTCCCATCTGCATTGCATTATGCAGGAAGGTGATTGTGCCCCTGTACTCAGCACTGATGAGGCCACAACTCGAATCCTGTGTTCAGTTTTGGGCCCTTCACTACAAGAAAGACATTGAGGGGCTGGAGGAGGGCAACAGAGATGGGGAAGCATCTGATACAAGTCTTATGAGGTGCGGATGAGAGACAGAGTTATTTAGTCTGGAGAAAAGGAGGCCAATGGAAGACCTCATTACTCTCTGCAGCTCCCAGAAAGGAGGCTGGAGCCAGGTGGGAGTCAGGCTCTTCTCTCAAGTCAAAAGCCACAGGATGTGAGGAAACAGCCTCAAGTTGCACCAGAAGAGGTTTAGATTGGATATTAGGAAAACTTTCTTTACTGGAAGAGTGGTGAAGCCTTGGCAGAGGCTGCCCTGGGCAGTGGTGGAGTCCCCATTCCTGGAGGGGTTTGAAAAGCATGTAGCTGTGGCACTTTGGGACATGATTTAGTAGGCGTGGTGGGGTTGGGCTGACAGTTGGACTGGATGATCTTAGAGGTCTTTTTCAACCTTAATGATTCTATATTTTAATAATTTTTCATCTATTAACCCTTGTATTAGCTTGAGACTGACATAGACTGGAGCTGTGGGAAGCATGGCAACACTTTTAAATTTTGGGAACATGATTCCTGAGATGGAACGTTTTTTCTTTTCTGAAAAAATATGTGTGACTCAGTTTTCCTTTTGCATTTTTCTACTGGGATCTGCAAAATCTGGAGGGGTGAATTTCTTCCCCACAAATGATGAGTAAGAGATATAGACATTCCAGTTGGGTGTGACTGGGCTGAACACCACCAGTGTGAATGGTGTTACTGGGGGAGGGTGATGACAAACCAGTGATCATACATAGGTGTTGCTACAGTTCATGGGAAGTTCATGGACAAATAAACCCAGCACAGCTGGAGCGTGAAACAGCAGTAGAAAAAGAGCTGTTATTAAATAGTAATAAAGAACGTCTTGTCTAGGGGAAAGGGAAGGATTACATTCAGGATAATTTGCCACCTCTGTAGTGGTTAAAAAAAATAAAAGAACAGGCCCATTTTCTGCCCCTGAGGCCAAGTTGTCACATTCTATAATTGCTCAATTGAAAAGAACCTTGTGTGGCTGTGTCCGTATTGTCTTCTGAGGTAAGTCCTAGGCCCGTTACGTCAGTACAGGCGGCGCTGGGTCAGACACCAGGGACAGCAAGGTGCCTTGGGCCACCCAGCTGCATCAGTGCCCGAGACCATGTCCTGGCCCTGCTTGGTTTACTCATATAAACATCACCTTTGGGGCTGGTGGATACTCTCTACAGTCAAAATGGATGTGAATATAAAATTTGCTTTTTCTTTCTGGCCTCAATCTCTATAGTAACTTATTGCACTGCTTTTATATAAGGTTATTTTGTTTTGAATAGGCCATCTGTGTCACTGCAAACATCTGCTTATTCCTAACTTCAATAAGTTTTTCTTTTCCAAACATCAGGAGGCAGAGAGTCTCCAATAGGGAAATGAAGTTATTGTGAGCTTGCTGAATGAGCCATATATCTAAAGCCATAAAACAGGCAGTGCCACAGCCATTGTCCATATCGTTTGAGTTGTTTCATAGAATTACAGAATGGTTTGGGTTGGAAGGAACCTTAAAGATCATCCAGTTCCAACTGCCCTGCCACGGACAGAGACACCTCCCACTGGATCAGGTTGCTCAAAGCTTCATCCAACCTGGTTTTGAACACCTCCAGGGATGGGGCAGCCACGACTTCTCTGAGCAACTTGGGCCAGCACCTCATCATCCTCACAGCAAAACGTTTCTTCCTAATATCTCATCTAAATCTCTCCTCTTCCAGCTGAAAACCGTTCCCCCTTGTCCCATCCCTGCCCTTCCTAATAAAGAGCCCCTCCCCAGCTTTCCTGTAGGCTTCAGTGATACCTTACAGGTACCTTTGCCTGAGACCTATGTGCTGAATGTCTGTCTTTGGGCCATTGAATTGAACCCCTTTAGAGCAATTCTGCTGGCCAAAGATAGGTGTTTACTGTAGGAGGAGTTGAATTGCTCTCTTGGCTCCGCTGTGCTCAGTTAAGTTGCCCACACATATATGTTGAGTGCTGTTAAAGATGATCTTGGATATCTGAGATGCGCACATAAAGCTGGCAGGCATTGTGCCCACAGTACATTTGAACTTTGGGAAAGACAGTCAAGGGCTGGACAACAATCCCTGTGGCATCTCAAATAGTGCTTATGGATGTCTATGTTTGGGCAACTATATCCTGCAATAAGACTTTATAGTCTTTAAAGTGACCTTAGAAACCTCCTTGTAAATGTGGGCATTTACTCAAGGATTCTCAAGAAGAATCCCATTTCACCTATTTTGTTACATGTCCTGGGGTAACAGATATGGAGTTGTTTTCTCCATATCTGTATCATATCCATTGGCTCATAGTGTATAAATTGGGTTTATCTTTGTAAAAGTCAGATTAGGTGTCTCATTGCTAACCCAGGGGCAGTCTCTGGGTGGGGACTGGGTCCACTTTTCGTGTGGAATGTGACAGTGCTTGTAGGCCACTATTGCAATCTGTCTATAAATGAGAAATGACCCAGCTGAAAACCAGGATCAAATCCATACAGGAGACAAGAGAAGACTCAGGTCTATATTCTTTCGCTGACTTAATAAAAAAAAGTAAAAAAATCTGTTATTAATATATGAAAGGAATGGGAAAATAATCACTTCTGAGTAAAGATCATGTTTCTATGATGATACTCCTATGAGCAGCTAATCCATATAGCATCAACTTGTCTGTCCTGCTGGGATGTGTTTTGGCATTTTTGGAAAGAAAAATTCTGAAATTCAATAAGAATTATGCCTTTGAAAAAGTTGTTGTTTTTTTCAAAGATTCCCACTCTTTTCATCGCTCTCTTAAGTGACTTGTTGTGTTAATGGGACCCAGTCAAAGGAGCTAACAGTGCTGCACAGCCCACTTGTTTCCTTTCTCTGTTTTCTTTGAGTATTCTTATCAAAGTGACCGTCCCTGCTCTGTCTCTTAATTTCCTGCATGGATTCAATCACTCTGCTCTCCTGTTAAGGCCAGTTTTGTGAATGACATCTTTGAAAGCTCATCATTGCCTTCATTTGGCTGCGAGGGAAATGACTGCTTACTCATCCCCTTTGGGAAATGAAGTTACCTTCCAAAGTCTCTTTTTTTCAGTACTTTGTACTGGAATCTGCAAAATTCTCAGTATGCTTGTTGGCTCTTCCTTTGTGCCACCTCTAGGAAGAGAAATAAACGTTCATTCTCATTTCCCCAAGAAAGCCGGTGACTTTCAGACTCTAAAGGCTCATTTTTCATGTGACTTTTTCCATAGGACAAGGTGATTCTTTGTCATCTTCTATTAAAGGATGTTTCAAAATTGCACCAATTCCTTTCTCTGTAGGATTGCTTTTTACCCCTTCAGTTTAATGTTGTTTGAGTTGATCTGGTGGGTGGTGTCCCTTCCCATGGCAGGGTGGTTGTGACTGCATCATCTTTAAGGTCCCTTCCAACACAAACCATTCCATGATTCCATAATGATGATTTTATACCCACTTTACGGCTTCTTTGCACAGTGAGTGCAGCAAGTTCACAGCAAGCCTAAGCAGAGGTGAAAATCAGGTGCACAGTTTTTGTTCAAAAAGAACTAAAGATTCCTTTCTTTGCAACACTTCACTTTGCATTGCCCTGAAAAGAAGCCTAAAGCTTCTCAGTCATTTTACATGAGCAGCCAAACACACTGCAACCTGATCTAACACAGCTGTCAGCATCCAAGCACGCTGTTGTCCATCCACCAGAACCATTAGTTTTTGCTATTTGCACTCTGCACTTCCTTTCTTTGAGATCCACCAGGCAGTTCTTTGCTGTTTCATGGAAATTATGTGGTCAAATACAATTCTCAGTCAGACAGAAGCACCACAGAAAAGCTGTTTTCAATTTGGTTTTTGTTAGGCTTCCTGAGAGAGGCTCACTTGTATTTTCTGAGGGAGGCTTTATAACTACTAATATCTAGGAGCAACGATCTCAGGAGACCATAGGGGATGAAACAAGGTTATTTTCATAGGCCTGCACTTGCCTTTTCTTTCTGTTCAAATCAGAAATTGCATCTTGTGTCAGAGAATAAGAAGAAGGAATTTTATTCAGTACTGGTCTCATTATTACTCTTATTCTGTGCTTTCCTCTTTCTTTCCTTGGCTGCCTGGTTTATCTAAGTCCACACCTTTTAGAGTGGGAGGTAGCCTTTACTACAGCCCCTTGGTGATTTAATAGGCTCAGTCCCAATAAACTCAGCAAAGTTCAGGCTCCTCAGTCACTTTGGGGATTTCAAATATGTTGCTCTGAAAGCTAACAGGGGCAATGACTGTCATGTACAAAGCCAATGTGCTGTGTCTAGAGCGATGCCAGCGCCCTGTGTCGTGAATCTATGGCACAATATTAACTGACAGGGCAGAGCCAGCCCGTCTCCCTTTATAAACATGACTGTGGTACAGCTGTGCACTTGTGTTGTGTATGTTGGAACAGTATTAATTTAAATGCTTTAGTTCCATCTGGATCTTCTTGGCTCTATCCTGTGCTCTAGAAGAGCTCTTTTTTGAGATGGTGTATCTGAAGAATTCAGCTTAGTATGGTTAAATAATCCATTGCTGTGTGTTGGTCAGAAAAGAACGATGATGAAGTCCTAATTAATGAGATCTCTTCCTAACTGGCAATGGCAAAGCGATTTCCAGGTGCGCCAAGTGCATAAAGTGGCTGAATAGCTGGCTTTGTCTTAGTATGATAGAGACTGTTTCTGAACCTGTTGTACTGAATTTGTGTGGATTTGGTTGGAGGAGACAGCAGCAGGATGTCAGGTAGATTAATGTTGGCTTTTGTACGTCCTGCCCCGGAGTGTCATCCCTTTGCCTCCCAGTCGCTTTGCCCAGGAGTTTGACTGCAGCATTTTTAGCCTTGGATTTTGAATAGTTCTGATGAGGCTTGCATGAGCCAAATTCAATTTGACTGGCACCTCTGGAGCAAGCGATGTGTCAGTAAGTGAGTAGAATTAAATTGTTGAGCGTATGTCATTAAAGAAAGGAGAGAGTGATTTTTAGTCTGAGTCATTAGTTTTCTTCACTTTGGTTCACAAAGCCTTTCAAACAGCCCGTTCACATCATTTATAGAGTGCAGCTTTACAACGTGTCTAAGCAATAAAATAGGATGTTGACCATTTCTATTGACTGTTCTCCTGATCTTAGTGCTTTTGGATCATGTCACTGGCCTAATTCTGCTCCCTTGGTGGGAAACAGTCCAAACCAAACCTGCTAGGCAGGAGTCCATTGTCAGCTGTGTGTTTGCTGAGTGAAGAAGTCTGGGTGCTGTGACAATGTGTCACTTAGAAAAACCTGTGACCCTTTGGCCCTCTGAGCTTCTGCATTTTAGAAATCACTCCAGGAAAGTTCTCTGATCAAGAGAGGGGATTGTCCCACTCTGCTCCGCACTGGTGTGGCCTCATCTTGAGTATTGGGTGTAGTTTTGGGCACCACAGTATAAAAGGGATATAAAGCTACTGGAGAGAGTCCAGAGGAGGCCACGAAGTTGGTGAAGGTTTTAAAGGGGAAGGCATATGAGGAGCAGCTGAAGTCACTTGGTCTGTTCAGCCTGGAGAAGAAGAGACTGAAGGGAGACCTCATCGTGGTCCATGTCTTCCTCACAAGGGGCGGAGGAGGAGAAGCAGGTGCTGATCTCTTCCCTCTGGTGACCAGTGACAGGACCCAGGGAAATGGCAGGAAGATGTGTCAGGGGAGGGTTAGATTGAATATGAGGAAAGGGTTCTTCACCCAGCGGGTGGTGAAGCACTGGAACAGCTCCCCAGGGAAAACAGTCACAACACCAAGCCTGACAATATTCCAGAAGCATTTGGACAGCACCCTCAGACACACTGTGGAAATGTTGAGGTTCTCCTTTGCAGAGACAGGAATTGGACTTGATGATGCTCTCTTCCAACTCAGGATGTTCTTTGATTCTGTGCCCAGACATTTGAGGTGATCATTTGCTGTCCCCTTTCCTGGATGTGAGCAATCGTTTTGCACAGCCAGGAGCCCCCTCGTGTCAAACAGATTCCAAAGAGATGTTAGAGAAGCAGGGAGGCTCTGTCCAAGCCCAGCACTATGCCCAGCAGAAGCTACTGCACGGAGCCTTTGTGGTGATACATCATTGTTCCCCAGTATCACAGATAAAAGGTACAAGCTTTTCTTCTGCCCCAGCAGCAACGTAAAAGACAAAATGGGTGAAAATAAAGTGAGGTAACACTGGTAGAAGAATAGCTGCAATCAGGTTACAATGAGATTATATCAAATGTGTTGTGAAAGTTCCAATAATTAATTGTTTCTTAAACTGTGCAGCCTATTTGTTTGATCCTTCTTCTGAATTTCTAAAGCAGGATATCATTTATTTTTCTTCATTCTTTTTTCCTTGTGAACCATATTTCTATACTTCATACTTGATTTAGTAACCATAGCAATGGAATAAATGCATTGTCTTCATTTACAGTGGTGTCTAAATAGGAGCTCATCTCTGTACAAGTCTTTTAACAAGGGATGGTTCCCCACCACCGTAATGAGAAGGCTATGGGCTATGTTATTGAACTAATTTTCATTTTGATTTTGTGACATCAAGTCCAAAAGTCTTTGAAAATGCATTTGTGTCTACTTTATTTCTCAAGAGTATGTGTAGAAATATATAACCAGAACTTGCCAGGGGTATTTTATTGTGTAGAGGGAGAACATGGTATGCATTGTGTCTTTCCAGATAGAAGGAGGTGCATTAATACCTTTTATTTTCTTACCTTACCCTCACATTATCAATTACCCAGAAGTCTCTACAGACAAAAAAAAAAGATTACTGACTTTTTCTCTGAGAGTACATGCTCTTGTGCTAGTCCTTACAGGAATAGATATGAACTGTGTTCATTTCCTAAGGTTAAAAAATAAAAGCTGTAAAATCATGAAAAAAAGAAAAAAAAGATCTCTTTTTGTGTTCTTAACAGATCAGAGAATCACAGAATCATAGAATGGTTTGGGTTTGAAAGGATCTGCCTTAAAGATTACCCAGTTCCAACCGCCTCTACCACAATGCATCACTCCCTTTAGCTTGTTTTGTTCACCTTTTATATATTAATTCTGTTTATCATAGACTTTCACAAATATAATTCAGTTGTGTTCTGGAGAACAGACATAGATTTCTATACACTTGCACTGCAGTCATAGAATAGTTTGGGTTGGAAAGGACTTTAAGCCTTTCCAACGCCCCTGCCATGGGCAGGGACACCTCCCACTGGATCAGGGAGCTCAAATCCCCATCCAACCTGGCTTTGAACGCCTCCAGGGATGGGGCAGCCACGACTGGCAACCTGGGCCAGGGCCTCCCCACCCTCACAGGAAAAAATTTCTTCTTCTTAACATCTCATCTCAATCTCCCCTCTTTTCACCTTCAAACCCTTCCCCTCGTCCTATCCCTGAACTCCCTGATCAAGAGCCCCTCCCCAGCTTTCCCAGAGCCCCTTTCAGCACTGGAAGGCTGCTCTAAGTTCTCCCCACAGCCTTCTCTTCTCCAGGCTGAACAACCCCAGCTCTTTCAGCCTCTCCTTGGATGGGAGGTGCTCCAGCTCTCAGATCATCTTTGTGGCCTCCTCTGGACTCGCTCTAACACATCCGTGGGCTTTCCTGTGTTGAGGATTCCAGAACAGCTTCACAGCACTTGTAGGAGTGGAACATCATGTTTGAGCAGCAGTTTGCAGCTATTTTATTATGTTAGGATCATATGGCACAGTCAGAAGATGCTGTGGTAGATTTACACTGAAAATGTAGCATTTCCTCTGTGCATCACTTTCTTTCTGCACCTCTGTCACAAGCAAGAAATGCTAAACTGGTGTCAACACCAAATCCTACTCAATAAATGCAACCTGCATGTTGCTACATGCACTGTGAGCATCTCTTGGATAGAGTAGTGCTACAGCTACTGAGATTTAAATTTAAAACTTTCAGCTCCACACAGATTCTTTAAAAGAAAAGGCTTATTATCCCTTTTACATATGGAGCTTTGATTTCCAGGAAAATTAGTTTGGAAAGGATTTGAACCGCCAGCAAATTAGAGACCTAAATTAGACTTCCCTGAAAATTTTGCACAGAAATATTTCTTTACCAAAAATGTGGTTTTAACTAAGGGAAATTTTTGCATGAGGATGAGTTTTTTATTTTTAGATAGCTAAGCATCTAAAGAAATCCATTTTAGGCTGTTGATTTTGTATCTATTTTGACGTATGTATGTGTGTACGTGCTACATAAACAGCCATTATCTGCATTTTTGTTTTTTTTTATAAGAGTTAAAAAAATCCTGTGGGATAAGAACAGATTAAAATATACAGCTCCTTTTTTACTTAATTTGGGTTTGTTTTTTTTTTTGTGAAAGGAAAGAATTTTCCTACTAGCTCTACTTGTAACTGTTAAGTCCTACCTTCTGGCCATTACCTGATGTTATAAATGCCCAATTGCAAAAGCCAGCTGCTGACTCTGGACTTTTAAATTCTGTGGATCTCTAATAGGCTAAATCAAGAAAAAATCTCTTGCAAATGCCTAGCATGGCTAGCAGCAGGGTAGGTAATTTATACATTCCCTGGGGTTCAGAGAAGGAGCTGAAAATTGAAATTGAAGCTTAGCCCCATGTCCTAGTAATGTCACTTCTATATTACCTGCCCATATGTTACTTAAACAGTTCTCACCTGTGTCACTCCTGGGGTTTGAGCCTTTACTGCTTGAACTAAAGCTGTGTCTTAGCTGGGGGCTGCAGCAGGGTTGTACTCTGCATTTTGGGCACAGAAAGGGGACTTGGAACGCACAGAGCAAAGGGAGTTGTGTTATGTCTTTTCAAAGGAGGTGGTGCTGCCTGTGAAGGTGGGGAGACCCTGGCACAGGGTGCCCAGAGAAGTGGTGGCTGCTCCATCCCTGGAGGTGTTCAAGGCCAGGCTGGATGGGGCTTTGATCAACCTGATCCAGTGGGAGGTGTCCCTGCTCATGGCAGGAGGATGGAACTGGATGATCTTTAATGTCCTTTCCAACCCAAACCATTCAATTGTATGAACTTTGACACAGCAGGAAAATCCTTTTATCTTAGAAAAACCTTCTGAAATACTATTTCTTCTTACTTCTTGCAGTGCTGGTTTAGATGACAGTGCAGGTAGTTTCTGCAAAAGGATAAAGACTTTGGGGCAGATAATTTTTTAAGGGGATATGTTAAAAGGCAAAGGCTCTTCCTTAAGACTTCAGTAAAATAAGACTGAAGCTTTGTGATGGACAGACCCCTGAATTCTAAATAATGACAACAAAAATAATAGAAATAATAGTCCTTCCAGGACTTAAAGGGGAACTACAGGAAAGCTGGGAGGAGGGGCTCTTTATCAGAGAGTGCAGGGATGGGACGAGGGGGAAAGGTTTTAAGCTGAAAGAGGGGAGATTTAGGTGAGATATTAGGAAGAAATATTTTCCTGTGAGGGACTTACACAGGTTGATCAGAGAAGTGGTGGCTGCCCCATCCCTGCAGGTGTTCAAGGCCAGGTTGGATGGGGCTTTGAGCAACCTGATCCAGTGGAAGGTGTCCCTGCTCATGGCAGAGGGTTGGAACTGGATGGGCTTTAAGGTTCCTTCAGACCCAAACCATTCTATGATTCTATGATTAAATATTAAATAATAGTATTCTGGTGATGATCAGGCCTTTCATTTATGTCTGTCAAGCAAAAGAGAGTGGAGAGTTTATGGGAAAACAAAGTGTTCATCCCGTCTCACCAGAAATTTCCCTTAAAAAATATTTCTTTTAATCCTTTTTACATAATCCTTCTCTCTATCTTCTTTCTGCATCCCCTTCCTTCCTTCTTTGCCCCTTAGGAAAACAACTTTGCCAACTGCAAATGTCACGGAGTGTCATCCAGTCGTGGTAGCTGCACTCTGCAAAGCCCAGAAGCTGTGCTTTTTTGCATAACTAGGGGAAAAAAAATCCAGTGCTTTGTGTTTTCAGCTTCTCTTTACTTTTGAGTGCAAACAAATGCCAAGGAAAGAGAGTTGCCTTTCATTTATGCTAAGGACTCTATGAAATAGTCCTTGAAATAGCAGTTCTGCCTCTCTCTGACGTGTGTTCCTGTCCTGTGGTGCTCACTTGCTCACGGCATTAGAGTTGGGATGGAAGAGCACAAATGAATGTGTTTTCTGTGTTAGAAGTGGTGGTATGAATGGGGGCATCTTGAGTTCTGACAAACCATTTTAATTTAGATCTTTTAAGACCTTTTTGAAACTTTGCAAGTCCTGGAAATATAAGCAAATACTTTTTTTCTTATAAAACAATTTCTCATCTCATAGGACCCTCAAATAAGACCTAAAATAGGGAAAACTCAGTGCTTTCGCAGTCAGATTCCCTATATTTCTGATGTTTTTTGTGAATTATTGTATCAATGAGCCAATTAAAAATATAAAGGCTGTAGAATTGGAAGGGATGTATCTTCTAAGTTCAGTCTTAGGTTGTTGCAGACATTCTACATTGCAGTCTTTTTCCTATAGATGATCAGACTTTATTTAGTAGTACATCTTTTTTCCTCAATTTCTCTTCCACATGTGAGTCTCTTGACAGTCAGCTCTATAAAATCAGATTGGATATTAGGAAAGATTGCTTTACTGAAAGAGTGGTGAAGCCTTGGAAGAGGCTGCCCAGGGCAGTGGTGGAGTCTCCATCTACGGTGTTCAAAAAACATGTAGATGAGGCACTTCGGGACATGGTTTAGTAGTCACAATGGTATTGGGCTGATGGTTGGACTTGATGATCTTTTCCAGCCTTAATGGTTCTATGATTCTATTCTATGATTCTATAATCTTAGGTTTGCTGAGAGCAGAGGAAATCAGAATGTTGCTTCCAAAGTAGCTGATTATGGAAATACGTGATGGAGATAAATTTGCTCTCCCATCTTTCAGAGCTGCAGGACTCTTTTCAGAGTGCAGGACTGCTCGAGTGAAGATACAAAGAGTGAAGAAATAATGAGTGTACAGGCTTTAAAGCCCCAAATTCTAATTTTGGGTGCTCCTCAGGGAGCCCTTTTGCACCATCCATTTCCCATAGAGCTGCCCAACACACTGTCACAGGTCTGCTGTAGTGATTCTCAGCAAACTTGAGGAGGAAACCTCAGATGGACTTTGCATTGAAGATTCAGCAGACTTACATCCACAGAGCAAATACCTGCTCAGCCCAAAATTATAAGCACATCAAAGTATTTCTGGATGGTACATAAGAATGCTGAACCAGAAATGACTGATGCTATTTACGAAAACAAGTGGATAGTTCTCCAGCTGCTACAAGAAGTTATCAGTATGAAGGTACTACTAGAGAAGAAATGACCTAAAAGAACAGAATGAAACAGGCACCACTTCTTTAATGTACATTTCTTTTACATCTTCTGCTATCCAATGTCCTTCAGAATCCTTGATCTGAATGTTTTTTGTCATCTCAAACTTCTTTTGGTATGTGCTCCTACCTCTGATTGCCTTTAGGTGCAATGTCCTGGGGTTTGGTTTGGTTTGGTTTGGTTTTACCACTGTCCAGCTTTATAAAATCTGATTGTGCATCAGATTTGAAATGTTCTCCTTCCGAAATGACATGCTAGGAAAGAACATCTGTGGTGAGATGCAGCTTCTGCATTAAGTACCTGCAGTTAGGGGCTACCTGTGCACCCAGACTTCATGGAATCCAGAGAGCTATGGAGGTGATCAAATAGCTGCTCTGGGAGAACAGGTTTCCTCTTCTTTCCATTGATTAGGTCCCCCTTAACTGTGCAGGGTGGTTAGACACCTAACACACATGTACACACGTTTGTGTAGACACCTGTATGTAGGGATGTCAATCTCAAATTAATTTTGTCCCTTAGGACCACATTGGATCATTGAATCATCTGGTTGGAAAAGACCTTTGAGATCATCAAGCCTAACTCTACCTGTCCACTACTGAACTAGATCACTGAGAACTTCATCTACCTGTCTTTCAAATACTTCTAGGGATGATGACTCAACCAGTGCCCTGGGCAGCCTCTTCCAGTGCCTGACAACTTTTGAATAAATTGTTCCTAATATCTAATCTGAGCCTCCTCTGATACAACCTGAGGCCATTTCCTCTCATCCTCTCTCTTGTTAACTGGGAGAAGAGGAGGGAACTATAGACAGTGGTAAGGGAGTGTAGACAATGATAAGGTCTTCCTCAGCATTTTGTTCTGTAGGGTAAACAACCTCAGTTGCCTCAGCCACCTTTCCTAAGACTTTTTCTCCAGCCCCTGCAGCAGATTCACTGCCCTTCTCTGGACACGCTCCAGCCCCACAATGTCCTTTTTGTGGTGAGTGGCCCATGATCTGTGCTAGATTGGATGATCAAATGTCATTGGAGACATTCACAGTCACAGTCTCACAGTATCACAAGGTTGGAAAAGACCTCTGAGATCACTGAGTCCAACTTATGACCCAACACCATCACCCACTCGTCATTTAAACCATGGCACTAAGTGCCTCATCCAATCTACTTTTAAACACCTCCAGGGAAAATGACTCCACCACCTCCCTGGGCAGCTCATTCCATTGGACAATCACCTTTTCAATGAAAATTTTTTCCTAATATCAAGCCTAAACTTTCCCTGACGAAGCTTGAGTCCATGCCCTCCAGTTCTGTCACTGGTCACCTGAGAGAAGAGACCAACCCCTGCCCGACTACAACCTCCTTTTAGGGAGTTGTAGAGA
This sequence comes from Tapera naevia, assembly GCA_033556795.1. Lineage (NCBI taxonomy): Eukaryota > Metazoa > Chordata > Aves > Cuculiformes > Neomorphidae > Tapera > Tapera naevia. The sequence goes on along the minus strand of JAUMJJ010000079.1, from coordinate 35,388,962 downwards.
GCAATGAGGTCTCCCCTGCGCCCCCGCTTCTCCAGGCTAAACAACCCCAGCTCCCTCAGTCACTCTTCACAGGGCTTGTGCTCCAGCCCCTTCGTCATCTTCATTGCTCTCCTCTGGACACTCTCCAGCATCTCAACATCTCTCTTAAACTGAGGGGCCCAGAACTGGACACAGCAGTCAAGGTGAGGCCTGACCAGTGCCGAGTACAAGGGGATGATAACTTCTCTGGTCCTGCTGGCCACACCATTCCTGACGCAGGCCAGGACACCATTGGCTTTCTTGGTCATTTGGGCACACTGCTGGCTTGTGTTGAGTTTCCTGTCCACCAGCACTCCCAAGTCTCTTTCCACTTGACTACTCTCTGGCCACTCTGACATATTCATCCTAGTGTGAAGCAGCCTGTCCAGGTAGGTGCAGGCCAGCTGTAGGTTGTGTATCTCACCTGCCAGCTCTGTGTAGATGCTTAGGGTGCTCTAGAGCATCACAAATGGCATAGCTCAGTGTGAGGTAACTGAACTCAGTCCATTTAGGTACCTATGCAGGTACCATGTAGGGTGTCTGAGCCTGATGCTGGATGTCACTCCAGCAGGTATTCTCTGCTCTGTCATGTAAGGGTATAAGGGAATACATCCTACAAATACAAAGCATATGTCAGTACAGTAGATGACACCATTCCTGACACTCCCCGGTTTCCTCAGAACATTTAAAGAATTCATTTCAGGGGCAGTTTCTTTTCATGAACATAATTTGATTTTAATCATCTCTATACACGTAACATTAAGTTTTGCATCTGCCTCATTAACTGTTGCTTTAGAATTTGGATGGCCAGATATTGATGAAGTACCAAGCTCTGGGACAGACCATGGCCTCACTCACCACATTCAACAGTCTTGTGGAGTTATTTTAATCTTTTAAATTTTCATCAGTTTCTCAACATGCACAGATCAATCATTTTTCCTTTTGCCAGAGGGAAATTTATAGTAGCTGAAAACAAATGTCCTGAAGTACCAGTACCCCACACTACTGTTCCAGAAGAGGTGTCTCTTCTACATGTTGTGTCCTCTCTATGTCCTCTCTTGATGTCTTGGATGCTATAGGGGCATCTGAGATAGCATTAGATGCCTGTCTTCAAGCAACAGAATTGTACCCTGGGGAAACTCTCTGCCTGCCAATGGAAGCTTTCCCTCTGAGGCATCTGGGAACAAAATATTATTTAATATCTATGTCAGTGATTCAAATTGTGGTCCATGGAGAAGTTACCTGTAACTTTCAGTAAGCTGAGACTTATGCTTCTTGATATTGTTGTTTCAGCTGATGAATTCTAACAGAAATTAAAAAGAAACCTGATGTTTCTTAAAATGAATGTTTCTTTTAACATTTCTTTAAAATGTTTCTTAAAAAGAAACTCGAATGTTAGGTGACCTGACAGGACTCTCTAATTGCTGTGTTTTCCATGAAGGTATGCTCGTAGAATCAGACAATGATTTGGGTTGGAAGCAACCTTAAAGCCCATCCAGTTCCAACCCCTCTGCTATGGGCAGGGACACCTTCCACTTGGTCAAGTTGCTGAGGGCTCCAGAACTGAACGCAAGACTCTAGGTGAGGTCTCATGAGAGCAGAGCAGAGGGGCAGAATCACAAGATCTGAAGGTCTAATGAAAGAAGATGGTCAGCAGAAAAGCACAGGTTAAAATAGTGCACTTTCTGGCCTCCAGGGATGGGGCAGCCAGAACTTCCTTGGGCAACCTGTGCCAGTACCTCACCACCCTTGTTGTGAAGGATTTCTTCCCTTCCAATTTAAAGCCGTTTCCCTTCGTCCTATCACTACCTGCCCTTGTAAAAAGCTTTCCTGTAGCCTCTTCAGGTACTGGCAGGCTGCCATAAGGTCTCCACAGAGCCTTCTCTTTTCCACAAATGCTGGCAAACAGCTGCTGTCTGTGTTCTCTGGCCTTTAACTGAGCAAGTATATGCATTGGTTGATGTGCTATTGAGAACTCATGGCACAGCTGCTCAGGGCTGCAAGCATAAGGCAAGTATCAGTCATTCTGGGACTCCTTTTCTTACTGGCTTGAAAATGCCACTGTCCTAGAGATTTAAAGATGTTGCTGACCTGTGCTGTGTTTTTCTTTAACTAAATCTTAGTTGCAGAATTTGTTCATTGCTAACGAAGAAAATTATGTGAAAGGTTTGTGATTTCATTAGCTAAAATTATCTCAGAAGACATGTGATACTGCAGGATGGGCTTATAAAAACTCAGTTATGGGTGACAGCTCTGTATGGGGAATATATTTGTTGTTATTAAAAAAGAAAAAACCCCAATCAGTACTACACTCCTTGTATAGTTTCGCTAGCGCTGAATAAATGAAGGGTTTGGGTTTTAATACCCAGTGGAAAAATGAAAATGAAGTAATAGGATAAAGCAAATTCGAAGTCAGTAGTACTTTCTGTGATTAGGATAATGATGCAGAAAATCATTGCGTACTAAAATCTGCTTTGTAGGTTTTACCTGGTTGAAAGGGTCGTTTCGTGTCTGTTTCCATTTGCATCAGTTGGTTCAAAGGAATAAAAACCCCCAAAAGACAAGACCAAAACAGCTTCCATGTTTCTAGAAGTGGGTGGTGGGACAATCAGGCCACTGGTGCAGAGGTTCTTGCAGAACTTTCTTACTTCAGAACGAGACTGTCTCAAGATTCATAGAATCTTAGGATGGCTTAGGTCAGAAGGGACTTGAAGCCCATCCAGTTCCAAGTCCCTTTTACATGGGCAGGAGCACCTTCCAGTGGATCAAGTGGCTCAAAGCTCCATCCAACCTGACCTTGACCACCTCCAGGGATGGGGCAGCCACAACTTCTCTGGGCAACCTGGGCCAGGGCCTCCCCACCCTCACAGGAAAACATTTCTCCCTAAGATCTCATCTCAATCTCCCCTCTTTCAGCTTTAATATGCTTCCCCCCTCCTCGTCCTATTCTTGTACTCCCCGATCAAGAGTCCCTCCCCAGCTTTTCTGTAGCCCCCTTTCAGTACTGGAAGGTTACTGGAAGGTCTCTCCGGAGCCTTCTCTTCTCCAGGCTGAACAACCCCAGCTCTCCCAGCCTGTCCTCGTGTGGGAGGTGCTCCAGCCCTCTGACCGTCTTTGTGGCCTCCTCTGGACTTGCTCCAACAGATCCATGTCCTTCCTGTGCTGAGGACTCCAGAACTGAATGCAGAGTTCCAGATGAGGTCTCATGAGAGCAGATTAAAGGGGGAGAATCCCCTCCCTCGCCCTGCTGGTCACTTTTCTTTTGATGGAGCCTAGGATACAGTTCTGGGTTGCAAGCATATATTCATGGCTCATGTTGAGCTTCTCATCCACAGTGGGTATTCAAGATTACTGGTGTAATCCAACCATGAAAAAACACTGTTGGATCTCATGGAAGCTGGTGTAATTTTCTTCCCAGGTAACATACCACATTTTATGAATTCTGAAGGAATGCATAGTTTTATTCATATAATTAAGAAACTCTTGAGGAAAATCCATGATCTGTTGTAGCTTTTCGTCTACCACACAATGATTTTCACATAAGATTGTTTCCTGGATATGCAGAGTTTGAAGCCAACCACCTGGAAACCAGAGGCATGCTCTCCAGTCCTGAAATTACCCCAATTTTTCAACATCCTTTAAAAATGGGGTTGTCGGGAGCAGATTTAATATTCCAGCGTTAGTCTCACTGCTGCTGTAAATGAAATTCAAGTCAGTGTCTACTCCTACTCTGCTGTGCACATGTCCATGGATTGCATTAGTGCTTTTCATCACGGCTTCCTAATGGGAGCTAGGGCTAAGCTGTTTGGCTACTGTGACCCCTAAATTACTTTCAGATGCTATTTTCCATTATGTAAGCCTTTGTTCTCTCTGTTCCTGCTTTCCTTCTTCCTAGCTGAGCAGAGACTCGTGTGTCTATATTAAAATATGGGTTTGCTGATTGAGCCTAATGTACTAAGGAATCCAAGCTGATTTTATGCCTACCCTGCTATCCTAAATACTTATTATGATGTCAAACTTTGTGTCATTCAGAAATGGTATCAGCAATGATTTTATGTTTGCTTCCAGATCCCATAAAAAATGTTTAATAGGGTTAGACCTAAGATAGGGCCTTTAAAAGGTAATGCAACACTTAGGAGATGGCTCAAATGGTTTACTTTATAGCCAGTGTGAAACAAGGCATGGTTAGGAGTAATTCTCAGTGGTGCAGATGAACGGTGAGTAGCAGGGCTTGTGATATTTATTAATGGTCAATATGGTGCAATAAACCCCTTTGCCTCTAGCTTTAAAAAAAAAAAAGGAAGCATTTTAAGGGTAAAAATGAAGCAAATATTGGTAAGTGACTTTGCCAGCTGCTCTGCCCTGTAGTTAATGGAGAGAGAAGGGCTCCTCTGCAGTCGGCGCAGCTAGGACTTGGGCACACGGAATTGCTTCCCATCTCTGCAGGCTGTTGGAGGATGTCAGCTATCTCCCATGCCTGAGGCTGGGGGATGTGAATTACTCCTTTCCCCCAGCTGTGAAATAATCATCTTCACTTTTTATGGCTCTCTAATTTGAGATGCCAAGCCCCTATGAAATTCCCTCGATAAATAACATAAAGAACTTGCATTAACATCTTAACATTCAGGAGCCATTTTAGACGTTAGAGCAGAGACAGTGCTAACATTTCACAAGCAGCCCTAATGCTTCCCCTGCCTGCATTTGTTTTACAGTCATCTTTAATTTCCTGATTGCACACTGGTTTCCAAATCGAACAATGTACTGTATACATGTTTTCTGCAATGCTTAGAGACTCTATAACATGGTATAAGCAAAACAATACGGTATTCCTATATAATCTCCTACTTGTACAATGTTGTGAAATAATGATACACATCTAAGGATATATCTAGCTCTCCTGCATTTTTTTATGTAAATTAACCATGTATCTAATTGACTCATCTACCAGTCTGCAATTTGCATGTGTTCACAGGTATATTGGTTTTGTGTTTAACTGCTTCATTTCCATGAATTGTACGCATAAAGGGGTTGTAGAGCTCTGTGGAGCACAATGCTGCTTGCTAAAATAATGAAATGCATACCTTAGAGAGAAGAAAGATCATTTAAAGTTGATAAATATCATGTTAAGCAGAGTAAGTGTGCCGTGAAGGAATGCTACCTACCCATATAAACCAAGCGGTATCGTAGGGAGGTCTGTGAAACAAATCATTGAACCACAGAATTACAGAATGGTTTAGGTTGGAAGAGACCTTAAAGCCCATCCAGTTCCAATCCCCTTCCACTGGCAGGTTGCTCAAAGCCCCATCCATCCTGGCCTTGAACATTGTCAGGGATGGGGCATCCAGTGTAAAAGAGAGCCAGCAGAAAACAGCAGGATCGCCTCGCAAACCAAGTTTTCCTCCTACAAATAACTTTGTTAAATTCAGGAGAGTCAGAGCAGAATCAAACCTGTGCAAGATCAAGGGAAGGTCTTGTCAACGTGCACTGTCTCCGGGGGCAGGGAGAAGTGTGCAGGTGCAGCTCTAGTTGTGGCATTTCCTGATTTTGTTGATTGCTTAATTGTAATGTTCTCGATATACTAGTTTCAGAGTGGAATGTCTCAAATGAACACCACTCGGAGCTCATTAGCATCCACAGCTCCGCGGCAGCCAGCATTAGTCCTTCCAGAACTTAAAGGGGGCCTACAGAAAAGCTAGGGAGGGGCTCTTTACCAGGGAGGGCAGGGATAGGACAAGGGGGAACAGTTTTAAGCTGAAAGAGGGAAAATTTAAATCAGACATTAGGAAGAAATGTTTTCCCATGAGGGTGGTGAGGCCCTGGCCCAGGATGTCCAGAGAAGTCGTGGTTGCCCAATCCCTGGAGGTGTTCAAGGCCAAGTTGGATGAGGCTTTGAGCTCCCTGATCCAGTCGGAGGTGTCCCTGACCACGGCAGTGGGCTTTGACCTGGGTGATCTTTAAGGTCCTTTTAAACCCATTCTGTGATTCTGTGTTTCTATGGTTCTGTGTTGGTGATACATGGTATCCCTGCCCGTGGCAGGGGTGGTGGAACTGGGAGGCCTTTGAGGTCCCTGCCAACCCAAACCATTCCATGATTCTATGATTATCATGGTTAAAAAAAATACCTGGAGAAAATGTCAGGGCTGGAAATGATCAAATTGAAAAATGTCATCCTGATTCCAGCATTTCATCAGCTAATTCATGCAGTACTCTGCAATGAAATGTTCTTCCATAATAACACTTCTGCACTGCAGGATGGGAAGAGCTGAGGTGTGTGTTCAAAACCAGTTTGTATTGTTTGCTTGTGGGAAGGTTGAGGTTAGGTCAAGACTAACGGTTGACAGCAGACTGACCCTGCAGGTATTTTCACAGGAAAGGGTAGCTCTGTGTTACAGCTTGATTATCACCTGTCCTGTGCACTGCGTATAGCCTCAATCTACCCAACTGGTCTTGCAATGAGAGGAGCCAGATCCTTCCTTGGAAGGCTCTGGTGTTTTTTGCTGCAGTTTGTAGGCATCCACCTCTCAGGTTTGAGAGAAGATGCTATGGATATGCATTTGGAGGTATCTGGAGGGGCTTATAAGGACACAGCCTGTGACTGTATTTGTGCTGATAGTCATTGCCAGGGCACAGGCCCAGGCACCAGACTGCTGCCATTCTTGTTGTTTGGGTGGTCCTGGCACAATTTTGGCCCTGATGAACTTTTCAGATGCTTCTCAAGCACAGTCTGGGAGCTGGCACCTGCCAGAGACCATTCCCAAAAGGCAGTTTGGATTCTTCTACCCAGTTCTGGAGCGTAGGAGAGCATGGGCACAGCCAGACCGTGCCAACTGGCCGCCAGCACTGGGTTAGCTGAGTTGTGGAGGTGTAAACTTCCTGTCCACAGTTTGAGTGAGGTTGTTTTAGAGGTCCCATCCTTCGGGGTGGGATCCAGCACAACTACTTTTAGCCACCTTGAAGTGAAACATCTCACCTAAGCCCCCGAACCGGATGCCTGCGGGAGTGCAGAAAGCTGGGCTCCTTCAAAGGGCAATTCATCCCACTTAGGTACCAATTTGGGAAAGACCAGCTGTGGGTGATGAACACCTCCCTCTCACAGTGTAGCGGGTGTTTATGTCTACAAGAGGGAGATAGCTACTGCAGGAAGCTGATGGGAACGGAGATGGGTGCACCACCAGCGTGCAACAAGGGTCAAAGCACCAGGCCAGCATGGAAAACCTGAATGAAGTTCATCCCTCTGGAAAGAGCAGCACAAGGCTTGTGTAAACTCAACTGCTCACATGGGGTGTGTTTAGATCAAAAGCTTTCAGACCGTGTGGGTATGGCTCAGAAATGAGCCCTCAATGGCCGAGCAATGCGTTCACGTGAATCGCGATGGGCTTGCTCTCATCTCTGATAACTCACATACACAAAGTGCTGATTGGGAGAAGAAAACTTTCAGCTAATTGCTGTCATTTTTGATTTTTTTTCCTTTTTTTTTTTTCCCCTGCAAGCTCTGACTACTGTTCTTAATTTCCTGACCAGCTTGCGCCCTTCCCCCGCGCCTCTCCGAGCATCTGTGGTCGTTTCAAATTGAGCTGTACTACCTGCTGCTCCGACTTTCTAACATACCATACCAGTTGGTTTGCCAAACAGTGAACTGCCAGCCATCTGCCATCCGAATCAGAATTTACATTGTTTCATCTTAAAATAACGCCTTCGGAATATCAAGTAACTCTCTGCATCAGGTTTTGCAAACTGAAAATCGGCCAGGACTAAAAACAAGTACCAAATGTGCTTCTGAAAGAAGTGGGGTGGGGAGGGGTGGGGAAGTTGGAGAGGTAAAGTTTTGAATTTGCTGTTTACCTGGTCTGGGTGAGATGGTAAGACTGATAATTTTAACCTTACAAATGCAATCTCCTTAACACAGAAGCAATTTTTGGGGTAGCTGGTGTGTTGGAGCAGGGAGGATGGGGACTGATTTCTATGCGTGGAATCATAGAATGGTTTGGGCTGGAAGGGACATTAAAGATCACCCAATTCCAACCCCGCTGCCATGGGCAAGGACACCTCTCACTTTATCAGGTTGCTCAAAGCCCCATCCTACCTGGCCTTGAACACCTCCAAGGGTGGGGCAGCCACCACTTCTCTAGGCAACCTGGGCCAGGGCCTCCCCACCCTCAGAGGAAAGTATTTCTTCCTAAGATCTAATCTAAATCTACCCACAGCTGACTTTTTCTTGAGTCGAATACTCATTGGGGCTCAGTTTCTCTGTTTTCAAATACTCCACCCTAAGTATTTACAAGTTCTTGGAGCAGTCTGCTCTTAGGTCTGCTCTTTGGGTGCACGGTTTTTATGATTATAGCAGGTAAGTGTAGATTAATAAGTCAAGTGTAGCTAAGTGTTAACTTTGTGGAGATCTAATTTGCCTACCTCCTTACTCCTGGCCATTAAAAGGACAAATAATAGATTTATTAAAAATGAGAAATGCATTCTACTGTTTGGTATTAAACACTTTTAATCATGAGGCTTTAGGATATACAGGAAAGCTGGGGAGGGGCTCTTTATCAGGGAGTGCAGTGATAGGATGAGGGTAAATGGCTTTAAGCTGAGAGAGGGGAGACTGAGATGAATGAGATCTTAGGAAGAAGTTTTCCTGTGAGGGTGGTGAGGCCCTGGCCCAGGTTGCCCAGAGAGATTGTGGCTGCCCCATCCCTGGAGGTGTTCAAGGCCAGGTTGGATGAGGCTTTGAGCAACCTGATCCAGTGGGAGGTGTCCCTGCCCATGGCAGGGTGTTGAAAGTGGATTGGCTTTAAGGTCCCTTCCAACCCAAACCATTCCATGATTCTGTGATTTAACTAACAGTGTCAGGCAGTTGATAGGTCTTTAGAATTCAAGCAACACCCACCACTATATACTGGTGACAGAGGTCTCCATAGATGATGTTTGCTTGTAACACTAAATAAAAGAGGGATCTTACTGACTGAACGTGGTCCCTCTGTTCCTGTGATCTAAAGCATAATACTGGCCAGTGTATTTCTAATTAAAGAAGTCCACGAGCAGATCCAGCCTGTGGCCTGTTGTGAAAAGCAGTAAAACAGAAAGGGGTCCGGATGTCACCAACAGGTCTTAAATTTACTCTCCTCCTACAAACCTTCCACATGGTTCTAAAAGCTCTTGAGCCCTGAGAAATGCTTTAGTGTGATGGTTTCTATTAGGCAACGTGCTGCAAGTAGCTCTGTTGGTGAAGAAGCTGTGGATGGTGTGGATGCTCTTACAGTGGCAAGCCCAGCTACATTGGTTGCCTTTAGTAATGGAAGGTGTGGGAACACAGGCTACAGAGAAATGTGTGGAAATGTCAGTCCACAAGATAAATTTCCAATGTATTTAGTTCCTACTTAAGGGGAAAATTAGTGCATGTGCCAGCATACAGTATAATAAAAGCCCCTGCCCATGCCAGGGGGGTTGAGACTGGATGATCTTTAAGGTCGCTTCCAACTCAACACATTCTATGATTCTGTGATCTTCCAGGACTGTGGGAAGAGGTGTATTTGGAGCAATATCTTTCTGTTAATAGTAAATTAATTCCTTCAAATGAATTCATCACACAACTGACAGGTCTGAACCTAGGCCCAAGGCAGCGAGTGAGAGTCAGGCTGCTTATCTGTGGTGCCTAATCCACAGATAATCCACCGTGCTTCTTTCCAGCAGCATCTCCTCCAGGATTTATAAACTCAGATGGAACATATGTTTTGGGCCAGAGAGCAGAAGCATGTCAGTTTGATTACTTAAGCACTCAGAAGGAGACTACTCTTACCTTGCTTTAACCTAAACTTGTCATGGAGGTTGCCTTCATTATCAACAGAAAGAGAGCAGCATCTCCAGGGAACAATTCAACACATTCTCCCAAGTATTAAGTGATAGAACGAGAGAAAATGGCCTCAAGTTGCACCGGGGTAGGTTTAGATTGGATATTAGGACAAATTTCTTTACTGAAAGTGTAGTGAAGTACTGGACGAGGTCTTTCTTCTGCCAGAACCCAACGGCTGCTCTAGAAAATCCTTTTTTTTCCATTGATTTTTGAAGGGCTGAGCTCTTCTCAGTTAAACATTTGGCCTCAGAAGACTGCTTCATATTCTGAATCTCAGTTAGATGCTGATAGTGTCAACCCCTCATTCAGATGTTTAAGCTTCAAATCAAGTGGATTGACCTGTCTTCGTGCCTAGTATTTCAAATGGGCTACCAATAAATTACTCTTTAGGAGTGCCTAGGCCTAAGTTAGTATTATTTAGTTGAAGAGGCAAGCAAAGCCATGGCCATGCTTGGGAAAGATTTTTCCACACTATTAAAATGTTATAAGGGCTTCTGGTACAGTTGGTCCAACAAAACTTGTCCTGGATAGTGACCAGGCATGGTTAGAAAGCTTGGATAGACAAGGAACTGTTCCCAGTTGGCACTTTGGATGCAACCAGTGCATTTGGAAGTAAGAAAATGTAGCTGTGCTATGTTAATTGGTCCTTGGGGGTGGAAGATGGGACGTTTTGTTTGCTGGTATGGATTCTAGCTTGAGTCTCTGCATTATCTGCAGAGTGCTTAATTGAAGCACTCTGAATTAATGCCAGGCACCTGCATTTTAGGTGTTATAAAATCTAAGTAGGGACCTGAAGCAGCTTGAAGCTCACTGCACGTGCCTTGGTTTACTCAGAACTGGGCAAGGACCCAGATTCTGTTTTGGGAACTTTCTTTCTGCATTATTTATATGCTTGTGCTTTAGTAGCCACTACAAGCCCAAAAACTCACTTATGCAAAGTGTTACGCTGACATGCAAGAGCAAGATTGTCCTGTCTCCAAACCCACTTATGATTCATGTATAGGATGAGAGGTAAGAAGTGGTGTCAAGAAACAGATGGTGGGAACAGAGGATAACAAAGAGTTCCATTATTAGAGATATTCAATGAATTCCCTCCATTGCCTCTTCTCCCAAAGGTCTCACAAAAGATACTTCATGATAAAACTAAGAATAAAACTTGAGAAAATACCTTCAGTTGGGGTTTGAAGGTGGTAAAGTTCAAGCTGGTAGATATGTCTTTGCTGCAGCCCCAGAAAAACTATATGGAGCATATTGATACCCAAATTACTTTCAAAATTATTATAATCAGGAAAGATTACCCATGTTTAGCTTCATGTCTGCCCATTTGGCCTGCTGCTCATAGGCAAACTAGAGAGTTTAAAGCTCTCTGAGGTACCTTAACACACACCCACCCTTTGTTTTTCTCATTGCTAATGTTTCACACCTCCTTCATACAGAGAAGCTCAAGCCTTTGCTAATCTTTTCATCTGCCTGCTGTGTTTGAGTATAAACAAGAACTGTTTCCACTTGTCCAAGGTCACTGAGACATTTCTTCAGAGTTGAATTCCAACTACTCAATGCTCTTAAACTCTCACAAAAACATTTGAATTAGACAGCTTTTAGAAAATCGAGGATGAAGAACTGAATCATGGTCTGTGATTTGCATTTATCAGTAAATACTTTTGCTGGCAAATCTTGTGGCGTCCTCTTTGTACCTCTGGTGAAGTTTAGCCACCTCAAAATGCTGCTCCCAGAATACCGTGGGAAATGTCAGGCATCGTGCAGCCTTACAGAAAAGGAAAAAGGAGCACAAGAATTAGCAAAAGTTGCATTTCTTGGGGGGTGTCACTTCTGAACTTTCTAGGTGGGTTCAGACTGTGGGAACCAACCATTTCAGGCTTGTGGAAAAATTTGTAAATCTGGTTTTTACTTCTAATGTCTTTAATGTCTCTCTCTTAAGGAACTATTTATAGGGAAAAATTGTGAAAGTCAGTGTATTTTCACAGTATGTTTGGCTTTTAGGGGTGGGAATACCCACAGAGATCAGACATCTTTTTTTTTACAGTTCTGTAAATAACTTCAAGCTTATAAAGCCCCAAGAAATTTACAAACAAAAATATTCGAGTTATAAATATTAGTGTCCATAATCCCTGTACTGTTTGTCTATAGAAAACCAAGGAAACACAGGAGTGGTAGGTGGATGAATTGAAAAACACATTTTATTAAAGAAAAATCTTTATTCAAGACCAGGTTGGATGAGGCTTTGAGCAACCTGATCCAGTGGGAGGTGTCCCTGCCCATGGCAGGCGATTTGGAACTGGATGAGCTTTAAGGTCTCTTTAAACCCAAACCATTCTATGGTTGTATGAGAAGAACATAATGAGCAACCATGTATTGTGCTTCGTGTTATTCCAATTTAATTCATGGAAGACTTTCAGACTGTGTGTTGTCATCTGAATTATGTCATTTTTGAAGGAAGTACTGTAGTTTTTAGGAAGATCATTCTATCCTGATATAAATGGATTCTTACATTTTCTGAAAAAGAAAAAAAGAATTAGTTCAAGGACTTCATATTGACCATTTTTACAACTAAAATAGGTAACACTTGGGCTAAGGAACAGCGAAGCTGATGAGGTCAGATTTAGACATGGAAGCAGTGATGTTACTGGGAAGCAGTCAGTAGAAATATTCATTAAAATGGTTGAGAAAGGATCATTGAAGATCAAAAGTAAAAGACAAACCTGCAAGAGGCACCGATGAGATGATGTATGCTGAGGCTTCCAGCCCCAACTTCCAGTCTCTGCGTCTGTGTGTGTGACCCAAAGTGCATCTATCACAGTATCACAGTATCATAAGGTTGGAAAGGACCTCTGAGATCATCAAGTCCAACCTATAACCCAACACTAACATAAACACTAACACCAACCCATCATCTAAACCATGGCACTCAGTGCCTCATCCAGTCTTCCCTTAAACACTTCCAGGGTCTGCGACTCCACCCCCTCCCTGGGCAGCCCATTCCAATGGCCAATCACCCTTTCAGTGAAGAACTTTTTCTGTCTTTGGCACGAGTCAGTAACTTGAGCGAAACTTTGCAGCTGGGCCGAACCCCTGCCTTGTCCACAAAGCTGTAATGATCCATCAGTTGGGAGTATTTGAAACCTCCGTGCTGCTAAGCAGCTCCTGGAGCAGGAGAGAGGGGTGGGTGTGATAAAGGAGATGGTAGTTATGGATCAGGAGCCCTGGGAGGCCCTGTGCTCCTTGTGCCTTCTGAAGATGGCAGGGAACTGGGCGGAGAGGGGTCTGTGGAAAGGCATGAGGCAGGTGGGAATATAAATTGCTTTCTGAACAGTTCAATGTGACTCTTTTATGAAACCTTATTATTTTCCTGTGAAAGCTTCTTTACCTATTTCTACTGTTATGCCTGTTTTGCCATCTTTTATTTCCTTGATATTATTTTTGATGGTAAGGGAGGGAGTGGAGAAAAAGAGCTAGACAAAGGTGAATGTTATTCTGATGCATACAGGAGACTAGAATAACTCTAAAGTGGAGTTTAAAGTTAGTAATGTCTTAGGAAAGCTAGGATATCTCAATAAAATGCAGCATTGCCACTTGAGTTTTCATTTTTTAGACAAAATTCATTTTTCCAAAGAAAGTGTTTCCTGGGAGCCGGTGCTAGAATTTTCCCCGTGTACATTTTCATGCCTGAAGCAAACTTGCTTGACTTTCTCACCCTAGACAGCATCTCTGCTATGTGTGGAAAAGAGTGTTTTGAAGACTGAGGAAGGCCATTAGGTTGTCTCTCTCCTGAGAGCTGCTTACTCCCAGAGTCTGCATCCCACATAAGATGCTGTCTGTGGGAAGGGTGGAATTCAGAAAATGTTCGACTCTTGTATGGAAAGTGAGGGTTGTAAACTAAATTCCACCTCGATTTGCAGCCACAGTATTCCTAAGAGGTTCTGTGCTGTTTGTACCAGTCAGAGCTTGACCTTCTCCATGCGAATAGAGATGATGTCATGTAAAGTTTGCTGAGACAAAGACTGTGCAGGTACTGGACAAGGCTACGAGCACCCTGATCCAGTGGAAGATGGCCCTACCAATGGCAGGGGGGTTGGAACTGGATGGACTTTAAGGTCCGTTCCAACTCAAACCATTCCATGATTCCAGAAGACAAGTAACGGGGAAAATCTCCTGGAAAAATGGTCAGAAGATTCAAAAAAATGTTTTAGTTTGGCAGCTGCTACATTATGTCTGAAAGAGTTAACAGACATGGTCTGAGTGGTGTGTTGAGTAGAAACAGGTGAAGGAGCTGGTGTTTGGTTGTGATTGTAAGGCAGTTCTGAATCCATGGAATGGAATGGAATGGAATGGAATGGAATGGAATGGAATGGAATGGAATGGAATGGAATGGAATGGAATGGAATGGAATGGAATGGAATGGAATATTTTCAGTTGGAAGGGACCTACAATAATCATCTAGTCCCACTACCTAGACAGATACAGATAAAAGCCAGTGGCTGCAAACCAAGGAGTTTGAAACTCATTTTTTCCAGCTTAAAGAAGAGAGGTAATTTCACCATTAATTCTGAAATTTTTAAACATGGAAAAGATCTCACATGTGGGACATTTAGTGGAATCATAGCATGATTTGGGTCAGAAAGGACCTCAAAATATCATCTAGTTCCAACCCCCCTGCCATCACGTTTCTCGAAGCCTGAAGGGGCTGCAGGAAACCTGGGGAGGGGCTTTCTACAAGAGTTTGTAGCGATAGGATGAGAGGGAATGGCTTTAAACTGGAAGAGGGAAGATTTAGATTAGACATTTGGAAGAAACTCTTCACAGTGAGGGTGGTGAGACATTGGCCCAGGTTGGTTGTGGCTGCCACATCCCTGGAGGTGTTCAAGGCCAGGTTGGATGGAGTCTGGAGGAGCCTGGTCTAGTGGGAGGTGTCCCTGGCCATAGCAGGGGAGTTGGAACTGGATGATCATTAAGGTCCTTCCAACCCAAACCGTTCTATGATTTTATGATTACTCTTGCTGTAAAAGAAAGATTTTTGATTGGTTGTTGCTGCATTTCATTTCAATTTGAATCAATTCCATGGTCTTGTTCAGGAAACACTGGTTCAACCCTTTTTTTCTGGAGATGGTTCTCACCATGCTTTGCTTGAAAAACTATGGCACCTGGTGTTTGCCACACTTTCCTTAATGCCTTTAAGTTAATGAATTAGAATAAATTAACAACAAAAGAGAAAATTCATAGCCATAAACTTGGGGATAATAAAAATGATCAGAGATGGTCAGAAATGTTCAGTGTGTGTAGATACATAAACACACATGAATACACACACACAAATGTGTGTGTGTGTGTCTTCTGGATATCCAGTATGTTCTGTAAAATAGAACTTTTTGATCCATGAGTCCTTAGTGGAGCTATTTTGGGGGAGGGAGGTGGATGGGAGGGGGAAGTTATGAAGTTGTTGGCATTTGCAAGTTATGTTTTTCCTGAAATAAAATGAAATTTCTAATCTTTCTATTCAAATGTTCATGAAACCATTTTTGGAGAAATGACATTTCACCATGTCTTCGCTTTCTCCTTTCCCCATTTTGCCCTTTAATACAATTAAAAAGGATGTAACTCTTTGATACTTTTCCATATTTCATTGACATCTTTTATTTCCTTGATATTTTTGATGATGTGGAAAGAAAAAAGTGGGGGAAAAGAGGTAGACAAGGGTGAACATACAGGAGACTAGAAGAACCCTGAAGTGGGGTTTAAAATTAGTAATTTCTTAGGAAAGCTAGAATATTTCAATAAAATGCAGCTTTGATACTGAAGTTTTTACTTTCAGACAAAGTTCATTTTTCTAAAGAAAATATAATGAATTCTAGCATTTATGTACAGTGATGCTGTTGCTCTAAAACCCTTTGAGGATGGTTGCTATAGAAAACCTTTCGATAACAGGTATATATATAGAAAGCTTTTAGACAAGTGCTTCCTTAATTTCTTTTCTTTTCCATTCACCATTTTGTGATCTTGACAAAATAGCTTTACAGATGGCCACATCCTAATCTTGCTTTAATTAGGGTAAATCAGAAGTGCTTCATGAGCATCCCTGAAAGTGTGGTGCATCTGAAGGTAGACCAAAGGAAAAATCTGTCTCCCATGGGATATTTATTTTATGATTTTATTTCACATAGGTTTTGCATTTATTTATTTATGCTTGACTGAAATATCTTCAACCTGAAGGTGACACAAAGCCTTGTATTAAATGTTTTTCCCTTGCAGTCCCACTAGTGCCCTAAGCATAATTTGGCTCACTGAGCACAAGATCCTTTCACCCCAATCTAGCAAAATCTTCCATCAGAGAGTCATGAGCCCTGAGAGGACTTGGAGAGAATTTATTACATTATTAATAAACGGGCTGATTAAAGGACGCGGTTCCCTCTGGCTTTTCCTAAACTGGTTTTGTTCGTGGTATTTTAGTTCAGGCACATTTCATAATTAAGAGGTTTTGGTTCCATTTCTATTAACAGTGATAAGGAACAAAATCATAAAAATATCAAATGAAAGTGGAGGAAGGCCTGAGGACACGAGCCTCAGAGAGCACCCAGTATCCTGTAGTCAACTATGTGATATTTTCTATAGGAGAGGTATCAGATTCTTTAGTTGGACAACATCTCCTTTAGAGTTAAAGAATCAGAGAATTGTTAAGGTTGGAAAAGATCTCTGAGCTCATGCAATCCAACCATCAACACATGCCTTCCAGACTATGTCCTGAAGTGCCACATCTACACATTTTTTGAACCCCTCCAGGGGTGGGGAATCCACACTGCCCTGGGCAGCCTATGCCAAGGCTTCACCACTCTTTCTGTATGGAAATTTTTCCTAATATCTAATCTAAACCTTTCCTGATGCAACTTGAGGCCATTTCCTCTCATCCTATCTCTTCTTACGTGGTTGAACAGACCAGCACCCACCTCACTACAACCTCCTTTAAGGTAGTTTTAGAGAGCAATAAGGTCATCCGTCAACCTCCTCTTCTCAAACCTATGCAATCCCAGTTCCTTCAACAGCTCCTCATAACTTCATTGCTCTCTTCCTGACACACTCCAGACTGAGGGAACTGCAGCTGTTTAGCTTGGAGAAGAGGAGGCTCAGGGGAGACCTCATCACTGTCTAAAACTGCCTGAAAGGAGGTTGTGGAGAGGTGGATGTTGGTCTTTTCTCCCAAGTGACAGGTGAAAGAATGAGAGGAAATGGCCTCAAGTTGCAAACGCTGCCCAGGGAGGTGGTTGAGTCCCCATACCTGGAGGTGTTTAAAAGGTGGATAGGTGAGTTTCTGAGGGACATGGTTTAGTAAGGGGACAGTTACGGTTGGACTCGATGATCTCAGAGTTCTTTTCCAAGCAGACCATTCTATGATTCTATGACTTGATTCTGCCTTATTAGATAAAGACAAAGGATTTAATTGAAGAAAGAGGCTTTAATTATGTTTAGCATATGCAGCACATGCTGGCAGTCTACTTTCAATAAAATGGACATGAAGATTCAGATGAGCTGAGCTGACCACCAGGAAGGATCATCCATTTCCAGCTGAAATTAGCTGAGCCCATTTGTGAATCGACCCCAGTGAGCACATCCTGGCAGAGTTGAATTTCCCAAACCCACGGCATTTTAATATGCTTTAGCTGTAGCCTAATAAACTACATCTATATTAGTAAACTAAATACAGCCAGGGCATGAGCTCAGATGTTGGTCCAGGTTTTTTAGTGAAGCTTATGACACAGTTTTGGCTGCATTAGGTTTGCCATTCCCAATGCGGCCTGAGAGGCAGCACATGCCAGGTACCAATCTGAAGATTGGATGTGGGCACTTGTTTTGGAGTGCTTAGTTGTATGTACTTTAACAGGACCATGACAGTTGATCTTCAGGCCACAAACCAGTGATTTATCCCTTATACAAGTCCTCAAAAAGAGCTTAGGGAAAGGCATATAAAATGCAGGAGGGTAATACAAATATATATATATATTCTAAATTAACCCACCATTTCAATGAAAGTATTTGCTTGATGTAGGGCAAAAAACATCTCCTGTCTACACTTCTGT
Source organism: Tapera naevia (assembly GCA_033556795.1). Lineage (NCBI taxonomy): Eukaryota > Metazoa > Chordata > Aves > Cuculiformes > Neomorphidae > Tapera > Tapera naevia. Next base: position 35,371,013 of record JAUMJJ010000079.1, on the reverse strand, counting down.
GTTCCTAAGTACCTATTACAGAGTCTTAACATGTCTTTTTGTAGTGGCTAAGATGGGAGGCATTCACTGGATGGTTTTACTACAGCTCTTTGCTGACTCGAAGTGCCAGAGAGTGTTTTCTCTGCAGCAGAACTGCCAGAAGAACTGCTGACAATTCTGAGAAAGTGTTTGTGACTCCATATCTGCAGTAAGGGGTGGAAAAGAAACATTGATGTTGTCAATTAGCTGCCTACAGGTGCAGAAATAGGTCAGGCAACCTTTGGAATATCTCCAAACATGAATTGGCAGGTCAAAGATGACATGGGAATGTGGGTCTAGTCAGATGATACAGGCAGAACTCAGGACACACAACTGAAAATGGGTATGAAAGCTGCTTAATACTGAGTATTCAGGGCAAATATCAAAGATGTTGCATCTGTTTTAGTTAATGTCTGATCAGATTTAGATTAGCTCTTAGGAAGAAATTCTTTACTGTGAGGATGGTGAGGCTCTGTCACAGGTTGAATAGAGAAGGCAAACCCCATCCCTGGAAGTGTTCAAGGCCAGGTTGGAAGAGGCTTGAACAACCTGATCCAGTGGAAAGTGTCCCTGTCCATGGCAGGGGGTTGGAACTGGATGACCTTTGAAGTCAATCCAACCCAAAACATCCTATGATTCTATGTCTTACTCATTTGAAAACTGTATTTTACATACTTTCAGTGAGGAAGAGTTGTCAGTGTTGTCCTCCCTCGTATTTGCCACTTGCACCCTGGCATATCAGAGCAGGCCAACCTTAACCTCAGGAGATGCTGCTAACCACGGATTATATATTTCTTTGCCCTCTTTCTTCAGTTTATTGAGCTGATTTGACCAGGATGGAACTGGTATAATGAAGTGGAGCCTGGGGTTATGAAGCTGTCTCAAATTGGTTACACCAGTAGCTCTGTGGTCATCTTGCTGTAGTGCTACGTGGACACCATTGAGGGCTGAAGCTGAATTCAGGTGTCATGTTGGCCCTGACACAGGGCTACCTTAATCTTCAAGCATTGTGGCTTTTAGGGAGGCTGCGGGGCGATGGGTTTGTTTTCTTTCATTCTGACTCACCACTGGCTCAAGCAAAGAGTTATTTTTCTCTCCCTACCGATCAGTGCAGTAAGCACTAAGAGAAGACTCTAGGTCACCTACCCTCTCTTCTGCTTTGCAGATTTTAAAGTGCTTCTTCACTTGTAGCTCTATAATTTCCCAGCCTTTCATAAAAGATAGACTCCAGCTATCTGTCAGGGTCATAAAGTGACGACCATTGTGTTCTGTGTCTGATCTAACAGATGAAGCTGGAACTTGCTTTCACGCTAATACCTGAAATAAATAAACCAACCCATTGAGATGGAAGCTCAAATCCACCTCGCCCTCCTCACTTCTGGGATTCTAAAGACATTTTCAGAATTCTTGTCTTTTTGCTCTGCTATTTTGAAACTCTTCTAGATGGATGTGTAAAACTGAAAAAAAAAAGCCCCCATTTTAATCTTCAATATTGTTATCTCTAAGTATTGCTGCAAACTGGTGTAATGAGCATGTGCTGTCTCCAAGCAAGCTCAGAAGAGAATAATATTGCAATGTAGAGATGCTTCTGGAGAGAAAGAAAATACCTTCTTTCCTAGTCCCCCTCCCCAAGCCCCCTGAATGCATGTAGTCAGCTCTTTCTATATCACCAAGGGGGTTTTATTCCTTTGCAATATGGCAAGCTATTTCTTCCTTCTTAAATTTGGTTTAATCAGCAGTTATGGCACAGTGTGTGGCTTTTCATAATTCTACTGATGTTTTTGCAAATGATTACTTAGTGCGGTGCGTTATTGTTACTGCGGACGATCACTTACAAATGTCTATCAGGACTGACATGGGTAGAGCTGAGCCTGACTTCAGGCAGAACGATGGGTTAGAGGTCCTTCCCAGTCCTATTTTTATAATATTCTGCTTATTCAGTTGCCTAGAGGGTTTTTTTTATATATCTTCAGCACTGGATGTCATTATCTGCCCCAAATCATCTTTTTCTCTTTTTGTGATGCCCTAATAATGAGCTTTTGTCATGTACAATGACTACATCTTATTTTCTCCCCCCCCTTTTTATCATAATATCATCTGCTTGGGATGTTCTGAGAAAAATGCAACATTCTATGATAAATCACCCTGTCAAGTTACACAGTAATTCAAGCTGTTGCTGAAGTTACAGATAAAATCCAACAAGAAGCTTTGTGGGGAAGAAAGGTGGGGAAGGGAATTGGGTTCTTCAGAGCCTGCATCTCTCTCCTGTCTGTAATGAATCTATGGGTGGGATGAAATGTGGGGGATGTGTCAACCTTGCTGTTGTTCCTAATGAATCAAGAAGCTATTTTGAAGAGTTTCTCTGTCTCTCAGGAGCCATTTCCATGTTGCAACGTCGGATATGTACTTTGAATCACTCTGTCTTTTCAACCTGCGCCTGCAGTGCAGCAAAACGTATTAAGTCTAGTAGGGTGTGTGTGCTACCAAGTTGAAGGGTTGGGCAGACCTGGCTGCAAACTTTACAGAGCCCTTTGCAGTTTCACGTTTTACAGCAACCACAGAAAGCTGAGGCAAACTCCAATGCTTTTGCAGATGTTAGAATCGTAAAATTATAGAATGGTTTGTTCGAAGGGACGTTAAAAATCATCCAGTTCCAACCCCCCTGCCAAGGGACACCTTCCACTGGATCAGGCTGCTCAAAACCTCATCCAACCTGGCCTTGAGCACCTCCAGGGATGAGGCATCCCTGACTTCTCTGGGCAACCTGGGCCAGGGCCTCACCACCCTCACAGGAAAATAATTCTTACTGTTATCTTATCTAAATCACCCCTCTTTCAGCTTCAAACCTTTCCTCCTCTCCCTATCCCTGCACTCCCTGATGAAGAGCCTCTCCCCAGCTTTCCTGTAGCCCCCTTTAAGTATGAGAAGACTGCTCTCAGGTCTCCCCAGAGCCTTCTCTTCTTCAGGCTGAGCAAGCCCAACTCTTTCATCCTGTCGTTGTATGGGAGGAGCTCCAGCACTCTCATCATCTTTGTGGCCTCCTCTGGACTCGCTCTAACAGATCCGAGGACTTCAGAACTGGAAGTAAGGCTCAAGGTGAGGTCTCAAGAGAGCAGAGTAGTGAGGCAGAATCATCTCCCTCACCCTACTGGTCACACTTCTCTTAATGCAGGTGTTGTCTGCGTGTTTGTTGTTGGGGACTTCTGAGGGGGAAAAATAAAAAGCTTTCTCCTTTTGACTTAAAGATGATGAGCAGGGGCACAAGTGTTCCCAAGATGTTTTTAGAATTAATTCTGTAAATAACAGAAGTCTTAGAATTTCCCTTTGTAGTCACTTCAGCCAAGAAATGAGTTCTGGCAGAGCTGGGGCACACTCCTTTCATAGTTCCTACCTCTGCACACAAATAAAGAGCAACCTCATCCTTTGAGAATGAAGGACTTGACTTTGAGCTGAAAGGAAAAGGACATAGAAAGTCCACGTGTAGGAGTAGGACATCGTATGTGTTTCTTTTCTATGGAGTCATTGTCTGAGTTGCAGTTCCTCATGGCAGATGGAAAGGCAAACTGCCTGGGTACTGAGAGATAGAGAGAGAAATGAAAAGCAGAACAGATCCATAATTGCAGATAAAAGGAATAGCTAAGTTTTAGACTAATTTTACTCCCAGTTTCCCCACCATGGTAGCAATGTTTCAGTACGTCAGCATATTAGAGGAAAAAATAGCACCCAGAAAGACATCAGAGATGTTATTTATAGTATCCAGATATTGTCTGTGCACGAGAAGTGTAAAATCAGTGCAAATTAGTGCATAAAGCCCAGCCTGAACTACTTCTTCTGCATTTAGTTGTGCCACACAATGTTTGCAGGCACAGAACCGCCTTCGTCCACACTGGTCACTAGTTTCCACGTCCTTGGCACATATGGGCCTCACACTGGCTGGCACGAGTCCAGACAATTCCTGGCCATGGTGTACAAGCTAACAAAGGCCATGAACCATTCCCAGTATGTAATCTGCATGTGGAAACCCATCTTCAGAGCCTGAGAGAGGTTAATAGGATGGATGCGAGCTGAGTCGTAACATTTAGCCTCTGGGCCACAGAGCGGTCTCAGGTGCATTTTATGAACTACAGGAATCGGTGAGCACGAGGGCTATGATTTCCCTGACAAAAGAAGGTTTCCTGTAATAATCCTTTGCAGGAAAAAAAAAAATTGTTAGATTGCCTTTACACATGGCATTAGCAGGAAGAGCGTTAGGTTGGGTAATAGACGTACTTTGAGCAGCGAAATAGCAGGAGAAACGCTCTGAAACACAATTGCAAATCCCAGCTTTGCACAGATGCTCGTGTGGGGCCTCTGCTGTGTGATGCCAGATGCGAAAATATCCCTTTGTTCAACAGTTCAACACAGTTTGTTCAACAGACGGTGACAATTTCGTATCAGATGCATTCGACTGAGTTCCTATATAAATTATTGAAATGGCCTGGGATTTCCCTGCCTGGGAGATAACCTCTTTTTATCTGTGCTGCATACCTAGAGTGGGGGCCAGTGATGCTCCCCATCTGTGGGTCCCTTAGAAGAAAGCTACAGGCAATGTACTCCAGTTGCTTTGGAAATCTCCCCCCAGATCTTACTCTCCAGGGGAATAAATCTCCACAACACACTGCAAGACTCAGCTTCTTCTGTGGGGCGTGTGGGAGACATCACTCTTATTTGGGGGGGTTTTCCACTGTTTTCCCTGGTAAAAGCTAAGAAATCACATCTGCACGCTCTTGTTTCATCTGGCTGAGGTCTTTCAGTTGTTGCAGAACATATTTGTGGTCTGGTTTGCACCCTTCTAACTGTCCCTTACGTATTTGTGCTCTGTGATGTCCAGTTCAGTTTGTAAGTTCCTCAGGGCAGAGACCCGTCAGCCCTCATTATCCTGACACGAGCCGTGCACACCCTTGCTGCTATATATATAAAATCCTCTTGCATATAAAGCCAGGGTTGTCATGGTGACTTGAAACTCCCTGAAAGCTTGCTGTAATGCAGTTAATCTTATGCACATATCTACACTTATTTAAAATCAACCATATGACAAGTCACCTTATATGTAATGGCATCCAACCCACCCCTTAGGGAGCAAAAAATCTGCATAGGCTGTGCAGCTGCCTGTTGAGAGGAGTGATATTTTGAGCATCTAAGTGCTTCTGACCTCACCTGGCTGCCAGATGCTGTCAGCTACTCCTACAACCATGCAAACAGTCCTCCTCATTTATATTTTACAAAATATAAATCATAGGTTTTTTTGTTGGGGGCTTGGGGCTCATGTGGAAGAAGAGCCTGGGTGTAATTCTTAATGACACCTCAAAGTTCAGCATGAAGGTGAAGGGAAGCTGCTGTTTTCTCCATGTGGCATATTCCTTAAATATTCAATGAAGAGTCAACCAGAGGAGAAAAAAATTAGAGAGATTAATTTTGCCATTCCTGTAGAGATGCTCTACGGGGAGCAGTTCAGCTCCTGTGGAAGTCGGTGGGATGGGAAGAGGTCATGAGAAGTTACTGTGAAACAAAAAGGAGGTAGAATTATTAATATTTAATTTTCCAGTACAGTCCTGGAAAAGTTATGTGCCCTTCCTGAAGAGAATCCTTTCTGTACCTATCATTAAGTGCAAAATATACAATTCTTTCCACATCTGTAGGGAAACAGTCAGTAAATAAGGACGAATGTTCCCAAGTAATATTGCACAGTCTGAAGGAATTTGTACCAGCATAAAATTAATTGTTGCTTCATCCTAAAAGAAACTTTACAGTAGTCTGCTATGAGGACAGGCTGAGAGAGCTGAACTTGTTCAGCCTGGAGGAGAAAAGGCGCGGGGGAGCCCTTACAGCAGCTTTCCTGGGGAGGGACTTTTTACAAGGGCCTGTAGTGATAGGATGAAATGGAATGGCTTTGAAGTGGAAGGAGGAAGATTTAGATTAGACATTAGGAAGAAATTCTTCACCATGAGGATGCTGAGGCACTGGCACAGGTTGTCCAGGGAAGCTGTGGGTGCCCCATCCCTGGAGGTGTTCAAGGCCAGGCTGGATGGGGCTTTGAGCAGCCTGGTCTGGTGGGAGGTGTCCCTACCCATGGCAAGGGGTTGAAACTGGATGATCTTTATGGTCCCTCCCAGCACAAACCATTCTCTGATTAGCTAATAGAAGAGGGCTCTGCAGTGCAGTGAGGCACACAGCACCCAGATACCATTCTCCTCAGTGCCTTTCATCCCTTCCAGGATCTGCCTTACCCAGCCGGACTCTTGCTCACTCTACACCAGCAGCCCTGAGCTTGTGCAACATCCTGAGGTCTTCCATGCTGTGAAATTGTTACCAGGTTTCCTTGTCAAGGTTTTGAAGCCCAAAGCTGGGTCTGGACATTGAGCTCTTTTAGCTGGACCAGCTGGCCTTCAGGATGGTTTTGTTTACTGGTAGAAATGTGGATCATTCATTTAAGGTAGTGTGATATAAGGACTGAATTATGTTTTCCTTTATTCCTTCTCTATACTTCAAAATTCTTACTTTTCTGTTGGCTGGCATGTCTTCCTCTGCCTTCATCTTCCTCGCCTTTGTTCTTTGCTTGTTGCTTGCTAACTCTTGCTACTAAATATACAGTATTACTGAACTGAAAAGCTTTCATGCCATACCTTTCTTTCTTGACTAACTAAGTAGTTTCTCTGTTACTTAGTACTAAGTCTGACAGACAGATGCCTCTGGCTTATTAATCTCATGGAGTGAGGTTCACTGTGAGTGCATGCTATTAGCAAACAGGGAAATGCTTACTTATAGTTGCTGTTCTCTAAAGGTTGCTTTGTCTGTGAATTCAGATTCATCATCCTTTTTTCTCCAGAAAGTGAAAATTGGTTTGGCTTGCGTAAGAGTCACCCTTATTTGACCAAGCAGAGGTCAGCAGTGGCTTTAGGGGAAGATCTGTGCTGCTTTTTTTCAAGTACTCCTAGAGATTGCCAGTGAGGTGGTGTTAGGGACATCTCTGCATTGATATTGAGTGACCTGAAGACTGGCTTAAGAAACCCTCAGTCTTGCCCACGTTGCACCACAGATAAAGCCCACGTGCAGATGGGATCTATCACTACAGACTCCTGCAGGGGAACTCAACAGCCCCATCACACCCTATTTCCATACCTGGGTTTTCTATACTAAGCATAGCCCTCATCTCCTGTCCTACAGAATGGGGGACATCTGCTATGACTCCTCCACATCCACCCTGACCTTGTCTCTGCATGCTTTGCCACGTTGCTTCATGTGAGGAGTGAGAAACTAAATTAGACAGCAGGAGTCTCAACAGAGGTCAAAAGCAGGCAGACTTACCATAGCAGGAGGTAGCACTGTTATCCTTCATGGATCAAATATCAGAGATGCTTCCAGCCTAGCTTTGTGCTGCAACTGATTCTACTGGACATACTTCACCTAGAACATCATATTTGGGTGTCATATGTAGGATATATAGGATGACACATAGGATGGTCTCCAGTGGCCTATTCATCCTTGACGTTCTGCTTTTCTAGTGATACCTAGGGAATGGGAAAGCTCCTTCATTGGATTTGCAAGATCAGTTTTGGAGAAAAGCCACAGAGAAGGGGAGAAGCTGGTGAAGACCCAGTTAATAGTGGGAGTGGCTGAGAGTCTGTTTATTAGAGGGTGTCACTACCAAGGGAGAGAGAGACATCTTACTGTTGGGTGGTGAATCTGACTGGGTTTGTCATCACTTGGCTGATGGAAGTCTCAGCAGATTGGTGACCTGCAAGCACCAAGTAAAGCCTCCCCAAGACTAAGCTACCCTGTGTGGCATTTTTGTCTTCTCTGGAGGTAGCTTTTAAAGATTTGAGTGTCCTCTCTGTGCAACCTATCAGATCCATAATCTATGGACTCAGTTATGAGCAGCGAGAGGCGTTAGAGGACTTCCTGGGGCATTCCATGCTCAATACTAAGTATAGCATGGACGTTTCAGGCAGGGTCCAGGCAAGAGCTGGATGCAGGTGAATTCTGTGAAGGATGTCTTTAGGCCTGAGTGCCCTTGTCCGTAGGGTACAGGATGAGTGAGGTTCCTACTGCGCTCTTACAGGCACTCTAAAATTACCTCTGAAAGGCTGGGGAGTGTGGTCACACAGACATTACTGAGGGTGTTATTTGCAGGGCACTTTAGGTGCAGTCTTAATGTGCTTGGAGGCATGTCTTCAGTCATATTAATTCTCCTAAAGGAAAAAGGTCAACCTAAATGAGTCGTTTTGCCTCTCCCTGGGAGCTGTGCAGCACAGCAGTAAAAAGAAGTGGCAGAACAATCCCTAAAATATTGCAGAGAAGAGGGTTTAAAAGGTCCAGTAACTTTAGAGAACTCCATTTGCTGTGTTGTCCCACTGGTAGAACAGTGGAAGATCAGCTGAAGGTCGTGAGCGTGTCTTTAGGTGTGTGTGATGCTGAGATAACTGATGACTACTTCAAATGTTTTGTGGAAAACCTGTAAATCACTTTTCTTTAAAAACTTCTATTTTCAGTGTAATCCTGAGTTCAATCCATTCCCCAGCACACTGGGAGGTTGGTGAACAAAAACGGTCTCATGCCTTCATGGGTTTCTGGTCTACAACAGCAGCACTGGTGTTGGCCTGATGGTTGGACTTTTCCAACCTTAAGGATTCTGTGATTCTGTCCAGGAGTGCTACCCAAATTCCTGTCTGATTTCTGAGAGCAGGGTGTGAGCAGAGGGACTACAGCTCTCAGAATCACACAGCACCTGGAATGCTGAGATCAGACGGTAACAGATTGCAGCACAGGGAGCGCCGCTTTGAACTCGAGATAAACAACGGGGAAATGCAAGTGGTGTTTTGAAGAGTTTCACATTTTAACTGTGGGAAGCCCAGGAAGTCAAAGTCAGAATCAAAAGGAACGATATGGAGCTGTTGGAGTGGGTTCAGATGAGGGTCACGAAAATTATCTGAGGGCTGGAGCACCTCGCCTACAGGCTGAGAGAGTTGGAGCTGTTCAGCCTGGAGAAGAGAATCACAGAATCATAGAATTACCTGAGTTGGAAGTGACCCTATATGATCATGGAATCCAACTCCTGTCCCTACACAGGACACTCCCAACATTCACACCTTGTGACTGAGGACATTGTCCAAAAGCTTCTTGGGTGCTGCCAGACTTGGTGCTGTGACTGCTTCCCTGGGGAGCTGTTCCGGTGCTCCAGCACCCGCTGGGTGAAGAACCTCTTCCTAATATCCAATCTGACCCTCCCCTGGCACATCATCCTGCCATTCCCTTGAGTCCTGTCACTGGTCACCAGCAAGAAGAGCTCAGCACCTCTTTCACCTCCTTCCCTTGTGAGAAGGCAGCAAAGAGCTCTGAGATCCCCTCTGAGTCTCCTCTTCTCCAGGCTCTGGAGAGACCTTAAAGCAGCCTTCCCGTACTGAAAGGAGCTACAGGAAAGCTGGGGACAGACTTTTTAGCAAGGCCTGTTGTGACAGGAGAAGAAGTAATGGTTTTAAACTGAGGGAGGGAAGGTTTATGCTGGATATAAGAAAGAAATTTTTTACAGTGAGGGTGGTGAGACACTTGAACAGGTTGCCCAGGGAAGTAGTGGAGGCCACATCCATGGGAACATTCAAGGTCAGGTTGGATGAGCTCTCAGCAACCTGATCTGATTGAAGAAGTCCCTGCTTCGGCAGGGGGGTTGGACCAGAGGTCCTGTAAAGGTACCTTCTAACCCAAACCATTCTTTGTTCCTATGTTCTGTGACCCCTCAGCCTGTCCTCTCGTTGTTATAATTTGCTGTGGTCTCCAGCGAAGCCATCCCAGGCTGTTCTGGAATGTACAGATGTGAGAAAGGTTGCAGAAAAAGATTATTTAAGAAACAGTATGCAGTGATCTGATAAAAGATGACAACATTATTAATACCCTCAAGGAGGCAGAGTTTAAGCTCTATGAGCCTTGCATTTCTCATTTCCTGACTTTTGAGTGCTTAACTGTGCATGTTGAATGTTATATTAAAATAAAGGAGGGGTGCATCTTATAAGCAAATAGTCCCTTTCCTGCTACTTGAGGATATTGAATTATTTCATGGCAGAGGCATTGTTTTGATGATGTCTGCATGATGTGAGTTGAAGTGACATCAATGACATCCACATTTATAGTTCTAATTTATGATATTGAATTAGTAAATTGGGCCGTGCGTTATTCTACCCAGTATTAGAGTATGTGCTGCTTTTTGGCAGACATGAGCTAAATATGAAATTGAAAGAGTGCTGTTCTGATTGGAAACAAAAAGAGGCCAAGGCTGTTTTGCTGCTCTGCAACGTGTGGTTACATAGAGTAACTGCTTAGGACTGGGGAGGAAAACATGGTCTGGGGAAGCGACCTAGAATGTATTAATAACTTTACTGCTGGGGATGTTGGAGCTCTGTTAGTGTAAGACATCTTACAAAAGCTGCTTAGAAACAGATTTCCAAACATAAGGGTAGGTAGTGACTTTTTAAGAAGCAGTGGGAAGGGGCTCATTGGGGATTATTCCCAGAGATGTCACTGAGACACGCTGCAAATGTTTCCTCTTAGAACTTCTTAAAAGCAAAATGAATTCACAGCAGGCATCCTGGGTGAAGTGTCGCCTGCTTGCTCTTTAATCTGCCTTGCTGGCTGTGCTACTGCCTTCCATCTCCAGCACCTCAGGTGTAAAAGTCACAAGTCTGCACAGCCTTGCAGATGAAAGAGCCACGTTAAATAATAAAATCTGAAATCAATGCGCAGCACTTGGCAGAGGTGGAGTACCGAGGTGTTGCTGCAAATAATGGCAGGGCTGTTGCTCTCCGTGTCCATTACCCTGTGCTTGGCAGCAGACTTGTAAAGTTGCCTTTAGGAGTGTGAGTTATTTTCTGTGCTGTGGGGAGACCAACTGTGTGAGCAACTCTCTGTTGGAACATGGCAGAGTTGGGCACTGTAAATTATGTTGGCAGGTCTGTTCCTTTTTGGGTGGGTATAGCATGCTCTCAACCTTGTGCTTTCAGAGCATCAGGGCTTTTTCCTCTCCTCCAGACTTTCTTTGTGTACCAGGTACCCATGAAGACCGTATCAGAGTACCAACCCTTTCATAGAATCACAGAATCATCTGGTTGGGAAAGACCTCTGAGATCATTGAGTCCAACCGTACCTGTCCCCTTACTAAACCATGTCTGTCAGAAACTTACCTACCCATCTTTTAAACACCTCCAGGGATGGGGCCTCCTCCACCTCCCTGGGCAGCCTCTGCCAGTGCCCAAGAACCCTTCCAGTGAAGAAATTTTTCCTGATGTCTAATCTGAACCTCCCCTAGCGCAACTCGTGGCCATTTCCTCTCATCCTATCATCTGTCACTTGGGAGAAGAGACCAACACCCACCTCACCACAACCTCCTTTCAGGCAGTTGTAGAGAGTGATGAGGTCTCCCCTCAGCCTTCTTTTCTCCAAGCTAATCAGCCCCAGTTCCCTCAGCCTCTCCTCATAAGGCTTGTTCTCCAGCCCCTTCGCCAGCATCGTTGCCCTTCTCTTTGTTGCCAGGCAGGACTGACCAAGAGACAGAAGGGCTTGGCAGTAGGCAAAACATAAGTGAGATGACTGGCTTGTGTTGCCCAGAGACATCGTGGCTGCCCCATCCCTGGAGGTATTCAAGACCCAGTTGGATGAGGCTTTGAGCAACCTGATCCAGTGGGAGGTGTCCCTGACCAAGGCACGGGAGCTTGATGATCTTTAAGGTCCCTTCCAACCCAAACCATTCTTTGATTCTACGATTCTGTCGTTTTGGGGGAACAAACGATACAAAGCTGTTGCCTGGATTATATTGAAGTTTGCACAAAACCACATACCCACAAAATGTATTTACCTCTGTCTCTCAAGACCACTCCCCATAATAACTATTCTTATCAGATCGATAAAATGTCTGGATAGGTGTGGAGAGGAGACTGGAATGTGCACAAATGGGTTTTAATGGATATTTAAGGCATTTTCATCATCCGTGGCACTTTCTACCTATGCAAACCTGGAATCATTGTGTTTATAAATGTAGATCTAAAGCAGGAACCAGATTAGAATCAGGTGTGTTCTGTGGGCAGCAAATTGCAAATGGTTTTCTACCATCATGTGGCAAATTTTAATTCACCCATTCTGTTGTTTGGGAAGGCTGTAAATTGTACAAACTGCCTAAAATCACTGGACCAGTTGTGTCATGTCTAACCCAAGGTGCATGCAGCCTGTTGCTCTGATGGCACCTATCTAGGCTGGATCGTCACTTACTGTCCATCATTATCACACTTTGGTGGCTGTAGCTGCTTTACTGACATTTTGATGACTGTATTGGAAGATGTGGAATTTGTTACAGCTTTTCTGGAGTTCTGGTTCATGCAACAGGAGGAAATATGTACCTGTCCCTTGGCCTGAACATGATTGGTATGGAAGATGGTCAGCCTCCTTTGGTGTGATCAGGGAAAGCCAGGCAATAGGCAAGTTTGGATACAAGGTTACTGGAGCAGGAGATCATAAAATCATAGAATCATTTAGGTTGGAAAGTCCTTTAAGATCACTGAGTCCAACCACTAACCTAACACAGCCAAGTTCACCACTAAACTGTGTCCCTAAGCACCAGATCTACACGGCTTTTAAATACTTCCAGAGATGGTGACACTACCACTTCCCTGGGAAGACTCTTTCAATGCTTCACCACCCTTTCTGTAAAGATTTTTTTTCTTAATATCCAATCTAAACCTCCCTTGGTGCGATTTGAGGCCATTTCCTCTCATCCTCTCTCTTCTTGTTTGGGAGGAGAGACCAGCACTCACCTAGCTCCAGCCTCCTTTCAGGTAGCTGTAGAGAGCGACGACGTTTCCCCTCAGCCTGCTTTTTTCCAGACTAAACAACTCCAGTTCCCTCAGTCACTCCAGAACCTTCACCAGCTCCTCTGCCCTTCTCTAGATGCACTCCAGCACCTCAGTGTCTTTGTTGTAGTGAGAGGCCTGAAACTGAACACAGTAGTTGAAATGTGACCTATGAGATGATATCTTCAGGTTGGGAAGGGAGCCTGAGTGCCCAGGCTGCTAATCCTTCCTTTGCTATAGGTGTTGGGAGTAAAAGGATGAGCTCCAGGCACTGGGAGACTGTGATGTTTGTGTTGTCATCATTCTTTTTAAATTGAGCTGCATATCCTGCTCCTTCAGTAGATAGGTCACAACATGTCCTTCAGCCACACCTTGGAGAGGAAGAACAGCTCTGAATAATGTATAACCTACTTTCTGGCAGAAAGAAGGTGTTCTCTTAGAGATTTGGAGCAGGCTTAAGAAGGTGTGAGTGATCCTTCTTCATGTATCCCATTGACCCCAGCTCTTTTCAGGCACAGTGGAACAGGCTTTGAGGACTCACCTGGTTGACCTGGTTGGGATGGAGAGCTCTTGCTCAGGTCAAGTTCTCAAACACAAGGCCTCTTCTCAAGTGTCTGTTAGCAAATCCCAGCCATTAAGGGCCTTGCTCTGTTGTCTTACTGCGTGTTCTGGGACATGCAAAGTCCACGGTGTCTGCTAAAGATGAGGAGCCTCCATAATCTGAGGACCTGGTGCCACTCTGCAGCAGGATTTACAAGACCTCACGGTGGCTGACGACATGGCATAAGGAGAGATTTAGATGCCTTAGAGAAACCTGACCAGACTGGAGGAGGAACATTTGCCCTGAACCTTGCTTGGACGTGGCTGTGTCCAGTAGAGGAGAAAGGAAGGCTTCAGATTTACTTTGCTACTACAAACCTTCAAAACCCTTACAGTGAGAACAAAGTGAAACACCCTGCTGTCAGTAAATTAATTCTGTCAAAATGCAATAAGAACAAAGTAATAATTTCTTTTATAAAGCCATAGTTACTTTATGATGACTGGTATTCTGCATATTGTCTTCTGCTATATTTATAATTTAAAGAAGTGGAAGAAATCTCGGTGAAGGTGAAACGTTGGAGGCTCTGAGTCAGGACTCTCAGTACGATTGCTGTCTCTGCCAGAAGACCACTAAGTAGGACACCACGGCTTGTTTTCCCTTCATGCCCAGTTTGCACCAAAATAACTCCACCAATATCAGAGGTCCCACTTCTGAGCTGCAGTGAAGTGAGGAGGAGGAGGAACAGACACTTCAGGAGCAGTTACACATTGCAGTCAAGCAACTTGCACAACCATCTGCTATTGGAAGAGGCGATCCTGAGTTGTCCCCTTCCACCCCTCCTTTTTCACCAGCACTCATGTGAATCGTATGAGGAGCAGCTGAAGTCACTTGGTCTGTTCAGCCTGGAGAAGAGGAGACTGAGAGGGGATCTCAGAGCTGTTTACTACCTTCTCACAAGACTGGGAGATGAAACAGGTGCTGAGCTCTTCTCTCTTGTGACCTATAACAGGATCCGAGGGAATGGCAGGAAGATGTGCCAGGGGAGGGTTAGACTGGATATTAGGAAGAGGTTCTTCACCCAGCGGGTGCTGGAGCCCTGGAACAGCTTCCCAGGGAAGCAGTCACAGCACCAAGTCTGGCAGCACCCAAGAAGCATTTGGACAATGCCCTCAGTCACCTGGTGTGAGTGTTGGGAGTGTCCTATGCAGGGACAGAAATTAGGCTCGATGATCCTTGTGGGTCCTTTCCAACCCGGGTAGTTCTATGATTCTATGAGACTGTGCTGAGCCACTTCAGGGAACTAAACTGGCAGAATATTTTGAACTCTTTTGGTTAGTTTTCCACCAGTACAATTCCCTGGGTGAGTTGCCCAGAAGGCAAGAGGAGCACTAGCACTGACCTAAGAAAATGGGAACGTGCGAACAGGAGTGGTAGGGAAAATTTTGAGCAGGACTGAACATTACAGCAGCACCTGCACCTTTGTTCAGCTAATGGTAGCACCTCAGCTTGCTTTACAGACATTTATTTTTAAGTAATGTGGTGCTTCGCATGATGCTTCACTGATCTCCAAGGCTGAGGGAGGTAATTCTCCCCCTCTGCTCTGCTCTTGTGAGACCTCATCTTGGAGCCCTGTGTTCAGTTCTTGGAGTTCTCAGCGCAGGAAGGACGTGGATTGGTTAGAGCAAGTCCAGAGGAGGCCATTAAGATGATCCAAGGGCTTGAACACCTCTGCTATGAGGACAGGCTGAGAGAGTTGGGCTTGCTCAGCCTGGAGAAGAGAAGGCTCTGGAGAGACCTCAGAGCAGCCTCCCAGTACTGAAAGGGGCTCCAGGAAAGCTGGGGAGGGGCTCTGGATCAGGGAATGCAGGGATAGGATGAGAGGGAATGGTTTTCAGCTGAATGAGGGGAGATTGAGATGAGATCTTAGGAAGAAATGTTTTCCTGTGAGGGTGGGGAGTCCCTGGCCCAGGTTGCCCAGAGAAGTCGTGGCTGCCCCATCCCTGGAGGTGTTCAAGGCCAGGTTGGATGAGGCTTTGATCACCCTGATCCAGTGAGAGGTGTCCCTGCCCATGGCAGGGGGGTTGGAGCTGGATGGGCTTTGAGGTCCCTTCTGACCTAAATCATTCTGTGATTCTGTGGTGTTATGATATTGAGGCTCAATTAGGTTTTATAAGTTATAAGATAGAAAAGTGCTTTTGTTAATATACTGTAGTGATGAGAAACAATATTTCTTTGGGCACGGATAGAGAGTTTATCAAAAGAGATAAACTGTGTATAGAAAAAAAAGTCATTTGATCTACACTGACTGACAGGGTGTGGGGTCAATTCAGTTGATCTGATGATATTTGCTATTGATTAAGAGCCCAGGTATGAATAATAAAAAAACAGCTGAATGTAACCCATTTTGCTTCACTATAACTGAATGAATGAGAAAAAACCCAGAAGTATGAGTACAGATCTTTAAAATTTGACCCAATTAATAGGGCCAGATATGGAAGACCTCACTTAGATCTTGACAAGCTTTTATTGTAGCAAAGTGGTTGCTGGGCCAAACCTTCCAGGTCTCATTTCCTAAATGAATCCAATGGAAGTTTGCCTGAAAATCATTAAGTTTATTATTTGGCACACTGATTTCAGTGGCAGCTTTGAATGGGTAAGATTAACGACTGAATTCAAGATTTACCCCTTAATTTTTTGTATGATATCCAGCACCAGAAACATCACTTATAAATGTTAAATGCCATTTTTAAACACAGAAATTCAGAAACACCTCGTGTATTCAGAGTGTACGTATCAATATCTGATACTTCATGAAGTTTATGCTCAAGGAATCATCAGTGTATTGAAGAGCTGATGCATGTATCTAATGTCTGAACTTGCTAGCAGCTAAATAAGAAAGACTGAGGCTGCCACATTAAATTTGCTGGTGTTAAGAAATAGAGCAGAGCATTCTTGGAGTAATTACAGGTGAGTAGAGCAAGGTGTTCTTACAAATGTAGTTCCATTAAGACATTTTCCATCACATGCTCTCTTATAAATCTGGATGTTTTATTGATGCAAGAGCTAAATCAAGGATCTGCCATCACTACATTCTCTTCTTCCACCCCCAGCTGGCATTTCATGCAGCACATATTGCAGTTTTCTTTTTGAACAGAAGCCTTTTCATCTACTGGAAAGCAAAAAAATGCCATAGGTGACATGGTTTAGCAGCATTTAACACGTTAAATAGCTCTCTGAACTGCTGCAGATGGGGAAAAGAGAGTCCTGTATGCATGTCAAAGCTATAGGAAAACGCATTTTCCTTAAAGAAATGTGCATTTTCTGTGCACAAGGTTTAAAGACAACACAAACTTGGATCTTGAAAGGAATCCCTAGGTCCTCTGTTCTGGTGCCTTGTTATTATGGGCAACCATCTCAACAAATGCTTCCTGTAAATGAATTGAGTCCCATTTAACATCTAGTGAGGTTTTTCTCTCTTATTCCCATTGTAAGGCTATTTCCTAACTTCATCTATCTGAGAGTTAAATATTTGATTGTTTGTTGGGTTTGTTTTTTTTTTTTTATTTTCCAGTCTACAATTCTTCATGGCCAGTTTAGCCACATCTGTGTTCAGATTCTCTCACAACCCTTGTCCACATCTGCTGGTTGCCTGTTGGCTATGGATGAAGTGCAAAAATGCTTTAGAGGACCAGGATAACCTGGTATGGCAATTCTCCTTTGCCAGATGGTACAATTTATTAGAAGAAAGCTGTCAGTTCCTGCCTGTTGGGTTAATTCTTTATGCCAACCACTACAAAATCATGACACAACAAAGCTGATCATAGACAGTTTGAGAGGTTGAGACCACAGAGAGTTAGAGATGTACTTATACAGGGAGCTTGAGTGAGCTTTTCATCTGTGTTGCCACTTGGACTAAGACATTCTCATGTCTAAATGCATGGTTGGATGCTGTATGCCATGTCAATAGCCAGGGCAAAAGTAAGGCTGTAGATTTCCAATACAGCACAAATATTTAAATGGAGCAATGAGCAGGGATCAAGATGGCTCAAACTGACCTAGACTGGAGTAAATATTCTGCTGCCAAAGAGCAAGAGGAGAGGATGAGTGTCACAAGGCTGTGGATGAGGGGTCAGAGAATCACAGAATGGTTTGGGTTGGAAGAGACGTTAAAGATCATCCAGTTCCAACCCCCTGCCATGGGCAGGGACACCTCACACTGGATTAGGTTGCTCAAAGCCCCATCCAACCTGGCTTTGAACACCTCCAGGGATGGGGCAGCCACCAACTCTCTGGGCAACCTGTGCCAGGGCCTCCCCACCCTCACAGAAAAAACATTTCTTCCTAATATCTTGTCTAAATCTCCCCTCTTTCAGCTTAAAATCATTCTCCGTCACCCTGTCCTTGTACTCCTTGTTAAAGAGCCCCTCCTCAGCTTTTTTCTAGGCGTCCTTTAAGTACTGGAAGGCTGCTCTAAGGTCTCCCTGGAGCCTTCTCCAGGATAAACAAGCCTGACTCTCTCAGCCTGTCCTTGTATGGGAGGTACTCCAGTCCTCAGATCATCTTTGTGACCTCCTCTGGACTCACTGTAACACATGAGATCCATGGGATCCTTGCACAGGTCCAGCTGGCTTGCTAAAAAAGCTAATTTGATAGCCAGTTTTATCCCAAGGTCTTGGCAAGTCAGCAACCTGCCATAGAGGTTGTGGTTCTGCAACCCTCATTAACAGTGGACGTCATCAGCTCCTGAGACTTAGAGATATCATGGAGGTAGAAATCACATAATTCTGAAGAGCTTAGCTGCAAATATCATATAATGGCAGAAGATGGATGTAAATACCAGAGCCAAAGTGTCACCAAAATGAAAAATTACTTAAGAATGCTTACCCAAGCTCCTGTCATCAGCACTGATAAATTAATGGAATAAGATTTTAAGCTGCTTGATAATGTACAAGTGGAAAGAGAAAGAAACACCACAGTGCTGATATGGAATGGATTAAAAGATGCCCAAAAATAGCCTCTGAAATTATGCTGTTTAAAAGTTCTGTAATGTGAGTAAGCCACGTAGGAAATGCTCTGGACTGTCACACTACCAGGCTGCTGTAGTGTACCTGGTCATGGGTGGAAATGATGAACCTACCTCATTCTCTACTAGAGATGTCTTGAAAAATTGCATCCTTGAATTATACTTGTCTTAAAAATAGGTGCCTCACGTCAGTGGGGCAAAGCCTGAAAGGCAGAGTTTGGCTTCATAGAATCATGGAATCATAGAATGGTTTGGGTTGGAAGGGACCTTAGAGATCATCCAGTTCCAGCCCCCCCTGACATGGGGACTGCATTTGTACTGTGGAAGTCCTTTTTTTGTGTGGAAACAAGGTGGCCACTTGCAAACTGCCTTTGGGAATGATCCCTGGCCCACGCTCTTTGAAACCATGCTTGGTGATGTCCTTCAACAGAAACATAGATCAGCTGGTGGGATGTAGAGTAGAGCAGTAAGAGTGGTCAGAGATGAGAAAAGATTGGGCAAATATCCATCAAGCAAGCTGGAAATGCAGCTGCTTCTGTTATGGGACAGTAGGATGACCTACAAAAGCCTGTGCATATTTTGCCCAGAGAAATCATGATGTCACAGTTTCACAGTTTCACAGTATCATAAGGTTGGAAAGGACCTCTGAGATCATCGAGTCCAACCTATAACCCAACACTAACACCAACACTTAAGACCAACCCATCATCTAAACCATGGCACTCAGTGCCTCATCCAGTCTCCCCTTAAACACCTCCAGGGTCGGTGACTCCACCACCTCCCTGGCAGCCCATTCCAATGGCCAATCACCCTTTCAGTGAAGAACTTTTTCCTCACATCAAGTCTAAACTTTCCTTGACAAAGCTTGAGTCCCTGCCCTCTGGTTCTGTCACTGGTCACCTGAGAGAAGAGACCAACCCCTGCCCGACTACAACCTCCTTTGAGGGAGTTGTAGAGAGCAATGAGGTCTCCCCTGAGCCTCCTCTTCTTCAGACTAAACAGCCCCAACTCCCTCAGTCACTCCTTGTAGGGCTTGTCCCATCCCTGGAGATGCTCAAGGCCAAGTTGGATGAGGCTTTGAGCAACCTGATCCAATGTTAGCTGGCATGAGCTGAAAGCATGCCATGGACTGCTCTAAGAGCTTTGCAGGTCTGATGATTGAGTTCCTCTACCCATACCCTGGCACAGTTTAATTTCCTGGTATGACTGTAGCCATGTTATGTTTTATTAGCTTTGTGGATATTATTGAATTAAACAGTCTTTCGGGAGCTAATGGGGTTCTTTGAGTAGACACAGTATGCGTTAGGATAAGTATAGGTAGAGAACAATATCTTTTGAGTGTAACTTGTTTATGTTAATCAATCAGAAAATTAGAAAGGAAAGGTGCTCGGTTCCCTTAGATCAGATGTGGATGATAGCAAAGGGAGCAGTGATAACTTCCCAGTGAAACATATCAAACACTACCAAAAACAAGGGGGGTTTCTCCTTAGCTTTTCTTTTTTTTAATAGCCAAAGGTCTTGCTTTTCATGTCTAGATTTGAAGTCTTTCATTTTAATCCATTTCTAAGCAGTCTTCAAGATCAGTTGGTTGTTTTTCTATGATATTCCCGTTTCCTTTGTATTGATCTCAGAGCTGTTAGCAGTTACAAGTGGCTGGAACTTGCAGGAGACAGGTGAGGCCCTGGGAGACTGGAAAAAGGCAGATTTCGTGCCTGTCTTAGTACTAAATGGGAAGAAGGACCTGACAAGGAGGAGACCAACCACTCTAAGTTAGTTTCTAGAAATATACTGGCACAAATAATCAAAGGCTTTGCAAGCACCCAGGGGATAACAAGGAGTTAAGTCACAGGGAACATGGACTTGCCAAGCACAAATGACATCAAACTAATCTAATTTCCTTCTGTGACAGGATAAAAAAGCCTTGTGGACAGAAGAGAAGTAGTAGGTGTGATATATCTTTGTGCTCGAAAGCTTTTGACACTGCTCCTCATGACATTTTTGTAAGCAAGCTAAGACAACAAGGTCTGCGTAAAACTACTGTAAGGTTTGGATGAAATTTGCTGAAAACCTGCAGTCAGAATTTAACAATCGTTATGACATTTATTCTGTGTCAAAGTAGAAAGGTGCATTGAATGGAGCGGCACAGGGCTCTGGTTTAGGCAGGTGAATTTAACTGAGTGTATTTGGAGTGAAAAATAGCAAGTCTAAGAGGCTATTTTATAGGAAGAGATTTAGGATGAGTATGAAAATGTAACCAACAATGCTGTGTTCTTCGAAAACATCCAAATACATCCTAGGATGTGTATTTATGAAGTTAGTCTACACGCCGTATGCAGTAAACCTGCTTTATTCAGCTTATACAAAGCCATATCTGTTTTGCTGTGCATGGTTCTGGGTGATGTCCTTCAACAAAAACATAGATCAGCTGGTGGGATGTAGAGTAGAGCAGTAAGAGTGGTCAGAGATGAGAAAAGATTGGGCAAATATCCATCAATGAAGCTGGAAATGTGGCTGCTTCTGTTGTGGGACAGTAGGATGACCTGGAAAGGCCTGTACCAACCATGTGAGACCACGGTGGCTTTTTACAAGTGCATATTTTGCCCAGAGAAATCATGATGTCCCATCCCTGGAGATGCTCAAGGCCAGGTTGGATGAGGCTTTGAGCAACCTGATCCAGTGGAAGTTGTCTCTGTCCGTGACAGGGGTTTGGAACTGGATGGTCCTTAAAGTCTCTTCCAACCCAAACCGTTCTGTGGTTCTAAGATTCTATCAATTTGTCAACTCATTTCTGTTGTTCCGTGTCAAAGTAGTGAATGAACATATGAAACAGGATTAGTACTAAGAATATTCCTTGAGAAACTCTAGTTTTAATCGTCCTCTGGTGCTCTTCTGTCATCTGTCTTTTAGCCAGAGTCCTTGTACTAATTAGCATCTTTACTTTTATCACAAATAGTTTCCCATCTGGTGCAAAATCAAACACTTAAGTATTTCTACTATTAGAAGTCACAACAGAGCTGTTCAGTCGAAATTTTCCAGAAAATTAAGGATTACTATTAACTCTGTCTATTCTTGGAAACTCCTATGGATGCTTGTATTGCTTAAAGTGATGCAGTTTAGCAATCTGTCAGATATGTTATATCTGCTTATGTATGCTGAATATTTACGGACTCGAGATCTGCCTCTGCTGTATTTGGTGGTCTCCTCTACTGAGTAGTCTGAATTAAGCCTAAATGTCACAGTAGGCAAGGACATCGTGTTTGTCTCTTGTAGTAAAGTGAGAGGGATTGTGTTTATTGTTGCCTTTCCTCTGTGGCTGGACACAGTTTACACACAGAGTATAACGAATATCTTTGGAAATATATAGTGAAAAGAGTATTAATTCCAACATCTCTTCTTTCCAAATAGTAAGGAGTCTTAAAGTACATAATCCATTTTTTCTGTGTTGGGGTTGTTCAGCCTGGAGAAGAGAAGGCTCTGGGGAGGCCTTAGAACAGCCTCCCAGTACTGAAAGGGGCTCCAGGAAAGCTGAGGTGGGCCTCTTTATCAGGGAGTGCAGGGACAGGACAGAGGGGGAATGGTTTTAAGCTGAAAGAGGGGAGGTTGAGATGAGATGTTAGGAAAGAAATATTTTCCTATGAAGCTGGTGAGGCCCAGGTTGCCCAGAGAAGTCTTGGGATGCCCCTTCCTTGGAGGTTTTCAAGGCCAGGTTGGATGAGGCTTTGAGCCCCCTGATCCAGTGGGAGGTGTCCCTGCCCATGGCAGGGGGGTTGGAACTGGATGATCTTTAAGGTCTCTTCCAACCCAAACCATATCATTGTATGTTTTGTGAAATTTCTTTTAACAGAATCAGAATAATTTATGGGAACTCGATTACTCAATTAACTCGTTACTAGAAGCCAGTCCCATATCTAAAAGAAATCTATTTCTAATTCTTGTCTTCTCCTGTTTTACTGTGCTGGAACAGCAGAAACAGTTAAACTTCTCTTCTTTCCATCTTGCCCTCACACACACACACATACCTGTAGCCTAAACTCCACTTTATAGGATGTGTCTGCTTGGCAACTTGGAAGAGTTTTTCTGGCACGTGGGAGAGACCTGCAGGAGTCAAGTGCAGCATTAATGTAAGTTCCCAGTGGCTTAGAGGGAAACTCATTACTGACCTGGCTTGTGTATCATGTTCATTTACAGTAACACTGTAAATATTTAATCGATCTCTCTTTCTTTCCTGTCATGGACCATTTTCCCTCAATTGATTCCTTTTTTGGGGGGCAGGGATGATTGGAATGCATTCATGCTAGTGGAATTCTATAAATTATACTCATTAAGAGGCCAGATACAATAGGCCAATGTGGAATTAGTCTAAGCTTCGTATTTTATTTCTTGCCCCGGGTTCTCAAAGCACTTCAGAAACACTAAACTAGATAAAGGTGAAGTGAAAAGCTCTCCTGAAAGTTAAAATAGCTCCTTAAGTTCCAAGGAGCTGCATCTTAGGAGTTGTTGCTGCAAAAGTAACAGGATTATCCTTCCTGTAATGCACAGCTCACTCACCTTCAGCCTTTCTGGGTTTTCTTTCTTAATGAGAGATGGGATGCATCCTAAGTAGAGGGAAAGAAGGTGGAAAGTTGGTGTGTTGATCATCACTTTTTCCAGCAAGAAAGTGTATGGTCTTCTTGGTTGCATCTCCTCAGGATTCAGTGCTCGGTCCTGTTCTGTCCAATATCTTTATCAATGATCTGAATGAGGAGATTGAGTAAGTTTGCAGGTGACACCAAGCTGGGTGCAAGTGTTGATCTGCTTGAAGGAAGAGAGGCTCTGCAGAGGGATCTGGCCAGGCTGGATCGATGGGCTGAGACCAATGGGATGGGGTTCAACAAGACCAAGTACAGAGTCTTGCACTTAGGACACAACAGCCCCCTGCAGTGTTACAGGCCTGGGGAAGAGTGGCTGGAGAGCTGCCTGGAGGAGAAGGACCTGAGGGTGTTGGTTGGCAGTGGCTGAACATGAGCCAGCAGTGGCCCAGGTGGGCAAGAGGGCCAATGGCATCCTGGGCTGTGTCGGACACAGCGTGGGCAGCAGGAGCAGGGCAGGGATTGTGCCCCTGTACTCAGCACTGGTGAGGCCACACCTTGAGTCCTGGGGTCAGTTCTGGGCCCCTCACTACAAGAAGGACATTGAGGGGCTGGAGCGTGTCCAGAGAGAGGCAACGAGGCTGGGGAAGGGGCTGGAGAACAAGTCTTATGAGGAGCAGCTGAGGGACCTGGGGTTGTTTAGCCTGGAGAAGAGGAGGCTGAGGGGAGACCTCATCACTGTCTGCAACTGCCTGAAAGGAGGTTGTAGTGAGGTGGGTGTTGGTTCCTTCTCCCAAGTGACGGATGACAGGATGAGAGGAAATGGCCACAAGTTGCACCAGGGGAGGTTCAGATTAGACATCAGGAAAAATTTCTTCACTGAAAGGGTTCTCAGGCCCTGGCAGAGGCTGCCCAGGGAGGTGATTGAGTCTCCATCCCTGGAGGTGTTTAAAACACAGGTAGATGAGTTTCTCAGTGATTTGGTTTAGTAAGTGGAGAGGTACAGTTGGACTCGATGATCTCAAAGGTCTTTTCCATTAGGATGATTCTATGACTCTGTAATCCACACCAGGTCAGAAGATGCTGAGGTAGTCGTAAGGTCAAGCAGCATCCTTGTATTTGGTCTGCATGGCAAGGTTTTTGTAGCAGAAGGGCTACAGTGTGAATTCTGTTCTAGAAGCTTCCCCTGTGTGCAATAGAGCCAGTGACAACCAGTTCCAAGATGGACTCCCTGCTGGCTAAGGCCGAGCCCATCAGTGATGGTGGTAGCACCTCTGGGATCGTGTATTTAAGAAGCGGAGGGAAAAGCTGTGAAACAACATCCAGGAGAGAGGAGCGAGAATACGGGAGAGAAACAGCTCTGCAGACACCAAGGGCAGTGAAGAAGGAGGAGGAGGTGTTCCCCTTTCTGGAGCAGAGATTCCCCTGCAACCCATGGTGAAGGACCTGTTTAGGCAGACGGTCCCCCCCAGCCCATGGAGGTCCAAGGTGGAGCAGATATCTCCCTGCAGCCCTCACCAGAGCAGGGGGATGCCCGAAGGAGGCTCTGACCCTATGGGAAGCCCACACTGGGGCAGGTGCCTCGCAGGAGATGTGGAAAGGAGCTGGCAGGACTTGTGACCCAGTGGGGAACCTATGCTGGAGCACTCTGTTCCTGAAGGACTGAACCCCGTGGAAAGGACCCACACTGGACAAAGCTGTGGGAAAGGCTCACATTACAGAGGTTTGTAGAGGAATGTCTCCCACAGGAGGGACCCCACGCTGGAGAGGCAGAAGAATGTGAGGAGTCTTCCCCCTGAGGAGGAAGGTGTAGCAGAGACGAAGTGGGATGAACTGACCACAACCCCCATTCCCCATCCCCCTGTGATAATGGAGGAAAGGATGTAGAGAAACTGGGAGTGAAGTTGAGCCCAGGAAGAAGGGAGGGGTGGGGAGGTTTAAAGATTTGGTTTTATTTCTCATTACTTTACTCTGATTTGCTTGATGATAAATTGAACTAATTTCCTCAAGACAAGTCTATTTTGCCCATGATGGTAATGGGTGAGTGATCTCCCTGTCCTTATCTCAACCCACGAGCTTTTCATTATATTTTCTGTCCCTGTCCTGCTGAGAAACAGAGTGATAGAGTGGCTTGGTGGGCACCTGGTGCCCAGACAGGGTTGACTCGCCATAGTCCTCACATCACACAATTCAACTGTGAAGTGTCTCTTTTGTAGGTAGAGATGTAGCAACATCTGCTTTACAAGTGGGCAAATGAAGGTACAGGCACAGAAGGGACCTTCCCCAACTTCTCATCTGCAGGCTTAACCACTGTCTACAACTATCTGAAAGAAGGGTGTGATGAGGTGGGTGTTGGTCTCTTCTCCCAAGTGGCAAGTGATAGGACGAGAGGAAATGGCCTCAAGTTGCACCAGGGATCAGGCATCAGGAAAAACTTCTTCACTGAAAGGGTTCTCAGGCCCTGGCAGAGGCTGCCCAGGGAGGTGGTGGAGTCCCCATCCCTGGAGGTGTTGAAAAGATGGGTAGATGATGTGCTCAGGTACTGTTGGACTCGATGATCTTGACGGTCTTTTCCAACCAAATGATTCTATGATTCTGTGATTCTATGACTCATAATTCTTGTGTTGACTTTGTGGGATCACACCTTAATTTTTATCACAAAGGGCCTGAGAGCACCATTTTTTGGTGATATTTTTAATAAGGTCTATAAGTCTTGCTTTGTAATCCTACGAAATAGGCACGAGGCAGATGTGCTTGTAGAGACAGTCATAGCAGGCACTTTTGCTCCTGAACATGCTCCAGGGATTTGTGAAAACAATATCACACCTTTGGGATTTTACAGGGATCTTGGAGTACAGCTTGGCCTTCTTCTTGATGAACACGATATCACTTTATACACCTTATAAAGAAAGAACTGTGGGGTATTTATTTGCCTTTCAGCAAGCCAGACTCGGAGAAGATAATGAGAAACCTTCAGGAACCAAAGGCAAATGCTTTTAATAGGCAGGCAGAAGGGGCTTACAGCAAGTGTGCTTTAAGGTAGGATGATAAAACATATATTCAGAGCCTGTTTCTGGGCCTGGCAGGTTCTTTGTTGCTATTGGTGAATGTGTCAATCGCTTTGAAAATTTTCTAATCGAATTAAATCACTTGCAGACTTAGAATCAGAAGATCATAGAATGGTTTGGCTCAGAAGGGACCTTAAAGATCATCTGGTTCCAACGCCCCTGCCATGGAGGGGGACACCTTCCACTGGATCAGGTTGCTCAACTGACTTTCCTCAGTTGCTGTTGATTTTTATATTACTGCTCAGCCAAGAAATGCTCAGCTATTTCAGATACACATTTAAAGTATTCCCATGTTAGCTGGTTTTTCACTGTCACTTTTAAATCTAAATGTCCTCAGTTAGCTGAAATAATAAATTAAAAAAGCCTGAAACAACCCCAACCTGTGCTGTTCCCTAGTAACTGAGCACAAAGTGCTATCCCACAAGTGTCACAGGTGTTTTTCTTCAAATCACAATGACATAGCACAGAAGAAAGAGAAAAGCAGATTCACGGTCTGTGAGAACACGGTATTTTTGTGTATAGGAATATTTGCTTTTCAACTCAATACTTTGTAATGCCATCCGTTATTAAAACCAGCTAACATGCTCGGCCTTTGAACTTGGAAGCCTACAAGAACCAGTGTCTGTCCCCCCCCATTTATACTATTACTATTTAAGCAAGCATTTGAAGTAGTGGGCTCTGAATACTGTTAAATTGCAAAGACAAATGCTGCTGTTGTCTTTAGTGGTGGTGCATGTCCTTGATACAAGTGCTGTATCTCAAGGAGAGAAGTATTCATGCAGTTGTCCACTGCTGACTTTCTTGGCATCCTTCATTTCAGTTTTGTTTGGTAAGTGGCACAGTCTTTGAATGAAGATGCAACATTTCAATTACTCTTTACTTTCCTGGAAACCATTGAGGGATAAGAGCTGTGATCGTGATTGAAAATATCCCTACAAAGCCTCCAAATTATTATAACTGAAATTAAAATCTTATTCTTTAACTACTATTAGGTTTCACCTTGAAAAATCGTACCTGACTTTCAGAGAATAGAGTTTTATTGCTAATAATAAGAATAATCTTTGAGAATTTAGCAGGTTTTGACCGTTTATTTTCCTATGCGGTCACAAGTGAGTACCCAGGGAAGTCTCTGTCTCTGAATTGCAAACCTGATTTGCTTTGACCTGGAGTCACCACCAAAAATTTTGGCATCTGAGTTACCTAACACAGGAATAGAACAATTTGGGTTGGAATAGACCTTAAAGCCCATCCTGTTCCAACCCCCCCTGCCATGGGCAGCGACACCTCCCACTGCATCACATTGATCAAAGCCCCATCCAACCTGGCCTTGTACACCTCCAGGAATGGGGCATCCAGGACTTCTCTGGGCAACCTGTTCTAGAGCCATATAGAGATGATGGGGTCTTCTGTAGTCAGTGGAGTAGTATTGGCACCTCTGGATGACAAGTTTTAGAAGGACTGAATTGCTCTCTGGAGGTGGATATCTGTGGACATTGTGGAGTGGACCCTGCTCTGAAGTTCATGTCATGCAGGAGGTACTGAGCACCTAGCTGCTTCCACATCTCCTGTGGAGGAGTTGGATGGAGCCATCCCCCTGCCAGTCACTTTTTACTGACTGTTGAGAGAGACATTAAATAAACATTTCTGCGTTAACAGAAGTTGGCTGTTAAACTAGTGAACGGGTGAAAGAGAAGTAGTTACTTCCAACCTCAGTCTTGCAGGTGGAGCTGGATGCTCCCCGTTTTAGGGGTGTCTGACAGTTCCTCTGAGAAGTCTTTTCCTCAGTTGATTGATACTTTAGCAAACATTAATTTAGGAGGTGAAATTTTCCGTGCCAGTTTTCTGCCTCCTCAGACTGATATTTTTAAAGATCCAGCCAAAATTGTTCGGAGAAGGAAGCTGGAGAAAAACATGTTTTCAATACTAAAGTATTTCTCCCAGCTTGTCTATGAGGAGCCCTGGTACCTCCCTGCTGCAGAGCAGAACTCTGAGATTTGGTAAGGAGGCGTCTTTTAAGCATGTTCTGCTTTTGTTTGCTGTCCCTGTGGACGATTCCTTAGGCTTTCTTAATTTATAGGCGTTGTTTTAAAAAAAATTCCACACATTTGGGAAAGTTGTCACAGCATTTAACAGCTGAAGCCTTCAAAAGATGCTGGGGGGAGGCAAGTGTTGTGCTGCTCTGACTCTGTGTGCCCTGTTGTCGCAGCTTGATTTCCACTGCTACCTGAGCGACAGGGATGATCCTTATGGCCACGACTGGTATTTGCTCTTCATATATTTGGGAGCTGAGTTCTCCTGGGATTTGAAAGCAATGGCAGCCAATGCAATGAGGGGGGGAAAGCCTCCTGGCTCGAAGGCAAAAATGGAAGAAATCACTTTTTAAGCGGGGGGGAAAGAAAGGAGGAAACTGGGACAGAAAAAGGGGAGCAAGAGAGCTAAGGGGATTAGCTTCTCGTTGCCCAGAGAAGTCATGGATGCCCCTTTCCTGGAGGTGTTCAAGACCAGGTTGGATGGGGCTTTGAGCAACCTGATCCAGTGGAAGGTGTCCCTGCCCATGGTAGAGGGCTTGGAACTGGATGATCTTTAAGGTCTGTTCCAACCCAAACCATTCTGTGATCCTATGATTAGAGATGACTTAAGGCTGCTTGGATACATTGGAGAGGGAGCAGGGGCCAGGAATGGGATGGGAGGAAGCCCCTTGTTACCTGGGTCTGTAGCCTGCAGAGCTTGGGCATGGGCTGGCAATGGGGACAGGGATGAGGAAGGGTTCAGAGGAAAATCAAACCCACATGATGGTATGAGAGAGAGGCATAGCCAAGCATAATTCCCATTGCTCAGCCCAAACACTATTCATAACACCAGAAGCCAGCACAGAGCCTATTTAAAAGCTGACCCATGTACTACAATATATACAGCTACAGCCTTTCCCCTTTTCCCTCTACGTCATGATTAAGGTCCTATGCACAGCTCATGATCCTGCACCTCCATATTTCATGGTGGACACACAACTTTAAAAATAACAGCAGTGTTAAACTCACCAGAACAAAGCATTTGGTTGCCAGATTTTAAATCCAGCAAGCTCAGTCAACGTCCACTTTTGCAGCATTAGGTATTAGAAAGGAACGAGACACGCAGGCTTTCAGAGAAGAAAAAGAAAGGAAATCAAGCTGCTTTCATGTATTCTTTGTAATTATTTTTCCCCTGTTGTTCAGAATTCAAGTTTTTTTTTTTAAAAAAAAAGGAAGAAAAAAAGGGCTCTAACATTTACTGGCAGTAATCATTTCACCATCTGCTCAGACGTGCTGCTTCCAGAACACACGTTCTCAGCTGCTGAGCAGTCAGCTCTCTGCTCCCTTCCCTTTTGGAGACAGGGATGCCAGCAGTTCCTAAACTGTAACAGCATGAACAAGGCCTTTTTTTCTCTCTCTCTTTTTTCCCTTTCAGTCACTGGATTTTTTTTGAAAAGGCAGGAGAGTTAGGACTTTGCACCAGATTGTTTCCAAGACTGAGCTGTTCCTTGACTTGGCAGTTTTTTTATCTGGGTGCACACAAGTGGTAAAAATGTAGAGAACATTAATATTTTAATATTTTGGGGTGCCCCAAGCAGGTTTGCTTTGTAGTAGAGCTCCACTGGACTGCTCTCAAGGATTGATTTATTTATTTTTTCAGCTGTAGCTAAAGGAAAGCTTTTCTGTTGGGTTACTCTCATGCTTAGGCACAGACACCTTTGATTTCTGCTCTCATAGAATCATAGAATTACCCAAGTTGGAAGGGACCCACAGGGATTATGGAGTCGAACTCCTGTCCCTACACT
Source organism: Tapera naevia (assembly GCA_033556795.1). NCBI lineage: Eukaryota > Metazoa > Chordata > Aves > Cuculiformes > Neomorphidae > Tapera > Tapera naevia. The sequence continues at coordinate 35,341,115 of JAUMJJ010000079.1, read as the reverse complement.
GGACACTCCCAACATCCACACCAGGTGACTGAGGGCATTGTCCAAATGCTTCTTGGGTGCTGGCAGACTTGGTGTTGTGACTGCTTCCCTGGGGAGCTGTTCCAGTGCTCCAGCACCCTCTGGGTGAAGAACCTCTTCCTAATATCCAACCTGACCCTCCCCTGGCACATCTTCCTGCCATTCCCTTGGGTCCTGTCACTGGTCACCAGCGAGAAGAGCTCAGCACCTCTTTCACCTCCTTCCCTTGTGAGAAGGCAGTAAAGAGCTCTGAGATCCCCTCTGAGTCCCCTCTTCTCCAGGCTGAACAGACCAAGACTTCAGCTGTTCCTCATACGCCTTCCCCTACAGACCCTTCCCCAGCTTTGTGGCCTCCTCTGGACACTCTCCAGTAGTTTTATGTCATGAACTGTATAGCTGAGCTCAGCACCCATCTTTCTAATGAGTTCTTCCCACTCTCTTCTGCATGCTGGAGCTACACCAGCACAGAGCTGCTCAACATCCCCGTCTCCTCTCTGACAGCCCAGACCCAGCAATGAATCACAGCATATAAAACAGAAGGAGGTGTTCTTCCCTACCAAATGGGCTTTGTTGGCTGAAAGGAGCCAGGACGGCCGGAGTTACCCACTCTGCATGCTCCTGCATCACTGCCCTTTGGCTAGTGGTGAGCAGAAGCACTTAAGTAAATATATGACTAATTTAGGAGGTAGAGGGTAACGTTAATTAGCTCATCCTGTCCTTGAATATTTCTGTGTCACTGACTCCTTAATCTACAGCTCTTGCGTTTTCTGTTGTTGTTTCTCATGGCAATAATTAACCACGATCTCGGTTTGTACATTTAAATTCAGAATGAGAAAACATCCATCAGTGAAAGGCCCTATTCAGTTCTCCCACTGTACATCCAATGCTTTACAAAGAAATGAGCCAGAGTGAATTCAGAGCCCATTAGGCATATCCCAGGAGGCACGAATCTATATGATTACAGATGTGCTTACAGATATAAATCTGCATTAAGCAAAAAAAATCCTGCTTGACCAAATGTATTTGTTCAAAAACACACAATTTAAAGTGCAGCTTTGTACTGTGAAATGACTCTGTGGGATGGTTTTGTGTGATTTTGTGTATTTCATTACATCAAGATCAAATTTACCCCTTTATAAGCAGAAGAAATGTTATTTCTCTGTCAGCCTCACATACTTGCTCTGGTTTTCATAACCCAAGCTGGATGGGTGTTTTCCCATCCAGGAGTCCGGGGAGGGGGCAGGGGGTTGATCCAGATGAACTGTAATGTGGACTGCAGAGGCTTGAGCCTCAAAACCACTTTGGGAATATCCCTTTTTTCTCAAGACAAAGTCTATTCAGCCTGGAGAAGAGGAGACTGGAGAGGACCTCATCACAGTCTACAGCTTCCTCACAAGGGGAGGAGGAGCAGGCACTGATCTCTTCTCTCTGGGGACCAGTGATAGGGCCCAAGGGAATGTCAGGAGCATGTGCCAGGGAAGGGTTAGGTTAGATATTAGGAAAAGGCTCTTCACCCAGAGCGTGGGAAGCAGTCACAGCACCAAGGCTGACAATATTCCAGAAACAGTTGGACAATGCCCTCAGACACAGGGTGTGAATGTTGGGTTTGTCTTATGCAGGGACAGGAATTGGACTCGATGATCCTTGTAGGTCTCTTCCACCTCAGGACACTTGAGTGGTGTGAGTGACTGTGTCACACAGACTGTGCAAGACAAGGTGAGCTATGGGACACAAAGGCTGGAATCATAGAATCATAGGATGGGCAGCCTGTGCCAGTGCCTCACTGCCCTTACATTAAAACATTTCTTCCTAATATCTAATCTAAATCTCTCCTCTTTCAGCTTAAAACTATTCCCCTTTTCCTATTCCTACAATCCCTGATAAAGAGCCCCTCCCCAGCTTTCTTGGAGCCCCTTTCAGTAATGGAAGGTGCTCTAAAGTCTCCCCAAAGCCTTTTCCTCTCTAATATGAACAAATCTAGGTGTCTCAGCTTGTCCTCATAGGGGAGGTGCTCCAGCTCTCTGATCATCTTCATGGACTTCACCAATTGAACAAAATGTGAAACAGTCTATGCTTGAGAGATTGGAGAGAATGAACTGGATGACCTTATTCCTTCACTGGAACCACAGATACCATAAGAATGGAATAAAGGCAGCAGATTTGAGACGATCCTTGGTGTTAGGCATAGTGGGAGAGGCCACGCTGACTTGTGATCTCAGATATATGACTTGGAAGAGTATGGAAAATCCTTTAACATGTCTCTTCTACCCACTTCAAGCTGCCTAGTTGGTAGGAGCCCTGGAGAAATGACAGCCTGGTAGGGTTGGCATCTGTTGGTTCCTATAGACTTGATCACAGCGAGTGCTTGGACTGAGCCCCTTCTTCTCCTTGGTGTAACACCTTCAAAGGACCCACACTGAGATGGAGGTAGAGAGGCAGCAAAGGAATGCAGTTGTTCTCCAAAGGAAGGAGTAGAGGGGTGTTGCTGTCACTGTGATTCCTCAGAGCAACATGTCCTGCTGCAGCTTGCCATGCCAAGAGAGACACAGAGCCATGCACAGCATCTCCAAAAGATCTGTTACCTTTCCCGTGCTCTTACTTCAAAAAAGAGGAGGAGGCAGAGGAGAGGTTGGAGACCCTGATAGAGGCTGAGGAGGTGTTTTGAGGGTAGCAAGGGGAGCCTCATTGTTTCTCTCTACAATAACCTAAATGAACTGTTTTGAGAGCTCATAACTCTAGCCACTTCCTAATTAGGACAAGCTTAAAAAGGACCACTTGGCATCCTTGTTGGTGAGAGCCATGTGCTACCTGCAGCAGGCCAACTCCAAAATGAAACTGATTTTTCTCTTACCTACATTCTGCATTCAAGCAGCTGCTCCTAACAGGTGCTTGCTCTCTTCCTAGCAGATGGCGACGAAAAATGGATTTGTTGGCAGGTTTTGCCACAAAGCAGCCTTCTTATCGCACGTATTGATGTGTATACAAACATCCACACGTGCTATCAGGCTTCCTGTTTAAAAAGTAATTCTCCTTCTGATAGAAGGTCAGGCACGTGGGGTCTTAGAGAGCACGGGATGCGTTTCTCTCTTCTGTATCCTGAGTCTAAAGGCATTTATGACTTAGCTGCCACATCAAAACCCTGGCAAGCATTTACCCATTAGTTCCACTCTTCTGCTGCATCTAAAGGACCATGTGGAAGGAGGGATATGTAATGTTAGACTGTTTATCACTGCATCTTTAATAGCTTTTAGTAGCTTAAAAAAGGTTGAACTAGAAATCCAGGAGGTTTTAGACAGGGATGGCCCTGTTGTTTTTCTCTTTGCTGTTCTTTAGGGTAATACAATAGAAATGGAGAAAGCAACTTATCTCTCTCCTTAAAGAAAACAAGCAACTGAAAATTCACAGTGAAGGGGAGACATAGCAATGCATCTGAAAAAAGAAATACAACTGCAGTTTTTATCACTGGGAAACGCACCCAGGACTCTGCAATGTGTTCAAAGGTGCTTTGGGGAAGTATGAGGGGAGATCATTTGTTCTGTATCCATCACCCAAAGAGAGACAGCTGTCAAACAAATCCTTATATCCCATTTTGTTCTTGGCTTGTTAACTCCTATCCCACCTCCCACATTTTGCCCAGTGAGGGCTGTAAATTCGACAAAACGGTGCGAGGCAACGCCAGATCCAGAGGACTGAATGCATCGCCCCAAAAGACCTTTCCTACTTCAATTTCTTGTCGTGCAAGTAGCACCAGGAAGACCCCTACTCGGCTCTGTTTTGCTGTTCGTTTCAAACAAACAGCCTGAGCCAAGACAACCAGATGAGGATGACATCTGGCTATCAAACCTCTGCCAAGTCACTGCTGTTGTGTAGCTGGCAGGAAGACAATGCGCTGCAAATGCCAGGTTCTTGCTGAAATGTAAAGTGCATTCCTTGCATTTTCTTTGCTTCCTCTCCAGCCACAATCATTTTGGTGTTTTGTTTTGCTGATGGCCAAATTCAGATCTCCTTTCCAGCTGTCTAAATCCATTTCATCGATGCTAGGAGGCTTAAAGGACAAGAGGAATTTGACCCTGAAGCCCAAGACTGTCTTGCCAGTTTTCTAAGCTTACTAACAAATTAACTTGTTGATTGTGAATCTCATTCAAACATCCAAGCCCATCCTGTGGGGTGTGTTTGTGGTGGCGATTGCTAAGCACAAAATTGAGAGCACTTTCTATCAGAACTCTTCCAGGAAGGAGTAGGCAGAGCTTAGGGCAGGTCAATAAGCTAAAGAAGCTCTGCAGGTCTCCTTCACTACTCCTTTTCTGTAAGTCTAAGGTGCACCTCTTTAATAAGAAATCACTGTAGCTTGTGAAAAAAAAAAAAAGCACTGTGGCTTCTGAAAGAAATCTGTTGCTAATCAAAAGTATGTGGAGCTGAAAGGTAGCTCGATAGGCCCCCTGTGATACATTGCTCTCTGTTGTGCTCAGAAGCAGTTTGGTCACAGCTACACAGGAGAAGCTCATTCAGGGCTGCTGTGTGAAGGAGCTGGAGCTGTAGGTTTCGCCCTCTTTGCTTATGAAGGATTTTTTGTTTTCACCCCTCCCCGCGTGCTGCTGTACTCTCAGCATTTTAGGCAGCTGCCAGAGGGCACAAAATAAATAACTGTGCTGGGTTTGCAGCTGATGTTCTGGCCAAATGCATTTTTTCCCATCTTCTGGTAAAATAGTTTTGCTGCAGGCAAAAGTAACCGGCTTTCAAAACTGTAGAAGGAAAGGAATTGTGTTGAATAAATACGAGCAGAGCTTGGGCTGCTGAAGTCAACCTGCTTTGCAAAGGGCACAGGTCGTATTTCTTCTTTTCTAGTTAGCATTCAAAGTTTGACTTTTTTGCCTCAAATTTGCAGATTTCAGGAGTGTCATTGTGCTTTCGGTCTCGGGGCTTGTAAGCAGAAGCCATCCGCTTTCAAGGGCACTCTAACAAGAAGTGGATATTAAGGCTTGAAGAGTAGCTCAAATGCTTTTAAATTGTCTTTGGTGAACCAGCTTGCAATGAAAAGAAAGTCTAATTTCCATAGTCTATATCAAAAGCTTCACCAAAGAGTCTGTGTCATAGAATCGCGGTGTGAATGCTGGGGTTGTCATGTGCAAGGAACGGAGTTGGAATCGATGATCCTTGTGGGTCCCTTCCAACTCAGGACATTCTATGATTCTATAGAGGCAAACACTGATGATTTTGAAGATGTTAGAATCATAAAATGATTTGGGTTGAAAGGGACCTAACAGATCAACCAGTTCCAATCCCACTGCCATGGGTGGGGACACCTTCCACTAGACCAGGATGCTTAAAGCCTCATCCAACCTGGCCTTGAACACCTCCAGGGATGAGGCATCCACGACTTCTCTGGGCAACCTGGAACAGTCCCTCACCACCCACACAAGCAAACAATTCTTCCTAATATCTAATCTAAATTTCTCCTCTTTCAGTTTAAAACCATTCCCCCTTGTTCTATTCCTTCTCTCCATGATGAAGAGCCCCTCCACAGCTTTCCTGTAGCCCCCTTTAAATACTGGGAGGCTGCTCTAAGGTCTTCCTGGAGCCTTCTCTTCTCTAGGCTGAACCACCCCAACTCTCTCAGCCATTTTACCCATCTGTAGTTGGGTAAGGATTATAAAAAATGGATTAATTGTGTTTCACTTTGTCATGTCAACTGTGCCAGTAACTCAGCAACAATTTTATCTTCCTAGGTAGCATTTGTGGAGTTAATTTCAGAAGAATGTGTGTTTAGACACACATTCCTACAGTCCTAGCAGGGTGATGCAGTGAGTGACACTGGATTTAGTAGATCCTAAGCTTCTGGTTGACCCCAGCTGTGTCCATTTCCCTTTAGTGCTTTATCAGTTTTGTCTCTTTGGCACATGGGCTGACTCCTTGGAGCTTGATTCTGTTGCCTGGTGCACAAGTATCATGGTGACATTTGTGGTGTCCTCGAGAGTCATCTTCTGGCCTTTAGATGCCACTCCAGTGGGATGGGGGTTCCCATCAGTCTTTCATCAGCACTGCCAGCCTCCTGAGCATGTCTCTGGTACCCCGAGCTGCCTTGTATACACTGAGTTCACTGCAGTACAAGTAAAGGGTAGAGATGACAGCATTACCCTGCCTTCTGCTCTGAGATCCTTTGGTTTCAGCATCAAATAAGCAAAAAAAAAAAAAACCACCTGTATGGAATTTCTCAGGATTGTCCATACTTACTTAAAAGGTGATTTCATCTGCTGGCTCCAGTGTAGATCTCCCATACAACAAATTCAAACCATAACAGTTTCTATTTTATCCTTTCATCACAAGTTAAAATCTATTTATTCTATGGGAATAGGTTAGAATATTTTGAATTAAAATCAAATTTGAGCAATGATTTGTCAAATATAGGGGATGTTTGCATTGAAAGGTATGCCAGTAACTAACATGAATCATGTTTGATGCTACACAACTGCTCAACATGGAATATAATTCTGAATATCAAACTGAATCTGCTGCTTATGTGTCTGTAGATTCTGTTCTTATCAATAACATCATAATGCATCCTCATGTAAAAAAATCAGTTAACTTGTGGAACTATCATTGCAGTAGAGTTTATTCATGTCTGCACAAACAATAAATTGCTTGATATTATCCCAGTACTTCAGAGTAAACCTTTTTTCCATAAAAGGTAACAAATAGCTAATTCAGCTTTCCAAAAGCATGTGAACTCTTATCATTAACAGGAAGAAGATTAAACAACCTGAAAGCAAATGCTAAACGATCCAGATCTTAGTCTGATTAAGCTTAAGTGTTTTCTACCACTTAAAAGCCTATCAAAAATGTAAAGATTTGGGTAAATGAGATTTTCTGGAAGGCAAGCTTTAAAGTTTACCTCCTTCTCTTTTTAAACAAGAAGGCGATGCCTCTATTTACATGGTGTTTCTGGAACTCAAACGGAGCATCACTGCTGCAGCGTTTCGTGGAACATCCTTTGTTTATTCACACTGTGCCACTTTTAAACTTCAGATGTAAACAACAAAGGCTTCTTTGTATTTCACACTATCTCATACTCACTACCTTCTGAAGTCCAAAGCCAAAACACTGTGGAATTTTACCCTCCTCACACTTTCTTCTGCTTGTCGGATGTGTTCTTTCAGGCTTTTCTATTTATAGTAGCTGGAAAACTACTTATCATCTGATTAAAATGTGTTTTGTTCATTTTCTGTAGACTTTTCTGTCCTTGGTATGGGCTAAAATTGTATTCCCTGGTAACCATTTCAAATATAATTTTAGTAGTAATTATGCATATATTCAATAACAGAAACAATTTGTCATCCTGAAGGATCCAAATTGCTTTAAAGGGGTCGACCTGTCTGTAATCCTGTTACACAGATGAAAATCCAGAAAATATTCCACTGAACTCAGATGGTCAGACAGAAAGGTCAGAAAGAGCCAGGCTGGAAATGTAGCAGCTGACTGATAACACACGTTTTAGTGCCATAGGGTATGGTTTCCATTTCAAACTGGAGTGGAAATTTTAGTCGGAAGTGTCACAAATCTTTAGCTGCACTGATCCTTGAGATCTGCCCCTGAGAAGTGCCCTCTGCCTTTCCAGCGTGGGGAAGGACCTCAATTTTATGTCTCATTTAACATGCAGTGGGTCAGACATCAATCTCAACTGAATCCATCTCCCCTCTGCTGATGGCTGGAGGAGGAAGCCAAGGCTCTTTGCTCTTCTTCTCCCATTCTCTGCTTATTTCCATGGGAAAGACAAGGACAGGCTACCCAAGCAGTTTTAGACACTTTGCTGTGTCACGTTTAAGTCCACTACTGTCTGAAATCTTACTTTCCAAAAACCAGAGGAATACAATGTTGATGATTTCTTCTTTTCCCAGGGACAAGTAGCACCCTTTACCATCCTATTGCCTTCAGCTGCATTTCAGCACAACAGGTGCTGAATTAGGGGATGAGCCCATCCATTGAATTCAGTTTTGGGCCCCTCACTACAAGAAAGGCTTTGAGGGGCTGGAGCGCGTCCAGAGAAGGACAACAGAGCTGGGGAAAAGTCAGGAGTCCAGGGGTTATGGGGAAAGGCTGAGGAACCTGGGGCTGTTTAGTCTGGAGAAGAGGAGGCTGAGGGGAGACCCCATCGCTCTCTGCAGCTGCCAGAAAGTGAGGTGGGTTTCGGTCACTTCTCCCAAGTAACAAATGATAGGATGAGAGGAAATATCCTCAAGTTGCACCAGGGGAAGTTTAAATTGGATGTTATGAAAAAATTACTTACTGAAAGGGTTCTCAGGCACTGACAGAGACTGCCCAGGGAAGTGATGGAGTCACCATCCCTGGAGGTTTTTAAAACACGTGTAGATGTGGGGCTTACATGGTGGACTTGGCAGTGTTACGTTTAACAGTTGGACTCAATAATATTACAGATCTTTTCCAACCTAAATGATTCTATGTGTTTCTGTTTGTGAAGAACATTTAATGATATCTAGCATAGCAAATAGTTTTGCTGTAAATTGCTAGGAGTGTTAGGTCCGTATTAGAGCCCTCTGAGATCTTACATTATGTATGATTCCAGCAATATAGACTGCAAATACTTTAATGGTGACAGCAGCTGGTTTAGTAGGTGAGTCTAGTGGTAGCTGTTCAAAGTGAGTTGTTCTCCACTCTAGAATATCCTCCTGCAGATGTGTGAAACTTGGTTGAATGAGGCTCACAGCCCAGAAGGCCAACCTTGTCCTGGGCTGCATCTAAAGAACCATTGCCAACAGGGTGAGGGAGGGGATTCTTCCCCTCTATTCTGATCTTGTGAGACCCAACCTGGAGTATTGCATCCAGTTATGGAATCCACAACTTAAGAAGGATACAGAACTGCTGGAGTGGATCCAGAGAAGGCTACGAAGGTGATCAAAGGGCTGGAGCACCTCTGCTATGAGGACAGACTGAGAGACTTGGGCTTGTTCAGCCTGGAGAAGAGAAGGCTTCAGGGGGAACTCATAGCAGCCCTCCAGTAGCTGAAGGAGCTACAGGAAAGCTGGGGAGGGACTTTTTAGAAGGGCCTGTAGTGATAGGAGGAGGGGGAATGGGTTTAAACTGGGAGAGATTTACATTAGACATTAAGAAGAAATTCTTCATGATGAGGGTGGGGAGACACTGGCACAGGTTGCCCAGGGAGGTTGTGGATGCCCCATCCCTGGAGGTGTTCAAGGCCAGGCTGGATGGGGCCTTGAGCAGCCTGGTCTTGTGGGAGGTGTCCCAGTCTATGGCAGGGGATTGGATCTGTATGATCTTTAAGGTCCCTTCCAACCCAAACCATTCTACAATTCTATGATTCTATGAATGAACAGTATTGAAAAAATCCCCTTGACCTCAGTATGGCCAGAGTTTCCCTTACAATCTCATCAGATCTAGGAGCTCTGAGGTGTAATAATTTCCTTGATATTTGTGATAAATGAGGCAACTGGAGCCTGCAACCGTGGTCGGGCTCCTCGTTGTGCTAAGTGATGCAAATAGGCCCCAGTGTAAGAAACAGCATGTGCCCTGCAGAGATGGAATAAAAAAGGATGAGTAACATTAGTGCCATTTTAAAGAATGAAAAACTGAAGCAGAATGAGAAATTGGGAGCACTTGCATCGCTGAAAGTCACCAGGACAGTTGGAGGTGAGCCAGGTGATAGCCATGCTACTCTAAAAAAAGTAGGCGCTAGGCTTTCACCACAGACAGCTCTATGTTCTAAAGAGGGTGGGCAGCTCAATACAAATAATCTCCCAGTTTTTGGGGGGATGAGATGGTTTAAAATCACACACTAATGGTCACGAGAGGCTGAATAGAAAACCAGAGCTTGTTATTAGAGGCAAAGTTAGTGGCAGAGATGACAGGTTGCCCAACAATTTCCATTATAAGCATCTTCTTTCAGGTATTCCAATGTACCAGTTTTATGATTTTAGAAGTAAATATTAGTGCTTGGTCTCTGCCTGAAGGTTTTTCTCTCTAATCACAGCAGAGGTAATTTCTGTTTTTTTCAGGATGAGTTTAGGAAAAGATAAGTTGTTTATTGCTCTTAAAAATTCATGTTTTCCTAAGAAACTCTCATACTTATGTATCGTGGAAGAAATACTTGATACGGTGACTCAAGTGAGGAAAGTGAAATGACAGCAGTGTAATAGTAGAGCTGAACTGAGCTCTTTACCTCAAATGTGTGAAAAATATGCTAGTTTGCACTTTGCAATGAAGTGCAGTTCAGAGATAACTGACCTAATGAGAGTGATAAAGTCTTGTCAATGCAGTGTTTATATGTGGAGTATTTTCTTCTGCTGAAAAACAGCCTGGTGTTACCATTGCACTGGTTTTGGACTCGAGTTAGCTTCTCAGCATCATTCAGGGCTGCACCACATGGAGACAGCAGTTCTGGTCTGCAACAGCTTGGAACAGTCTGCACTGGGTGTTTTCACTGGCCCCTCTTCACTTTGGACTCGGCCATTCTTCATTTCAGGAATATGAGAGTAATGGATGAGTGATTAGTGAAGAACAGTCTGGTGTCTGAAACCGCGGGATAGATTTTAGCTTTAGATTGCTGAAAGTCAGAACAGGGCAGATCTTTTCTTAGCCATCATAAATTATCCATGCAGGATGTGCAGTAAAAGGCTGTTTGGCTGCGTTAAAATTGGCCAGACAAACAGAATTTCCATCTCTCTCAATGGCTCCTTCAACACCTAATTAGTTCCCAGATGCTAGTTGAGCAAGATGTCTTTTATCTTTACTAATGCTATCTTCCTGTACCACCTAAGTGCCCCCTGGTGTCATTCTCCACTTTCATCTTTCTTCCCTCAAGAGAAGACAGGATGGGTGTTCAGGAAGCTCTGTTCTGAGGGTCAAGCTTGTAAAGACTGTGGGTCAAGTTGGTCCTGTTATATCAGTCAGTATCTGGAGCGAAAGCTTTGAATCCAGAATTAGACTGATATGATGGGGAGCATGATACAACTTCGTTTCTATGCATGTTCTTAGGATCAGTATCCATCAGGAGAAAAATAGAATTGCAGATTTTATTCCTCTGTCAGTTTCATTTAATACAATTTAATACAATGTTCATTTTTTCCCGTCGCTTGAAGGTGCAAAGAATTCTGTCTGTATAAATCTGCCATTTCAGCTGGCGTAGTTGATTGTTGTGGGCAACGAGGAAGTACACTCAAATGTAAAAGAGTAGGAAATATCAGCCTAACTGCACTCCTGATCCTTCCTAGATCCTCTGAGCACAACCACTTGGGGCCTCAGATATGTTAATAGCCACGCTGTCGGCCAACTGTGATTTACCTTGGCAGGTCTGATTTATATCCGAGCCCAGCAATTCTTCCCCCCTCTGGCAGGAATGAGTGACCAAACAGCCTCCTTCAAGCTAACTATTTAAGAGAAAAGCAGTTCAGAGAAAGCACATCTTCAAAGCAGTGGAGCAGACTCTATATATACACACAGCTTTCCCCTTAGGCTCGTGAAGCTGTGTCTTCAGCTGAGTTCAGTTTACTCGATTCAGATGATGTGCTCTGTTGTGTGGGGGCGTTTTGTCAATGGGCAAAAGCTCTGATAAAATCAGTTTTGCAGTTTTATAGATGACAATCAAGATTCTCCAGCTCTGACTTTGCACTGATATCTTTAGAGTTTCTATTGTATTTCCTTCTTATCTGCATTTTCCCTGTGCTACCCTGGAAGAATACACTTACAGAAACAATTCCAGCAAGTACATGTAACAGCATTTCTTCTCTTTGACCAGGTTCTGTGTAGTCCCTATAGGATGTTTATGTCTTCAGATTTACAACGTAGTCACATAGCAGCTTGTTTTCTAGAGCATCAAAGAAAGCTGTAAAATCAATGGGTTTCACTTTATCAGGCCCTGGCAGAGGCTGCCCAGGGAGGTGGTTGAGTCACCATTCCTGGAGGTGTTTAAAAGATGGGTAGATTAAGTGCTCAGGGATCTGGTTTAGTAAGTGCACAGGTACGGTTGGACTTGATGATCTCAAAGGTCATTTCCAGCCAAGCAATTCCATGATTTCTGCCCTTAGATTCATATGCCCACACTATGAAGGATGCAGAATTTATACCAACGCAATTCAGTCATTCCCAGTTTTGATCTTGTCTGATTTGCAAGAGGCACACTGTGAAATCAGTCCTGAGACTAGAGATCTTCCCTGCAAGGTTATTAATAATAGTTAGAAATTATATAGCACTCCTCTCCAAACCCCTGTGCAAGCATTAGCTAATTGGGTAGTACTCCAAAGCCCTGTGCAAAACATTAGCTAATCAATTCTTGCAGCACCTATCAAATATATCAATACCATTCAGTCCATTGTGCAGAGAGGCAAATGGAAAGAGGAGAACGTGGATATATGGTCCCAGTCCATGCTGCTTCCCAGTTTGGTAGCTGGGGTTAGACTTCAGCATTTGCCAGCCACTGCTCCCACGTTTTCCTTGGCAGGATCCTTCTTCCCATCTGGTTCACTGTCACTAAACCCATGATATCCAAAAGGAGGTCACCTACATTGATGTGAATCCAGATTTTATCAGCTAGACATGACTTCAGTCCATTCCAGGGCTCCATAGATGTCATTGGCATCAATTAGATTGGAAAAGCCACCATCAGTAAGTGACATCGAGAAGACTGGACCCAGCACAGCAAATTGATTTTTAATATTCAGTGGAATAACAGCTGAGTGTTTACCAGTGAGGTGCTCTGGCCAACTGAAGGCAACTCAACAGAAGCAATTTAAAATAATATATCATTGAGATGTTATACTTAGAGCAGGCTGTCGTGAAGAAAAGGACACTTAGCAAATGGAGGAGAAAATAAAACATTCTTCATCAGGGAGCATAGTGATAGAATGAGGAGGACTGGTTTTAAGCTGAAAGAGGGAAGATTTAGATGAGATATTAGGACAAAATTTTTTACTGTGAGGTTAATGAGACACTGGCACAAGCTGCCCAGAGATGTCATGGATGCCCTGTCCCTGGAGGTGTTCAAGGCCAGGTTGGATGGGACTTTGATAAGTGCGATCGAGTGGGAGGTGTTCCTGTCCACGACAGGGGGTTGGAACTGGATGGGCTTTAAGGTCTGTTCCAACCCAAACCATTCCATGATTCTATGATTAATTGCACATTAGTGAAGCCTCGTGCTGCTCATTATTTTAGTTCCTCTGGAGCAAAGTAGGCAATAGCTGGTCCTCAATGCAAGTGAGAATGTATTGCTGAATTTCTGCTCCCAAGCCAGCAGCTAATTTCTGCAGCTAATCCACAAACTTGGCCAAGTCAGTTGATTTGTTTTCCAGTTAAAAATACCCCAGTAATCATGTTTCTATGAGTTATGCATACTCCCATCCTACAGAAGAGTCCAGACAACTAATTCCTGCAGAACTTCCCCTGAAATACTGCAGCTCCTTGAACTCTTAGTGCTTTTGGGAAGAGCTTAATTTCAGTGGTACTGCTGGTGGTATGAAATTTTGAGTAGCCAATGTAATAAAGGGGTATCCTTAGAGGTTTTGAACAGGGACTTCAGCATTGTGAGATTACTTGCCTTACGATTTTACATCAAGGATGAATGATGATACAGAAGCACAAGCTTTAGCTGTCACAGGCATCAGGATTCTCTGTGGTGGCATCAGTGATTTTAGAGGGGATGTCAGAGACACAGAAGCATTGTGGAACTTGCTGAGACACGAGACAAATTGGACATTGCAGTGGCCTGAGTGCAGGCTGTAAGATGGCTTTTAAAGTACGCATTGAATCAAGCACGAGATGATGCTATTTTTATTAAAAGCCACAAAATGCACAAAACCAATTAATATTCCGCTGCCTCTGCTCAGAAAATTAAATGGTTTCATTTAACAAACCCAATTTTAAAGGGGTTTTTATGTCATATTTATAACTTCTCCTCTAAACTTCCGTGAACTGTGCATTTTCAGCAGAACATACCAAAGTGTCAGTGGCTTCCAGTCTGTTCCTTCAAGTATTTGAAGGTACAAGGGAATTGTGCTTTTCTGGCAGAGTTCATTCCAAATTCGTAAAGCGCTTTACAAGTATTAGCTACTTCCATCTGAATATTAAAAAGAAGCCAAACACCTTGAATGTTATTGCCATGCTGTAATGTCAAGTGATTAAATATTTTGACATACTTTGGCTCAATATAATCAGCCAGCTACAAAAAGCTGAAGCAGCAATTCCTGTCAGTTCAGAGGGCAGCAGCAAACCAAAGCACAGAAGAAGACCGTGCTAAGTACAGTTGCCTGGGAGTAAGCGAAGAGCAACCTTCTGTGGTCAGACTGGTTTGGTTTATTCCTTGGCAGTCTATTGAATCATCTCTGCTGTTGAGGACAGTATTTCACATCACCCAGCAGTTTTGTTAACTGAATTGCTGCCTGTGGAACAAACTGATTTCGTAGGAACATAGAATCATAGACTCATTAAGGATGGAAAAGATGTCCAAGACCATGAAGTCCAACAATCAACTTGACACCACCGTGCCTACTAAACATGTCCCTACTAAATATGTTCTTTGAACACCTCCAGGAATGGGGACTCCACCACTGCCCTGGGCAGCCTCTGCCAGGGCTTCCCCACCCTTTTAGTAAAGGAATTTTTCCTAGCATCCAATCTGAACTTCCCTTGGCCCAACTTAATGCCATTTCCTTTCATCCTGTCACTTGTTACTTGGGAGAAGAGACCAAAACCCACTTCAATACAGCTTCCTTTCAGATAGAGAGCGATGAGGTCTCCCCTCAGCCTTCTCTTCTCCAGTCTAAACAACCCCAGGTCCCTCAGCCACTCCTCACAAGACTTGTGATCCAGACCCTTCCCCAGCTCTGTTCCCTTCTCTGGACGTGCTCCAGCCCCTCAATGTTTTTCTCGAAGTGAGGGGCCCAAAACTGAACCCAAGATTTGAGGCGCGGCCTCACCAGCACTGAGTATAGGGGGACGATCCCTTCTCTGCTCCTCCTGGTCAGGATGCTGGTGGCCTTCTTGGCCACCTGGGCTCACTGCTGGCTCATGTTCAGCTGCTGTTGACCAGCACCCTAAATTCTTTTTCACCAGGCAACTTTCTAGACACACTTCACCGAGCCTTGAGTGCTGCACGAGGTTGTTTTGACCAAAATATAAATTGAGCTTTGTCCCAGCGACCCAGTTCATGGCCTTCAATTTAAAAAATGAGAATATCTGAAAGATATAAGTGTCTCTAAATGACTAGGACATCCCTTAAAATATTTCTAACTGCATCTGCATGCCATGGGATCCCCTCACTACAGCGGAGATGGGACTGGTAGCCCTGGGTTAAGTAGCAGTCAGCTGGATACAAAACTGGTATGATGAAAACAATAAGATTTGATTTGCTGCAATGCATTGTGGTTCCAAACCCGTGTGTCCAAAATCATATCTTTCCTGATAGTGATGTTTGTGCCAGTTGCTGTTCCTACACATGAACTGTTCATGTGTATAGCACTGGCAATTTGATGGCCCATGTGAGTCCACATAATAAAATTCCATCATCAAAATCCAGTCTTTGAAAACTTAGAATCATAGAACCATAGAATGGTTTGGGTTGGAAGGGACCACAAAGCTCACCCAGTTCCAGCCCTTCTGCCACGGGCAGGGACACTTCCCACTGGATCAGGTTGCACAAAGCCCCATCCAACCCAGCCTTGAACACCTCCAGGGATGGGGTATTCACAATTAATCTGGGCAATCTTTTCCAGTGCCTCACCACCCTCACAGGAAATAATGTCTTCCTAAGACCTCTTCTAAATCTCCCCTCTTTCAGCTTAAAACCATTCCCCCTCATCCTACCCCTGCAACCCTGATCAAGAGCCACTCCCCAGCTTGCCTGTCGGTCCTCTTTCATTACTGGGAGGCTGCTCTAAGGTCTCCCCAGAGCTTTCTCTTCTCCAGGCTGAACAACCCCAACTCTCTCAGCCTGTCCTCAAATGGGAGGTACTCCAGCCCTCGGATCATCTTCGTGGCCTCCTCTGGGCTTGCTCCAACAGATCCATGTCCTTCCTGCACTGAGGACTCTAGAACTGAGTGTAGGGCTCTACATGAGGTCTCACAAGAGTAGAGCAGAGGGGCAGAATCCCCTCTCTCGACCTGCTGGTCACAATTCTTTGGGTGCAGCCCAGGATATGGTTGGCTTTCTGGGCTGGAAGAAAAGAACTTAAATTGGAGATTGTTTGCATCCTGGCATCACAGGTAAGCTGTGATTTAAATTGGCCCTGCTGCTGAAGGAATGAGGAGAGGGGTCCCGTGACAGGAGGTCACGTCGGATGGCTCAGGAATTTTCAGACAGTAAGGACTAAGAAGTCTGCTAGAACAGGATTATCATCAAATTATATCTGCCTCAGTGGCAGGAAATCAATCAAGAGTGGGCTGATTTACACCTGCTGGAGCCAGCACATCGTGATCTTCATCATCTTTCCCAGTGATGTTTTTATCTTTGCGTCGACACAGTCAGTGCGAGGAAAATATTTTCCTCTTTAAAATCAAAACATTCAAGGTAGTGTTTGGCAGAGTGTTGGAGCCTGGGGTTCCTGCTGCTTCTGACAACAGTGCTGGTATCTTTTGCTAATGACCAAAGTGCAATATAATGAGTTGTCTTGGGCTTCTGCTTTATTCAGCGTGTGGTGTTTTAATAGACTGTTAGTAATTCTGAAAGGGATAAATGATGTTTATGCCCTCTTGTGGTATGTTATTGAACAGAATGGATTTTCTCACTGACTATATTAGACCAATGATGGAAAAGTCCCAGGTAAAAATCTGTAACAAACAGTGTTTTGCGCAGGAGAGAAATATCTCTCCCTCCAGCAGCATCCTCATGACTCAGTTAAGGAGGGGGGAGCCAATTTTACATGCATTTATAGCAGCAAGTAAATGACTAATGCCCATGATGACAGAGTTTGTGCCATTTTTCTGGAGTGAGGATGATTTTAAAAGTGCTTTTCTTTGCTAGGAAGGTTGGGAAGTAAGTGAA
The DNA here is from genome assembly GCA_033556795.1 of Tapera naevia. NCBI lineage: Eukaryota > Metazoa > Chordata > Aves > Cuculiformes > Neomorphidae > Tapera > Tapera naevia. The sequence goes on along the minus strand of JAUMJJ010000079.1, from coordinate 35,324,098 downwards.
ATACTGTTTTCTAAAAGCAGTTCTGTTGACATCTCTTTGTGGTAGTTGTTGCCAGTGTGCTGTGATATGTACCTTCATGTTTATCTTCTTTGCTCACACATCTGATAGGTAAATAATCTGATTCCAAAGATGAAAACCACTGTTTGGTGATTTTCCATGAGGTGTTTAAGGCAGGGTTGGATGGAGTCTTGAGCAGCCTGGTCTAGTGGGAAGTGTCCCTGCCTGTGGCAGAGGGGTTGGAACTGGATGGTCTATAATCCCTTCTAACCCAAACCATTCTATGATTCTATGAAACAAGGCCAGATTCCTGTGAACTTGGGCTTGTTACCCTGCCATGTTCAGATACAATGAATTAACTACTCAACGTTTTCCTAACCTGTGCTGAGGACTTTGATGTGGGATTGAGAACCCCGAGGCGCTCCAGACAGGTCAGCCACAGATTTTATATCAATAATATTATTTCATTCCTGATTGAAAACTGATTGCTGCAAAATGTATCCTCCAGACTGTGAAATTACCAGAATTAATCAGTCTAATCCTCTACAAAGTCCAGCAACTGATATCAGACTGTGCTCAGTATTTAGCTGAGCTGAGGCAGGATCTAGGAGACCCTGTTGTTGGAAATTTAGAGACTCTTTGGTCCAAAATAATCACTTATTATTTAATTGTTGGCTAATGCAACAAGGAAACGTTATTTCCATTACATGTCAACTTTCTCTCTGCCCAGCCACCAAGTATGTGGAAGACTATTCCCTAGGAAGGGAATGATTTCCTTTCCACGTCCGTGATGAGTACAACCACAATAGTGGGTTTCAATGAACATAGTGGGCTTAACTGGGCCAGGCTTTGAGAGAGGCTCTCTGACAGGGTGGTAGATACCAGAATGACCTCCTTGAGGAAACTGGAGGATCTCTATGTCCAAAGATCATCCCTGGAGGTGTTCAAGACCAGGTTGGATGAGCCGATGAGTCTCTAATGGAAGGTGTCCCTACCCATGGCGGGGGGAGGTAGAACTGGATGATCTTTAAGGTCACTTCCAACCCAAACCATTCTATGATTCTATGATCTTTCAGGAACTGTTAAACAAGTGTTTGCTGGGTGTGAGGCAGCTGTCGTTCATTGTGTCGTGATGAAAGGAGTTGGAGCTGATGGCTTACAACATGTCTGCCAGCTCTGTTTTTGTGATTCTGTGTGATCATTTCTTTTAATTTGCTTTAATTGTTAGTATGATGAGAGAACATCTGTTTATCTGGTAGCCTTAAATGCTGACCCTTCATCCTTACAGTTGATCTTATTGTCGAGTCTGGCTGATAGAAGTAGAATTCTATCTACATCCAGTACTTTTGCAAGTACACTTTGCAACAGAAGTCTGACACCAGTTAAAGCGCTTATTAGGTTATCACGGACTTCAGTGAGCACAAGTTGTGTCCCCACTGAGATGAGAATTGGCTGCAAAATGTTGGTACTTACCAGTTTCCTTAGAAAAGGAAAACCAAGTAGGAAAAATGTTATGGCAAATCATGTTAAAAAGAAATTCCCTCTGACAGAAGCCTTTCAGGAGTTTCAAACTTAGTTAGGGGGTATCAGAAAGAAATTAAAGTCTAATTTAAAATCCCCACCCACATTTCTTCTTCTTTTCCTTCAAAGTGATTATCATTCCTGGTCCTCATATTGGCAAATCTTTCAGAAATGAGCTGTAATTTGCCTTAAAAATAACTTTCTGGTTATGATAGAACTGGTCTTTTTGAAAAATGGAATTGCAGCAGCTCTGTGAAAGATCCCTAATGGTCTTATTTCTCAGTGTTGTCAGTGGGGCTAAGATTTCACCTAGAAATTCTTCTTGGCATAAGGACATTTGGGGTCGTTAACACTATTCAAAGCTGAGGCACCTGCCGGGGGAAGTTCTTGGATGTTGCAAGGCAGCTGGCCAGGCTTGATCAAAGTGTGCTCTGCTCCTCTCACATCTGTTTTCCACTTTCATTGATGGCAGTACATCCTTGCATGGTTAATAAAGAGGAGAGAACAAACATGTGGCCATAGCAAATTAAACAAATAAGAGGGTGCACTACCTCCTCTCCACAGAGCCTACTTTGGTGCCCTCAATGTCTTCCAGCAAAATAACAGGAGAGCAAGGATAAAGGGCTTTCAGGGATGTGCTGCAGCTCTGGTCCAAGTGCTGAGACAAGTCTGTCTCCTACTGAGAGAAAAACCTAACGTCATTCATCAGCAGAGAAGCCAACAAACCACTAATGGCTTTCCATCGTGTTTCTTGACAGGTCTTGACGGAGGGTGGTTTTGGTCCCATCACAACAGAAATTCGAGAGGCTCCAGAGTTTTATTACGCCGAAGACTACCATCAGCAGTACCTCAGTAAGAACCCCGGCGGATACTGTGGCCTCGGGGGAACAGGGCTTTCCTGCCCTATTGGCCTCAAGGAATAGCCCGTGCTTACTCCACCACCTGCACTTTGGTTTAGGGAGTTGTTTGAAAGAAGACCAGCAACTCCAATAGGTTTTAGATTATGCCCCCACCATCAGTGTTTAAAAAATCTGGGAACCTGTTGGGGCAACTTTCCATAATCTGAGTAGCTTCCCAGCCAACAGTGTTAAAAACCAATGTAGAGGCAGAAATTGAGCTGATTGATTGGCAAATGCAGCTTCTCGCTCTGTGCAGCTCACTAAGTAATCTGGGGAGAAAAGAAAGTTTTAAAAGTTTAGTTTGAAATCCTCTTAAAGGGAAGAATTAGAGGGTGGTTTGCACCTCCTAGCTGCTTTGCATAGCTAATGCCTACAGACATATTTATTTCCCTGGGTTAATGAATTTGCTCGTGTTATGAGCACCTTGACTGCTGGAACCATGGTTAGGCTCATCTTAACTATCACAACCTTGTAATTTGATGTCTTTGAGAATGGGGAATTTCCAAAACCAGTAATTCTTTCACAATTCCACTTTCACAGCAATATCACCTGTAGTGCCTATATTCTGAAACAATTTTAGTAAGAAAAAGTATAAATTGTGACGTGATACTTCATTTTGAAAGTTGCAAGAAGTGTACAAGCACAAAAAGAAATCAGTTTTGTTTCCTGCAGCACAATAAATTACAAAAAAAATAAAGCCAAATGTTGTCTGTGTTGTGTTCCATGGCCCTAAGTATATATCTAGGTAGATCTAAAAAAGTATAAAATATTATAAAAGGCAGCAACCTGCTAATTAAACACCTGGGCTTTCAAATCTTCATTATCCAGTACAGAGGAGTAGAATTCGTATTGGCTGCACTGTGATGCAGTTATTCTTATGATTAATTATTTGTGCTTCAGTAGGTTGTGGGGCCCCCATGAAGACCAGAGTTCATTATGCTCACAAGTGGTGTTTCCAAGGACAAGCATTGGGTCCAGTTCTGTTCTATATCTTTATCAATGTACTGGATGAAGGGATTGAGTGCACCCTCAGTAAGTTTATGGATGACACCGAGCTGGGCAGGAGAGAAGGGAGGCTCTGCAGAGGGATCTGGACAGGCTGGATCCATGGGCTGCAACCAATAGGATGAGATTCAACAAGACCAAATGCCAAGTCCTGCACTTAGGACACAACAACCCTCTGCAGCTCCAGGCTTGGGGAAGAGTGGCTGGAGAGCTGTCTGGAGGAGAAGGACTTGGGGGCATTGGTCGGCAGCAGCTGAATGTGAGCTACCAGTGAGCCCAGGTGGACAAGAGTGCCACCAGCATCCTGGCTTGGATCAGCCAAGGGGTGGCTGCAGGAGCAGGGAAGGGATTGTCCCCCTGCACTTGGTGCTGAGGAGTCCACACTTTGAATCCTGGGTTCAGTTTCAGGCCCCTCACTCCACGAAAGCCCTTGAGGGGCTGGAGCGCGGCCGGAGAAGGGAACGGAGCTGGGGAAGGGTGTGGAGAACAGGGGTTGTGGGGAGAGGCCAAGGGACCTGGGGCTGTTTAGTTTAGAGAAGATGAGGCTGAAGGGAGACCTCATCACTGTCTGCAGCTCCCGGAAAAGAGATTGTGGTGAGGTGGGTGCTGGTCTCTTCTCCCAGGTAACAAGCGATAGGAGAAGGAAATGTCCTGAAGTTGCACCAGAGGAGGTTTAGATTGCATTTTAGGAAAGATGTTCTTTACCAGAAGAGTTGTGAAGCACTGGCAGAGGCTGCCAGGGAAGTGGTGAAATCTCCTTCTTTGGAAGTGTTGGAAAAATGTGTAGCCATGGCACTTTGGGACATGGTTTAATAGACACAGTGGTGTTGGGCTGATGGTTGGACTGAATGATGTTAGGAGTCTTTTCCAACCTCAATGATTCTATGATTCTACTTCAATAGCTTGTGGAGCACCCCCCAAGACCAGAGCTCATTGTGGCAGTGCTGTGTGAACATGGCATCAGGCAGTCACTGCCCCAGTGTGGGTACAGGCAATACAGCAGGACAGCCAGAAAGAGGTAAAATAATTGTTCATTTTATTGATGGGGATCTCAGAGTAGAGAGGAAAACCTACAGCCAAATGATGTAGGGGATGCAGGGGTTGTACTGTATGGATATGGGATTCTATGGATTGTTTATATTCTATGGGATATCCTACTGGGACAAAGGACTTCAGCAGGAGAGATGGGGATGGGTTTGTCCCACTCATCCAACTTGCTGCTTGCAGTTCCTAAAGCATTGGGAGAGGTGAGCTTGAGCCTCTCATGTGTTTCCTATTTTGAAAGCTGTCTTAACTACTAAGTTTGAAGAACATGTGTCATTGATGTGTCCTCTTGCAGATGTGTCCTCTTCCCTTTGCTCTTCTTTATGAAAAGTTTGTGGGAGCCTGCCTTGGTGTGGTGGGTTTGGGCAGTGGAACATATGAAGCTATTTTGGGAGTGAGAAAAACCCAGAGACACATGCACAGGATTTCCTTTTGGATAGCTCTCCATGACACTTCTCACCATATCTTCATTTGGTGTCATTTCCTTCTCAGCAGATCAGATTTCAGGCTCAGAAAAGCCCCAGACAACTTCACAAACATCTCCTGTAACTACTTGGCAGACCAGATCTTATTTAAGCTTGGAGCAACTGAAAATGTGCATCAGATAGTCAGTCTTTGGGCTTGTAAATCCACTGCTGAGTTCTTTATCCAGAGACAGAGAAATTAGTTCCCTGTCCTCCTTTGCTCCTCAGCTGATGCTGAGTTCATTCCAGTCTCAAAATCCAGAGGCAACCTGTGCCTGTAGCAGATTTATTCCTGGGACAAGCATGAGAAGAGCTACCTCTGGTGGGATTGCCATGCTAGGCTCTTTCTGGAGACGCCCTAAAATGTGCCCACATCAGAATCAGGATTTCCAGTTGCTGTGGTAACTGGTCGCCTGTCATTTGTGTGTTGTGCCAATTAATTGTTCCAGTGCTCACTGCCAAGGAAACCAGCACTTTCATCTCTTCTCCTAGGCAAGAGGTGAGATAGAAGCAAAGACAAGAGGAAAGTAAAGTCTGACTTTCATCCTATGCATTTTTAACCTCTGTGTAATTCAGATTTCAGTGGGATAACTTCCTGATTTGTTCCAATATACAAGGCAAAACATTTCATATGCTGAATTATTTGGGTGCTCATGAAATGTTGCTTGGTTTCCTTCTGCCCTTTCCCCTCCAACTCCACTCTGTGTTTATTGTTTTGATGCAAACTGGAAAGTCTTTGGGGAAGTCACCATTCTATCCTTAATATAGCCAAGCTCAGGTCTGAACCTGACTGAGGTGCTTTTAAGCCCTGCCCTGATGGAAATAATGTGTCGGTTTCAAAATCAGCATAGATGGGTCTGCTGATGCTGAAAATGGCCCTCACCAAAATATTGTGCTCCCACGAAATTAATTATGGAGTTACTTTAAGGAGGAGTTTTGGCCTTGACACCTTGTAGTTGCTGCTGAAGGAACGAAGAGTATCCAGGTGGGTCTGCAAAGCTGCCACGATAATGATTCCACCTCTTATGGATTAGATCTTTTTAACTGGATTTGAGTTTATAAACCAGACTTCTCCAAAGGGAAGAAGGGAGTGGCTGCCTCAACATCTTTGATGTGGTGCTTTGGATTTGGCACTGTTTGAAACTTAACCTTCCACAGAGCTGCCTCTTTCTTCTGAGGACATAGATGTGTTCGACACAGAGAGGAGAAAATTAATATATCTTTAGCAGTTCTCAGAGTTGAAGGTGAAATCTGATGCAAGACCAGCAGTTGAGGTGTTTGGAAAGAACGTGGTTCAAGATCTGAAAAGGACACCCAACTCATGAAGTTGAACTCATTGCAATATCCTGTGAAAGTCAAACCAGGATATGGGCAGGAATTTCACTGCTGCCCTACCCCTGTCATATCTAAAGGAAATTCCAAATCACTGAGCTTTCTCTCATTGCCTTAGGAAGGAGAGCAGAAACAAACTGATTGTGTGATGTCACAGCCTGGTTGCCCCGGCAGAGAGGTGGGGTGACTTTGGTGAGAACGTGGAATGGAGATGTCCTGAGGTGTCTGCAGAAGCTTTATTTCCTGAATGTTCTTGAAGAGCATTGGTCCAAGACTGGGATGGAAATGCCGCTCCTTGCCCTTTTCTGTTTGATGTCTCTGATCAGCAGCATCCACGCAGGTTTTTCTTCTCAACTTTTTACGTTCAGAAATGACCAGCAGAGCAGAACTTTTAGTAGCCCTTGATGATCTGCATGTATTGATAAATTAAATAAGGCTGGGCTTATTCCTTGTACCTGATGGCACATTCATATGGCTTTTACTTAGCCTGATGCTGAACTCTTCCACTCATGCTGCCTAAACAAGGGTTTTAGCCAACCTGCCATGGGAAATGATCTGTGGCCCTGTTAGCCTCCAAAATACCTGGGCATTTCTTGGTAGAGTGCAGGTTTGGAGAGGCTACAGCAGTGCCAGGGCCTTTGGTAGAGATTAAGTAGCATGGATAATTACAGCTGAGTGCTTTAGCTGATGTCCTGCCCCTCTAGTTTAGTGGCCCTGCTGTAGGGAAACAATGATGTGTCACATTTTGTACCCAGAGTGTGGCCTCCGACCGTCTCACGAGTCCTTCCTGCGAACTGGCAAGAGGATCACAGCAGGAAGATATGCCAAGACTGGGGAGTTCCCATGGCAGGGGAGCATCCAGAGCAACGGGAAGCATATCTGTGGAGGCACCATCATCAGTCCATTTTGGATTTTAACTGCAGCCCATTGCTTTGAAGAAGTGTAAGTAGTTGCGGGAGGACACAATAGGTTCATAGCATTGCTCCTCGTGGGTGTAGGAGATGTGTGTCCTTGGACTTAAGTGACTGAGCCAGAAAGAGAGCCCTGAAAACAGGAATTGTCTCATTTTGGGAGAAGAGGCCCATTTTGTATTAGAAGTTTATTATTACAGTAGACATTTGCAGAAATCTGCATATCCAGGAGATGCAGAGGGGAGTAGTTTGAAGGATGGTCTGAGCAGCCTTGTATGAGTGCCCGTGATGCTATTCTGATGGCCCCAAGCATTTCCTGCATGTCTACACATGTTGGAGTATCTTATAAAAAGAGATGTTTTCCATTACAGCTTATTCTAACTCCCAAATTACCTTTGCTTTCAAATAGTGAACACCCTAACCTCATGCAGAGTCCGATTATACAACAGGAGTTTCTGGATAAATCAACCCCAGGCAATGCCCAGGGGCACAGTCCAGCCCTCTGTAAGCCCCCTCCAAAATTCATTAAGTCCAAGAGCTGAGACTACTCAGTGACAAATAACCTGTGGCATCACAACCTGGAGCAGCCAGATCCAGGGCAGAGCAATTTTGAAGGACCAACCCACTCCATCTGTTCGTTAGAGACCAAGTTATTTATAACTTGGTTGAATTCAAGTTCTACCTCTGCAAAATTAGCTTTGCCCAGAGGTGAGGGTAGATTTCTGCAATATTTATAGCTAAACTGTATCTGCAATTGGCTGAGCATTGCCCAATCATGCTCAGTGGGATGAGGTACCGATCTTTACAACACAAAGCCTTCATGTTTGCTTATGCCCAGGAGATGGTTGAGTCACCATCCCTGGATGTGTTTAAAAGATAGGTAGATGGGTTTCTGAGGGACATGGTTTAGTAAGGGGACAGGTACAGTTGGACTTGATGGTCTCAGAGGTCTTTTCCAACCAGAAGATGATTCTATGATTCTGTGTCTACACTGTTTCTGTTTTGTTTCTAAGGCCAGCAGATCTCACTGTTGTAGTGGGTGGAACCGACCTCAGCCTCCCACTGGAAGAACATAAACCAGACACCTTGATCCTCCATGAAGACTTTGACAGAGAGAGCATGGAAAATGATATTGCTCTGATTCTGCTCAGCTCTCCCATCGAGTTCAGCAATTTGAAAATCCCCATCTGCTTGCCCTTCATCCATGGCATTGATACGTGGCAAAACTGCTGGGTTGCTGGCTGGGGAACCACACGTGCAGGTGAGATGCTGTTGGGAGATGTATTTGATAATGGAGTCTGGTTTTAAGCATTTAGAGCAGATGTTCTTTCCCAGAAGGACTTACCCACACTAGCTTGTACCTCCCTGATAAACATATCCAGACCCTTGCAGCCTCTACACATCCACCAGTTCTCTGTTCAGCGGACCAAGCAACCACCTACTGACCTCCAGAGCAAGGTCCCTGGTACTCTGAGCATGTATGTTGAAGCTGAAATCTTAAGAGCTCACCTTTGCCTCAACCTCTTGCTTTCCTTTTTTTAGCACACAGTGTAAGACAAGCTCCACCCTGGTGGGCCAGTTAAGTTGGGTCTAAAGTGGTCTGGAACAAGTGAAACAAAGATCTAGGGTTGTCTTTGCCTTATTGTCTCCATGAACCAGACTGATTCAATGGTTCTGGCTGCTCCTCTTCTTCACTCATTTAGAACAGCAGGTTGTTATTGCTAATTGCTCTCATTTAAGCCCTAATGGTAGTATCTCCTGCACTCATTGTGACCCAGAGTGTCTATCGTGGACAAAAGTCACTAAGTGGCTAATGAGCATTTTTATTATTGGAAGGAAGTAATGAGGACCAAGTGGGTAGGGTAGTGCCTTGGGGATCATCAGTCCTTCCTAGGATGGTAGTAGGTGAGTATCCCATTTAGTCCTTGCCATTCTGCTCTGTCAGGGTTACTGTCTGCTCTCTGAAACTCTGCATCTTCCTTCTTAAGGCTTCATTTGCCTCACGTAATGAGACAACACTGTTGTAGTTGTTAAACTCTCCCTTTTCACCAAGGTAACGTGCTCTTAGAAACAGAAAAGCAGGGAGCTGCTGCAGAGTCACCCTGCAGCTTGTCAGGATCTCTCTTTAGCTGGTCTTTTTTGCAAAAATCATGGTGTGGCTCTGGAGATCGGTGTCATGCTGCCGTGTGGGCCCTGCTGACATCACTTCTGCTCCCCAAATTGCACCTTTCGGGAGGTGAATGCACTCAGCCTGAGCACACCTCTTCTGTCTGGGAAGAGTTTCATAGAATCATGGAATGGTTTGGCTTGGAAGGGACATCAAAGCCCATCCAGTCCCAACCGCCCCCAGCCGTGGGCAGGGACATCTTCCGCTGGGTCATAGCTTCATCCAGCCTGGTCTTGAACACCTGCAGGGAGGGAGCCTTTTCAGAAGGGAAAGCTGTGTTTGGTGAGAGGGATGTGCAGTAGTGTGATATGAGCTGTACCAGAAAGTATGAGGCAGTGTTCCTTAGCAGAGGAAAAATGGGTCGTTTCTCATCTCTACCATCCTTTTGTAGGTGGACATCTCTCACCTGGCATCTTAGGCAGCACTTAGGCTGACTTCTCTTCAGCTGCAGTCAGTTAGACCTCAAGTAGAGCCACCTCCTTGGAGATGCCACCATTAAAGCCTTTTAGTCTGTGAGCACTCCCCCATGTCAGTTGGAAAGGGACCTGATAACTTTCTATCGTTTAGATCACACCTCGGAGTCCCACCTTCCTGAAGATGCAGGGAGGATTTAGCTCACTGAAATGCAGAAGGAATAAGTTTCTGAAAATCAGTAGATCTCCCCAGCAGCAGCATCCTCCAAAAGTCAGTTTTATCCTTCAGACTCAGTTACACTTTAAAGAGCAAGATGGGTGAAAAGAGGCTTTTTTCCAAGTAGCCCTGCATATTTTCAGCCTTTTGATCGCTTGCTGGTGCCAGCTGAGATTTCTGGGGTTTTCCTTCTCAAGGGAAGAGTAAAGCACTTGCTCCATTTTGAGAGCTGCTTTGTGGAAGATATCATTGGTCCCCTGGGTGAGGCATGGTCTCACAGCTACAAAAGAGAGCATGGGGATAACAAGATCATCTGTTCTGGAGGAAGCTCAGGAAACTTTCCCCTGCAGGGCTCCCACAGGACCCCATAAAGAGTCCCTCAAACTGAGTTCTCCAGAAACATGAGTGTGAAACCCAAGCAGTGCAGCAGAGCTTGTCTCAGGTCATCACCAAGACCAATAGGATAAGCTGTCCTTTTGGGAATCTTCCAGCTGTACAAGAGTTCATCTACAAAAATAAGTGATTTTTTAAAATCCTATTTAGCAAGCCTCCACTCCCCAGAATTTCAGCTTTGCCTCTTGACACCTTGAACATGAGCCAACAGCGTTCCCTGGCAGCCAAGAGGGCCAACCTGAGGTGCATCAAGCACAGCGTCACCAGCCAGGTGAGGAGGGGATTGTCCCTCTCTGCTCTGAACTGGTGTGGCCTCACCTCCAGCACAGGGGCAGTTTTGGGCACCACAGTATAAAAAGGACATCAAACTACTAGAGAGTGTCCAGAGGAGGCCACAAAACTGGTAAAGGGTTTGGAGGGGAAAGTATATGAGAAACAGCTGAAGAGGAAGAGCAGGTGCTGATCTCTTTTCTCTGGTGGCCTATGATAGGACTCAAGGGAATGGCAGGAAGATGTGCCAGGGGAGGGTTAGATTGGATATTACGAAGAGGTTCTTCACCCAGCTGGTGCTGAAGCACTGGAAGAGCTCCCCAGGGAAGCAGTCACAGCACCAAGTCTGCCAGTACCCAAGAATCATTTGGACAATGCCCTCAGTCACACGGTGTGAGTGTTGGGGTTGTCCTGGGTAGGGACAGGAGTTGGACTCGATGATCCTTGTGGGTCCCTTCCAACTCAGGTAATTCTATGATCTAAGATTCTATGACCCCTCTCTACCTGCCTGTCCATCTCCTAGGCTGACATAAAGTCAAAAGCAGAAACCTATCTTTGCTAATATCTGGAGAGCCCTTGTAATCCCCTGTAACCCCAATACCATATAGTTGTGGCCTGAGATGCTTTACAAATTCAGCTGAGAGCAGTGCCGGGGCTGTAGTTTGACCCTTACCAGTTTGCACTATTCTGCTGGGTTTGTTAATTATTCTCTTCTCATTTACAGTGCCAGCATCCTATGTGCTCCAGAAAGCACCCATGAAGCTCATCAGCAGAGACCGGTGCTTGGAGCAGATCCCACAGCTACAGGAGAACGAGAGCATGCTGTGTGCTGAGCTGGAGAGAGGAAGAAGAGGCCCCTGCCAGGTAAACAGGCTCCTAGAAGGCCATGCTGCCTGTGGGGCTTTGGAAAAGTTTCTTCACTTCAGGAATGAACATCAGTCCTTCCCATGGCTTCCTGGGGTTGCTAAAGCTTCTTTGCAGGAGGTCAGGGCAGGATGGCCAGGAGCTGAAGGCAAAGGCATACTGATCCAGGTGGCAGGGGTGCAGGACTCTTGAAGTCAAAAAAAGCAGTGGTAGTACTAGAAACAAAACACCTCATTCAGTGAATGAGCCTCCCCTCATGGCTCTCCCTGCCCTGTTTCCCTCCCAGCAGCACAAGAGACAAGAGGTCTGCAAGGGAAAGCATGAGCTGAAGGGAGTTTCCAACAAGTCCCCTTTGACAGGAGACAGTCCTGGATGGTGCTGGGCAGAGAAATCTGGACTGTTATCTCATAGCAATTTAAAACTTGGGTGTCTGATGTGGCCAAACTGTGCAGTTGTGGGGATGATGGAAGAAGAAGTCACATCCATGTGAGAGGGCATGGCATGGGCTGTGTCCTCCTCGTGCCTGGTGTCCCCTCCACCCTGGGCTGGGCAGTGCTGCTCTATTGCCAGGTTTGATACTGAAAGGAGATGGGAAAATTTGTCCACGAGAGCCAAAGCAAAAGAACTGGGTGAGAAATGGAGTCCAGGGATCTTTGATTTGAATATTAGAAACCTGGCTGAGGTCTTAGCTTGATCCAAATGTCCTTTGGTTATATGGCAGGGTGGTCTGTGGGTGTGAGAACTAAACACAATTTATTGCAGTGAGCCAGTGGTGTAAGATGATGACTTTTGAAGCTAAATAATATAGTTCAAGCAGTATTTGATGTCAGGGACTGTTAAGAGGAGAGAGTTGACACAAACATCCAAATACTGGAAAACCTTACTCAAATATTGGAAAACCTCACTGGGATGAGAGGAAATGGCCTCAAGTTGTGCCAGGGGAGGTTTAGATTGGGTATTAGAAAAGATTTCTTTACTGAAAGAGGGGTGAAGCACTGGAACAGGCTGTCCAGGGCAGTGGGGGAGTCCCCATCCCTGGAGAGGTTTGAGAAGATGTGTAGTTGTGGCAGTTCGGGACATGGTTTAGTAGGCACCGTGGTGTTGGACTGATGGTTGGACTTGGTAATCTTAGAGGTCTTTTCCAACCTCAATGATTCTATGAGAACTTGTGAACATACTCCAGGTGCAGGACGACTACCCTGATGTCAGACAACATCTGAAAGTAGAAGAACACCTTTGCTTTCTTAACATCCAACCTCCAATCTCTGCCTTAAGTGCCTGGTAAGGACTCAGCTCTCCCTGCAGCCTCTGCTTCAGGACTAAAGTCTTCGTCCTCTTCTGGGCAAAGGTGTCCTTAGACGTGTCCATATGTTTGCAGGGGACAGATGAACAAGCACACATGGGCACAGCTTCATCCTGAAGGAATGTTGGAGGTGCTAAACCAACACCTGGGACAGAGAGAGATCCCCTACCCTTTAGGCATAGAAAGCAAGGAGAGAGCTTGTGGGCTGCAAAGCCATTGTGAGCTGGGCAGAAGAGAAGCTTGCTTTGCAAATTCATTTTTTGATTAGCCAGAGAGCATCTCTTTCTGAAACCATTAATCTAGTGACTTTCACCTCCATTAAATTCAATCAAAATTTTTAAGAAGAAAGCTGCCACAGGATTACATTAACATGATTAAAGAATGCACTTCCCAGGTCAGCATTAAGTTCTGCGGCTGAATTATGTTGGTAAAACAGCAAGAGCACTTGTACCCAGCAAAAATGATTCTCTTGTATTCAGAAAGCTGATGAGGGTGCTGTTTTGATCTACAATAGCATTGGAGTCACGGACTAGAAAGCAGTGGAAGTACACAGCAATTGTATGTGTGATAATACTCATAACCCAGCAACTGCCCACTTTTAATGGAAGCTTGACCAGGCAGAGATGTCTTGCAAGCTGAAATAATGAGAGCAAGACAAAACCCTACCCTGGGCTAGTGGAGCTCTTCAGGAGAGAGACAGGTGACACAACTTTTCATCAGAAATTGCTAATTTCCTGGAGGGGAAGCATTTTGGCAGTGGATGGTTTTCTAGGAAGCCTTGATTGAAGTTAGGTAGGGCACACTTTGGCCTTTCCAGGCTTTTTCAGAAATGTGGTGGCTTGCCTGTAGTAGGCTTCCTGGTAATGAACTGGGAGGCCAGGTCTGAACTCGATGCTCATTCTGCAGCGTGGACTACTGGAACACCTAATTCATCTGCCCAGGGCAGATAGTGAGGGGCACTATAGAGGCACTAGAAACACTGCAATTTATTGAGCTATGCTTATTTATAAAGATTATGGCCTTTGTGTTGAAGGAGAATGAGGCCAGATTTCAGAACATGTAAATCCTCTACAACATCAGCGCTGTCAAGAGGGTAGAGCAGCCCTGGGCACAGTTTTTTGTCTGTGCCAACCAGCTGTCTCCTGGATGATTTTCAGACACAGCCTAAGCTTTTGCATGGGTCAGGAGCCACCCACAATAGAATCATAGAATCACAGAAACAGAGAATTATAGAATCACAGATTTTTTGGGGTTGGAAGGGATCTTCAAAGATCATTTAATCCAATCCCCCTGCAGTG